>MJUT01044361.1:8155-41532 GCA_002080005.1 Gigantidas platifrons | reverse complement strand
CGTTCGTTTAGTGAAGAGACTGGACAGGTCAGGACAGTGAGCGTTCGCTTAGAGAAGAGACTGGACAGGTCAGGACAGTGAACGTTCGTTTAGAGAAGAGACTGGACAGGCCAGGACAGTGAGCGTTCGTTTAGTGAAGAGACTGGACAGGTCAGGACAGTTAACGTTCGTTTAGTGAAGAGACTGGACAGGTCAGGACAGTGAGCGTTCGTTTAGTGAAGAGACTGGACAGGTCAGGACAGTGAACGTTCGTTTATTGAAAAGACTGGACAGGTCAGGACAGTGAACGTTCGTTTATTGAAGAGACTGGACAGGCCAGGACAGTGAATGTTCGTTTAGAGAAGAGACTGGACAGGCCAGGACAGTGAACGTTTGATTAGTGAAGAGACTGGACAGGACAGGACAGGACAGTGAACGTTCGATTTTGCGTCTTTCTACGATTTTCGATTGGATTTTGGTATTATTATATCACTTCCATTTCTCAATGTATAGACAGTTGTACTTTGTATTGTAGGGGGAATCAGTCTACGTAGATAATCAGGGACAGTTTGTTTACTATGTTATAAAACAGTCGACGCTTTCTTCTACTTCTTCTATCTAATAATAATTCCCGGCCTGCTTCTCTACATATTAATTTAGTGTACTATCTAAATGTCAATTCAGGGTAGGAAAATACAACATGTAAAAGTGTTATTTGTTGAAAACAGTCAACTGAACATTACTATAATTGTCAACAAAAACACGACTTGGTTGATTGCTTGATTAATTGGTGCTTAACGCCAACTTTAGCCATATTGCAGTTATATCATGGCGTGAACACATATTATATATCAACTTAGACACCTACAAGAAAAAACGAGTTGGTTAAATACAAAATGTTACATTTAAAAATAAAATTAACAGGAAATTCCATGTCTATTTATAGATTGTATCGCTACTGTGGAAAACCCTAAAGTGACAGTACACCAATTACTAGTGTACGGTGTTTTATTAAATTGAAGAGTCAATTATGCCAGGTAAGAAGTTTTTTATATTATTTCCATTAATAATCATTTCCATATAAGGACATTACTCCACTCGCAGCGGTAAGTAATAAAGTTTACAAGTTACTTGCCCATGGTCGGTGGTTCTCTCCGGGTTTCTTCCACCACTACAACTGGTCGCCATGATATAGCTGAAGTATTGCTGAAAGTGGCGTTAAAAACCAAAAACCAATCAAATCAAACACCACCCGTTGTTTTGCATGTCACCATGCATTACTAAGCAGAAGATCATAGTAGCAGACTTGTTAACAATCTTAGCCGTTAATTTAAAATCAAGAAATGCATTTAAAATTAAACCTAAATATGTATAATCATCATTTTTAACTCAATATTCATATCACCACATATAATAAAATGTGTTCACGCCACGATATAGGTGAAATACCGAACACTTAATTGATCAAGGCATTTACATGTATTGATTTGTAACAGAAATATGAAGAGTTTTAATTACATTGCATTCACTGTAATCCCTATTAAATACGTTTCTTTCAACGTTTTCTCTCTACCTGACCTGGGGCGTAGGAACTAACGGGAGGGGCAGGGGTGTCGATGTAAAGCTCCCCCTACGGAAACTTTCAGGTCCAACCCTTCACATGCCCGTCAATTTCCCCCTTTGCATCAAAACTAAGTAAACATAACTTCCCATGTTCTATTGAAAGATATTTTTTTAATTATGCATAACAAAGCGAAAATATATTTTCAGAAAAAAATATTGTATTGAATAATCTGACTAATCTTAAATAACAAAGCGAAAATAGATTTCCATATTCTATTTAAAGATTTCTTTTGCTAAGAATAAATTACATGTTAAGAAAGTATGCCTCGTTTATTGTTTTGTATAGCTGTACTAGACCAACACGCTGAGGGGAATTTCATAGTGCTAGCTCACTGAAACAACAGTGGACGTGTAGAAATGTCGCTCCACTCGGACACATTATCATGATTCCGAGTTATTTAGTCTTTGTTCTTATTACTAAAAGCTGCGTGCTTACCGGAGAAGTAACAAATACTAATTGTAAAGTCTTCGCGACCGAGACTCGAACCAATGATTTACTTCACCAGAGGAGAACACGATTATAATTACACCATTGATGCGGTCGCTACATCAAATAATTACTTATGAAATTTAAGTAATAATAAAATACATTATTATACCTCTAATCAGAATCTAGGAATTTGATTGGTTGTTGACTAAACATTAAAATCGGCAAATGACTCCGAAAGCGCTTATTTGAACAGAAATGACCTCGCGTGCATTATAATGACTCCAACGCGACAGGAAACTGACCTTGCGTGCGTTATAATGACTCGGTCAATGAAATTAATGACCTGCGTCGGCTCGTTATAATGACTTCCAATTTTATTTTTTTTCGTTTATTCGTATGTTGTGAGATCAATAACTATGTACTGTGGACGTTCTTTATACTATTTTCATGCCAGAAATAAATCCTAAATCACGAACAATTTATATCTTTTGTGTAAAACAATATTCTTCTTCTTGACAATTAACGGGGGCCAAGTTCGGTTGGAACCCGATAGGAACCGTGGTGTTGGGTTGGGTGACGTCATACTACTATTAATTGGATGCGCGCGCAACTGTCCATTTGGACGCTGTTGTGGGATCTCGAGTAACTCCCAGCATTAATCTAACATTAATCATTGACCACGAACAGTGGGAGAAAATCTGTACATTATATATCAATATGCTCCTGCTTACTCGATTCAAATCCTGTATGATTTTCTGCTTGTTTAAGACAATTAAAAGTTTGAAAAGTCTCTCCCGTGTAGAAACATAAACACATGTACCATGGTACATACAATGTATTTGGCCCATAAGACGATGATTTTCCCTTTCTCATCCGAGATTGACACAGCAATCAAAAGCAAAATCATAAAACAGTATTGAAATAAACAAAAATATGTGATCAATGTTAAATTTGACAATTCAAGTCTAAAATGACCAAAATACAAACTTAGAATTCTGCATCGTTTCCCCCTGACGCCATCTTTAATCTCGAATAATCCTGGGTCGACGCTGGGTTAGAAGAGTAACAAGGTCAAAAGTTCAATTGCGTCATTGTTTCTATTTTTAACACTTTCCCGGGTGGTTCATATGGAATCCGAGTAACGCGAGTTCGATCCCGGGTCCCATTCGAACTTGGCCAGGAAGTGAAGAAGTCCTCTATAAGGTTACCGGACAACTCGGACCATTACAATCTCGGACCATTACCAACTCGGCCCATCGTAATGTGTTCAATGTAATTCATAATTTACTAAATATACTTAGTGCCTTATCCAGTTTATTTCGGTATAATAAAACAATTGATGACTACATAAGAAGTCAATACCAGCATATGAGGACCTCTCGACTTGTCACTCTCGGTGACCTGACCTGACCTCGGCCGTTGGCCTTGGTCAGGTCAGGTCACATTGAGTGCCAAGTCTCGAGGTACTCATATCCTGGTATTGACTTCTTAGGGAGTAATTAATTGTATATTATTATACCTCAGTATATACTTTCTTAAAGCTTTTTTAAAGAAATAAAAATGCTATTGTTTCTCATTTTTAACACTGAGACTATTGACCGGTAAATTGTTTTCAAGACTATTGACTGCCGCTGAACTATTTACTGGCAATTTAAAAAACATGTTTATTGTTGATATTTTTTTCTTAATATTACTATTAAGAACTTCTATTTATGTCTTTTTAATAGCCATATTTTCTGAGATTTCCTAGATTGCCTTTTGTATAATAAAACACATATTTACTGGCTATTCGGACAATAGCAAGTTTATTGTCCCCCTCGACACCAACTATTTCCCTCCGCTTCGCGTCGGGAAATAGTTGGTGTCTCGGGGGACAATAAACTTGCTATTGTCCTCATAGCCAGTAAATAGGTGTATACTATTAATTTTTATTATTTCTAAAATTACATTAAAAATATACATACTATAATATTAGGGGCCGTCGTGGTCGTGATTGTGTGGTAGTTGGACTTACCACTACCTGTTAAATCAGTGCCTATATATATCACCACTAAGGTTGTAAGTTCGGCTACACCCTGATAGTCCGAAGATCCGATAGTCCGATGGTCTGATTATCCGAAGGGCCGATAGTCCGAAGGTCCGATAGTCCAAAAGGCCGATATTGATAGTCCAAAGGTCCGATGTAAACTTTGGTTAGAGTATTCCGCTGGTGCCCAGCCTTGTCAGAATTTCTTTTCTACACTGTGTTTTTGCACAGTAACGCAATTTGCCAAACATTACATAACCAGCCTAAAAAAAGTAAGAAACCGAACCTCCGTTCCAAATGGGGAATACAAAGCCGTAAGTTCAAGGGAATCGGCAAAATCGAGCAGACGTGCAAAGACAGAGACAAACAGACAACACAAAAACCAAAACATACACAAAAGATGACTATCACGAACCCATAAAAACTAGGGTTAGACCAAGTGTGCCGACAGAGTAAGCGTCTACAGCCGCTTTAGGGACACCCTCCGTGATAGCCAGAGTCAAATCGCTGCAGAGGAAGAACGAAGCTGATCAAGGAATCACATCTGTTTGCATCTGTGAAACAGTTGTCTCATAATGGTCCACCAAGTCGTGATGGCGTCCGTAGAACTTCAGGAGCGATGACTTCAACCTGTTAACAACATAGCCTTGTCTCGTGAGTTTGTCAGTTAGCAACCGGGCTTTGTCTAGAAAATCACGATATACTCCACAAGCTCTGGAGTAACGGACAAGCTGCGATATATAAACTCCATATGCCGGTGCTGCAGGAATGTTGCCACAAAGAAAATGGAAATTACACAAAACTATCAAAAGAGAAAAAATAAAAATTAACTATGAGCATGACTTACTTTCAAATTACAACTGACAAATGACTTTTTTCTGATATATTTCTTGTAAACCTTTGATTTTCACCTGCCAGAGCATTTTATTTGGTTTTGTACGCATTGTTCCTTTGATGTTGTTATGCAGTAATCAACTTAAAAATAGTGAACTTTTACAAACCATGGTCTAACATGAAGATCTTGATGTTATTCCATGATTTTGACATCACATGAGAATAATAGATAAGTTTCTATGGAAGTGGGAGGAGCTTAAGTCATGGTCTAATATAAAGATCTACATGTTATTCCATGATTTTGCAAACCTCGACGAAAGCACCCAATATTGATTTCTGTTACAAACCATACATACCATGGATCTTACTCATGAACTTATTTAAACCAACTCATCATTCGGATTCGTTGGTTTAAATAAGTTAATTCGTAAGATCGATGGTATATATAATACTTAAAATGTACCACCTCCTCATACCAAATGTTGTCAGGGAGGCGCGCATTTCAAACATGTTTTGGATTTAGTAGTTACTTTGTTTTGTATTTAATGTGTTGTTTCGTTAACAAGCCTTTGTATATGGATTTCCATCCAATAAAAATTATGTTCTGTTCTGTTCAAGAATTTTTTTTTGGGGGGGGTGCTTTTAAAAATAAACTGATTCTAGTTATATGTTTGTTTTGTATCAAATTTGCAACTGGCGATAAAATACCAAATAATTAAGTTAAATATTGTACATAGATGTTTGGTTAAACTAAAGCTTTTATTTGTCCTCTGCATAATCGTGATCTTTTAGGGTTATGGTTATTTCAACGATATTTATGTTATATCGTGACGGTCATTTGTATTGGTTGAGGACACGGGAGTACCCGGAGTAAGACCACCGACCTATCGCAAGTTGCAGGCACACTTTATCACATAGAGATGCATCGAGTGCACCACACCATGAGTGGGATTCGAACTCACAATATTAGTGGTGATAAGAGCTGATTGCACAGGTAGTTGTAAATTCAAACTACCATGCGATGACGACCCTGACCCTCCCCCGTGATCTTTTATAATTTTGATTTGTTTTTATTGATTTTTGGTAATATGATTTGATTTTTGGTGTTTAACGCCACTTTCAACAATATTTCATCTATATCATGGCGACCAGTTTGAGTGGTGGAGGAAGCCGGAGTACCCGGAGAGAACCACCGACCATGGGCAAGCAAATGGTAAGCTTTATCACTTGCGGCTGTGATTCGAGTGCACCCTTTTTGTATTTTACAAATCCGGGCGCGAACCCACGCCGTATTGGTGATAGGCTTGTATGAGTTGTTAGATTCAACGACCTAACTCATTGAACCACCTGGACCCCTTAATATTTTGTGAAAATATGTGCATGTCAATAATGAAAAAGTAATTGTAATTTTACCAGAATAAACGACTCATATTAGTTCATTATAAAAACATCCTACGAATATCTTCAAGTTGTGTTATCGTTTATAACAGTATTTCCGCTATTTAATTTGTACTTCTTGTGAACTATTTTTTTCAGGCGGAAGAATGTATTTCCTCATGGTAGTGGTACTGGCGATTGGATTGACTACAGGGGACGACAATTGTAATTATGCAACATAATTGTGTTCGAATTCAATTCAAAATATACAGAAATGTAGCCCCGACAACGAAATCGGGCGAAGTATAACGAGAGTGAAATTAAAAACGATAATTTCACAGAGAAATTCTAGTTTTTATTTATCTCGAAAATTTTCGTAATTCGCAACTGTCTAAAAATCAATACGGTTTATTAGCCATAATATTTTATACGGTTTTATTCAATATAAGAATGTTGCATTTGCCATAAAATTGACTCCAGTTATTGGTAATTTTAAATTCACTTAAGTTAAGACGTATGCTTTTTTTTCTTAGCCACAAACAAGTAGTGTTTTAAGGAATACTGTCCTTTTATCATTTGTCTTTTATTTATTGTATTGCCTGTCTTTCTTCGATTTACGATTTATATATATAATATACTTGAAAATGTACAATATACAAGGTAAATAGCAAATCGCAGATCGCGATTGCACTGTAAATGATAAATAATAAATTGCCCAATTTATGAAGTGATCGGAGATCGCAATTGCACTCTCACTGATAAATAATAAATTGTCCAAAAAATGAGATTATCGCAAATCGCGATTATACTGTAACTGATAAATAATAAATTGTCTAATATATGAGGTTATCGCAGATCGCGATTGTATTGTCACATATCTTACCTCCTACTTAAATATAAGAAAATGATTGGTTTAGCGTGAACACGTGGACGCCCTGTATAACTCATACAGGGCGTCTGAGCTTCTTGTATGTTTTGTTTCATTGAAACATTCGATCATACAGTGTTAGTAAAATAGAGTTACTTTCATTTAAATTCATACAGGGTTAGTAAATTAGAGTTAATTCCCTTTAAATTCATACAGGGTTAGTAAATTAGAGTTACTTCCCAGGGTTTTGAAAACAGTTTATTGTTTTTGTACAAATTTTGACTGTTTTTGCTGAACATTTTGTGATATTTTTCTGTGATATAAAATATCGAAAGTTTGTATTTTTCAATTATTTTATGAATTCTTGAGTATAGACTCATAAAAGTAAGAAAAAACTCAAAACTTCAAATTCAAAGGGTGGTCGGTAAGATATATTCGTTACACAGTGTGTTAGTGTCCTAATACGTTATATACGGGGTCAGTACCTTCAATATGGTGCTCGACGTCGTCTCGCCCCATATGGAATTTACTGACCCGTATATAACGTATTAGGTCACTAACACACTGTGTAACTAATAATATCACAACAGATGATGGTAAATGACAAATGCATGTGGTTACCTGCAGATCGCTGATTATGGCAACCAAACTAGCACTGAAATATTACCACAGATTATGGTAACTAAATCAAAAGAAATATTGGATCACCGTGGGAACACAGGTGATGGTCCGAAAGCCCTTACATTGTTAATGTATTAATAATAATATTAACCTAAGGAAATGTATTAAATGCAGCGGATTCTGCAAACTGAGGAAACCCTGCGTTAAAAACTAGAGATAAAAAACCTATGAGGAGAAAACTCTAGAAAAGCATTTAGTTTCCATAATTCAATTACACACATACCCACAATAAGTAACTATGGATATTAAAAATTAGTGGTTCATAGTATTCAATAATCATGCAATCGATCGCTTGGTTTTCATTTTCAGAATTCAAAATTTTACACAAAAAGTCGAAACATGTAAATCCATATAAGCTAAGACTCAAATTGTTCATGATTCCTCCGTTTGGTATAATTTGAATCTAATTTTTACGATCCGTATATTAAATTCTGACAAAAGTCTTTGCAACTGTATCCTCCAATTTCCGAAATACTGAATGCAATTCAATGGCTAACATCAGATGTTGAATCATCATGATTAACTGGTCATCAAATGTTCAGACTGCCTTATCCAGTTGACCTCAGATAGTTCAGTTCAATCGTCGACTGAAATAATACAATAACACAAGAGCAGTATCCGATTCTTTAAAATAACAAGACCTATTTCTATTAAGGGATAAAGGGGTGGGCGGATTTTATAGAAATTGTATCAGCTATTTGTTAACGTCTGCACCCATGGAAAGCAAATGATAAAAAGAAAGATTACATCTGGGCAATGTATTACGTAACAAATATATATAAATACCAAAGACATATCAATTATTACAACGCACCATGATAACGGAATTTAAGTATATGCCTTAAGTTCTATTATCACAGATGCTTAAATAAAAACAAACAACTTCTTTGACAGTATTTGGCCACAACTTTTATATATATAATATACTTGAAAATTTACAATATACAAGGTAAATAGCAAATCGCAGATCGCAATTGCACTGTAAATGATAAATAATAAATTTTCCAATATATGAAGTGATCGCAGATCGCGATTGCGCTGTAACTGATAAATAATAAATTGTCCAGTATATGAAGAGATCGCAGATCGCGATTGCACTGTAAATGATTAATAATAAATTGTCCAATATATGAAGTGATCGCAGATCGCGATTGCGCTGTCACTGATAAATAATAAATTGTTCAATATTATAAACATACTGCCCTTGGATGAAGGTGTTAGGGTAGATTAACACACTCTTTGAACAAATTATCACCCTCGACTTCGTCTCGGGTGATAATTTGTTCCCTTGTGTGTTAATCTACCCTAACACCTTCATCCAAGGGCAGTATGTTTTTTTATTATACTGAATGCCTAACAATTCAAGTGTGCATTATGTTATTGGGACAATTGTTAAAAAATTAAAAGTAATAAATTAAGATAGTTTACTTACATTAACAACAACAAAACAGCAAATTTAGCAAGATAATAACCTAATGTTTATAACAATTAATGTAAAATGTTAATTGTATATTTTGATAAATATTATCACATGTTTGCTTCTATATTCTGACTATTGCATAAATAATTTTCAAGCCAATGTATTCTTTCTCATTTTGAAAAAAAAATGAAAATTTACAGTGCAGTTGTTGTTTGAAATGTTTGGCATTCAATTTTAATACTGTTCAATACTTAAAATTCTTAAATTCAATATTGTAATTAAAAATATATCATTCTTGCATATTCATGCTCTAAAAATCGCACGAATTAAAATTTCGCGAAATGTTGTTGATGAATTTGGAACATTAACAACATGACGTCATATGAAGACTTCCAGTTTAATACGTAAATATCCGACGTCATTTGGCTTCGTGTACTCTTCAATTTATTTCATTAATTCAGAGATATTATCCTTCGTAATGTCAACAAACGCCATGACGAGCGCTTGACGGTGTATTGTCGTCTGGTGATAACGGAAATGATGAGGAAATAAGAATCGGTAAACCTCGGCCGGAGCGGGTGTTAATTTGTCGGGATCGGCAAACTTCGGGCTCAGCGGGTGTTAATTTTAGGCATTAACACCCGTTGCTAATATTATCACATGTTGCTAGGGATGGGCGGGGCTTATGAAAGGTTAGTGAAAATTAACAAATGCCGCTTGTCCAATGAAATGAATGGATAATGCAAGAAATTTGCATAAAGTATAATAAATGAGATTATCGCAGATCGCGATTGTACTGTAACTGATAAATAATAAATTTTCTGATATATGAGGTTATCGCAGATCGCGATTGTATTGTCACATATCACCACAGATGATGGTAAATGACAAATACATGTGGTTACCTGCAGATCGCTGATTATGGCAACCAAACTAGCACTGAAATATTACCACAGATTATGGTAATTAAATCAAAATAAATATTGGATCAGCGTGGGAACACAGGTGATGGTCCGAAAGCCCTTACATTGTTAATGTATTAATAATAATATTAACCTAAGGAAATGTATTAAATGCAGCGAATTCTGCCAAATTGACAGTGGAAGCAATTCATTGGTTACACAGTCAACCGCCATAAATATGGGGGTATTCGGTGCAAAACTGTGGTCCAAATACACTCAAAATCATATTTAAAGCTTTGAAGACTTAGGCTTCATTTGCCTTTGACACAAAAATTTACCAAACCCTATACATTTTGTAACTTTCGAAACGAAACTACACAAGTTTAAATTTCATACTAGCTATATTCAGCAATCATTTAACTTCAATATAAGTACATATCAGCTAAACATCTAATACTAATATAAGAACATATCAGTTAAAACATCTGAAATTAATATAAGTACGTATCGGCTAAACATCTGAAAATAATATATGTACGTATCAGCTAGCCATCTGAAAATAATATAAGTATGCATCAGCTACACATCTGGTAACAAGGTAAATATATATGGGCTAACCATCTGAAAATAATATAAGTACGTATCAGCTAAACATATGAAATTAATATAAGCACGTATCAGCTAAACATCTGATAACAAGGTAAGTACATGTCAGCTAAACATCTGCTAATAAGATAAGTAAATATCAGCTAAACATCTGAAAATAGGATAAATACATAACAGCTAAACATCTGATAATAAATAAGGTTAGTAATTATCAGCTTAACATCTGAAATAAGGTAAGTTTATTTTAGCTAAAACATCTGATAATAAAATAAGTTCTTAGCAGTTAAACATCTGAAAATAAAATAAATACATAGCATCTAAACATCTGATAATAAGGTTAGTAATTATCAGCTAAGCATATGAAATAAGATAAGCTCATACCAGCTAAAACATCTGATAATAAGATAAGTTCATATCAGTTAAACGTCTGAAAATAAGATAGAAACATACCAGCCAAACATCTGATAATAAGGTTCGTAATTATCTGCTAATCAACTGGAATAAGATAAGTACATACCAGCTAAACATCTGGTAATCAAATTAGTACACATCAGCTAAACATCTGATAATCAGATAAGTTCATATCAGCCAAACATCTGATAATAATATAAGTACCTATCAGCAAAACATCCGATAATAATATAAGTACATATCAGCTAAACAATTAATAATAAGATAAGTACATATATCAGCTAAATATCTGAAAATAGATAAATACATATCAGTTAAACATTTGATAAGGTTTGTAATTATCAGCTAAACATCTGAAAATAAGATAAATACATATCAGCTAAACATCTGATAATAATATAAGTACATATCAGCGAAACATTCGATAATAATATAAGTATTTATTGCATATCAGTATAAAAATCATACATTTAATTGACTGAACACTCTCCACCTGACCTTCACTATTCCACGATATAAGACTGGAATGCTGATCTACCGGTCCAAAAAACCGTGTATGGACTGGTACTTTTTTTCTTTTTTTTAACTGGTTATACTGGTCAATACAAGGTTTTTGGACCGGTTGTACATTTGGTAGAATTAAATTACACTAAGATTGTACTTGAAACTTTTGAATATGTGTGAAATGATATAATCCAAAATTTAAATTTACAATTTTTTGTTAATTACATTTGAAATAGTTACATACCCTGCATCGTTTAACTTAACAGATATTTCGTATCGTTTGCGTTTTTCGTTCGTTTCGTTTGCGTGTACCGTTCGTTCGTTTTTCGTTTTACGTTTTGTTTGCGTTTCGTGCGTGTAATTTGTTCTTTCGTTTCGTGTATCGTTCGCCAGTTTAATTAGACGAACACACGAAACGAAATACGAACGAACGATACACGAAAAGAACGATACACCATACACGAAACGAACGCACGCTACGATTTCCAGTTTAAGATAATTACTACAATTTCAATCTCACTATTACTAAAAAAATGTATTTAAAGTGTAAAGAAAATTTTACATATACAAACATGTATTTCCTTTATTTACACATACCAGTAATTTTGTACAATAAGGAAAAACTTATTTAATAAATGCATTTTTTCTATAATTTACTCTAGGACAAATAATCAAGGAATCATCTACATGTATGTAAACAAACGCCTCTGACAGTTTCACCTGGGAAATACATGCACTGCAGGTGTGAAATGTCAACTCTTATATTTGTAATTTCATTCTAATTAACAATTATATGACGTTTTGAAGCCACACGCCTCTCGGACAGCTTAACCGAGAAAATAACTGATACACCTATGTCTGGTTGGAATTGTCAATTCAGAATCCGAATAATTATAAATATAAATTCAGTATAATTATATAATTATATGAATATAAACTGTATAAGTATATCATTAAATAAAGATAAATTCTGTTTAATTATATAAATAGAAAGTCATATTTGAAAGTCAAATATATGAGATTTAAAATTTAATCATAAATATAATTATTAAACACATTGGTAATATAAACTATTTGATATAAATTGTATTATCCTACTACTTTACCGACTAATCTATCATTTATATATATAACTTGCTGATAAAATATAAAATTACAGAAGTTAATCACATCAATTTGCACAAAAGTCATTCAAATAATAACACGATACTATTCGTGTATCGTGCGTTCGTTTCGTGTATCGTTCGTTTGTTTCGTGAATCGTGCGTTCGCTTCGTGTATCGTGCGTTTGTTCCGTGTATCATGCGTTCGTTTCGTGTATCGTGCGTTTGTTTCGTGTATCGTGCGTTCGTTTCGTATATCGTGCGTTTTTCGTGTCGTTCGTGTGAAGCGTTCGTTCTTTTTTCGTTCGTTTCGTTTGCGTTTTTCGTTCGTTTGCGTTTCGTGCGTATTGTAAGCTTATACGATCCAGGGTATGTATTGTTTTGTTAGTAATATGTGTTGTTTATAATATTGTAAACTATCATTACTTTGTTTTTCAAATAAAATACTTAGATTTTAAAATATATCAGAATTGTGGGAAAAAACGATGTTTAACAAAGGGAGAATACTCTATAGGTTTTACACACGATAAATAAATAAATTGAAATTTACAATACTTATATCGACCTCACTGATGTGTACAGTTTTAATACCTTTCAACACCATATTTATTTCAAGAATTGATCATTTTATTTTACTTTATTAACTTGGGATTTTACCAAGTCATTGCTCAAATATAATATATAAATCTACTATTGAATCAAATTTGATTATATTATAAATCTTTTAACATGTGTAACATAGTATGATCCAAATTTTATATTTATTAATTTTGTTTTAATAATATCAAAAATAATAATTGTTTTGTTTGAAATATATGTTCTTTTTAATATTGTAAAATATATCTATTTCCCTTAATACCAGTCGAAGAAAATGAGTCAATTCACATACGCTTAACTAATTTATTCCATAAATGGATCCAAGGTACAATATTGTAAGCGATGAGATTGACTACAAAGAAATAATGTAAACATCATAAGTCTTTGTTCCAAAATACAAATAAGCATTCGTACATTCAGCACAATGAAAAAATACAAATACAAAAATACCTTGAAATTTATAACTCACAATGCTTGATAAAATGTCTATCAAATTGGAAAGAAATTAAACCTTGCTATCAATACCTCTAAGTCGTTCATGTCCTCTGAAGATTCCGTCATCGGTCGATTGTTAAGAATTCCCTTTACTTCACAAAAGCGTGTCATTAAACATTCATGAGATAAGCGAATATTTTGTTCATACATGACTGAATGAAGTACTTTCCTGACTGACCTGATGAGGCGTTCCTAAACACCACCGAAATGTGAGGCCGAAGGGGGGTTGAACTCCCACTGAATTTGTCTCTGAAGCATAACGTTCTGAATTTGTTCTGTGTTCCATCGTTTTATTTCGTCTTTTAGATCCTTGTTCGAACTGACAAAGTTCGTTCCGTTATCTGTACGGATAAATTGTGGTTTTCTTCTACGTGCAATGAATCTCCGAATCGCGTTAATGCATGAATCAGTGTCCAAAAAATGCTAATTCCAGATGAATAACTCGAATTATTAAACAAGTGAATATCACGCGATATCTTTTGACAGTGCTCCGTCCTTGTTTCACTTCGAATGACCCAAAGAAGTCAATCCCGACTCTTGTAAACGGTGGATCATCCGCTTGAAGTCGTACCTTGGGTGAACACGCCATTTGTTGTTTCTCGCAACTACCTTGATATGTCCTGCATACCACACATTTGGAAACTATACCTTTGATTATTCCATTTGCACCGAGTATCCAATAGTTTTGTCTTAGAACGACTAGAATAGAGTTATTTTCCAGATGTCCAATTGAACGGTGAATGTCCTCGATAATTATTTTCGATACTACAGAGTTCTTCGGAAGGATAATTGGATATTTTGCAGAGTATGACACATCTGATCGTTCCAACCGTCCACCTACTCTTAGAATGCCATCGCTATCAATGAAAGGTTTCAAATTAATAAATTTGGAAGAATTCTTAATCTTCCTATTACCTTTCTTAACACTTTGTAAGGCTAGTATTTCGTCTGGAAAATGTTTTCGCTGTACATATGCTATAATGTCTGATTTTGCCTTACGCATGGTATTGACTGACGGTATGTTACTGTGTTGCACGACTATGTTCCGATTTTTAAGACAATTGTACAAAAGTCTTTCCTTTACCTGAATGATCCAAGTTGCCGCCTTTGTCATTTTAGTCCAACTTGAGAAATATGACAATAGACGTTCCATTCCTTCGCAAGTTTCCGTTGTCGTACAAACCGTCTTTGATTTCATTACTACTTGAGGATCGTTACTTGAAATGCGCAAGTTCTCGTTATCTTCTAATGACGACCATGTTTCTGAATCTCGCCAAAGAAAATCTGGCCCGTTAAACCACTGCGTATTTCTAACAAACTTGTCCATAGTAGTTCCTCGCTAAGCTAAATCTGCTTGATTCTCTTTTGTACCTACATAGTTCCATTGTGTAACTTCGGTCGCATCATGAATTACAGCTAAACGATTTGCTACGAATGTGTGAAAACGTGTCTTGGTGTTTGATATATAACGTAGCACAGACATGCTGTCAGTCCAAAAATAAACATCGTCAATTTGTAGACTACTTTCTGAAGTAATTGATTGACTGATTCGTACCGCACACGTAGCTGCTGTGAGTTCCATTCTAGGAACTGTAACACGTTTCAGTGGTGCAACTCTAGATTTTCCTAACACGAAGGAACAGTGAATGTTTCCTTTTTTGTCAATAATTCTCAAGTAAAATACGACTCCATAACCAACTTCACTCGCGTCAGAAAAACAATGGACTCAGTGCGCTCTATTTGCTCACAATAATCTGGTTTGTAACACCTATCAATTTTCACAGTTTCTAAGTCTTGTAACTGTTGCAGCCAGATATTCCATCTAAATTGGTCCTTTGCTGAAACTTCCTCGTCCCAACTCATTCCTGTTTGACACAATCCTTGTAGTATCGCTTTGGCTGACAATACAAATGGAGATGCCAATCCAATCGGATCATAGACTGAACTAACTAGACTCAGAATACCACGCCTAGTCGAAGGCTGATTCTTTATGTTCATGCGAAATCCAATTTGTCCTCTAGAATAAACCAATGAACCCCAAGAGTGCGTTCAGATAGACTATCAGCACTGAGATTACATTCATTAATGTCCTTCTCTCTGACCTTTTCCGGTACCGATTCCATAACAGTACGACTATTACTAGTCCTTTTAGTCAGATTAAAACCACCCCTTTGACACAGCGTTCTTACATCCTATATAAGCGAATTTGCTTTCTGTTCCGTATCCGTTGAAGTCAAACAGTCGTCTACATACATGTTCCGAGTAATAGTTTCAATCACCTTCGCTTCAAAGTCATGCCTGTGTTTGTTGGCATTATACTGTAATGCAAAATTGCAACAACTGGGAGATGAAGTTGCGCCAAATAAATGTACTGCCATTCTGAATTACAAAGGGTCATTTTCAAAGTTACCGCTTTTCCACCAATAAAAACGCAAACAGTCTCTTTCGCTTGCGGGCACCTTAACCTGATAGAACATATATGCTATGTCACCAACAATTGCTATATGTTCTTCCCTAAATCGTACTAATATGCACAACATGTTGTTTGCTAAATTAGTTCCCTGTAATAACTGATTATTTAGAGAAATGCCACCAAATTTAGCCGAACAGTCAAACACCACCCGAATTTTCAGCTTCTGAGGGTGAAATACCCCATGATGTGGCAAATACCAAATTGTTCCATCCTTTCTGTGTATTTTGTCTTGCGGCCCACGCTCTGCATAACCTTTACTGATGATTTTGTTCATGAATTCACAATACAGAATCTTGAAGTTTACATCTTTCATAAATTTATTCCGGAGTGATCTCAGTCTTTGTAAACACTGTTGAGAGTTGTTCGGTAGCTTAATGTCTTTTTCTCTAAACGGTAGAGAAACATAATAATGTTCATCTTCGAAGCGAATCGAACTTTCAACCTGTTGCATAAAGACATTATCTTCGATCGAATTATTACGCTTGTCTTCAATTAAACGTTCTGGAAAATCATAATTGAAACTTTGCATCAAAATATTCAATTGTTTATCGTCAGCAACTTCACTCTGAAGATACACCCGGTTCACCTCAAAACTAGATTTGTCGCGAAGTACATTCCAAAGTATCCACCCAAGTCTTGTTCTTGTGGCGTGTGGTGAGCCACTAGGACCGGTGGCTATCTCAAACGGCGCATACGCATCTGGCACGTTGTTTCCAATCATGATTCCTATATCACTATCAATCGTGTCAATCTGAACGTGTGACAAATGCGCCCATTTCTTAATTTCATGTTTCGTTGTATATGTGACTCTTTGATACAGGCATTTCGTCCTTAGTATAAACTTTAGGTAATTCCACAGTGCATTCCATCTTTAAGTCAGAAATTTGTAATCCATTAATACCATATGTATTTATTGTTTGAGAATCACCCATAGTATTAATTGTGATTTGCTGTTTCTTACCGTTGGCACCTAACTGACTCATCAACTTCTCCGTGCAAAATGAGACATTGCTACCCGAATCGAAAAATACATATGCTTCGATTGTTTTCGTTTTGTTCTTCAAACTTACGCGAACTGGGATGATCGCCATAGCATATGACACATTACTGACTCCTGTAAGCTGACCTTGAGAACACACTATCTGCTCTCCAGACCGATTATTATCTTTAGCTGGCTTAGTGTTATTATTGTTTCTATCAGTAGAATTAGCTGCAGGTGTTTCATGTCCAGTTGTTGGCGCAATCTTGTAGTCAACATGAAGTAATATAGGATGTTGACGACCACACTTATTGCATCGTGATCTCCTTGTGCACTGATTACTAAGATGACCCTTCTTGTGGCATCCAAAGCAATGTCCTTTCCCTTTAATGTGTTCAATCATTTTGTCCCTACTGAGTGCCATCATGCGAAAGCATTGATCTAAAGAGTGTTTGTTGATATTACAGTATGATAAGCTAATTGAAGATTGCTCCTTTGTTACTTGACAAGAAACATACGTTGTCTTGGATCTCTGACTCCCACGACGTTGATCCTTATCTTGACTATTTGTCTTCTGGAAAACACCGACCGCTGTGCTTCCATATGTTGGATCATTTACCTTTTTGGCTTCTGTTTTTACGAAGTCTGCAAAGTCCTTGAACTTGACACTTTTCCTAGATTCTTTAATACGCATAACCACGCTTCGCCATCTATCATGCAAATTAAACGGTAATTTCGCAAGTAGCCTTCTTATATTTTCTGAATAGTCCAAAACGCTACTGTCTGTTCCATGAAAACACTCTATCAAAAATATGGAAAACTCCTCAAGAGCTGTCCCAAACGATGATCCGGATCGTAAAATAGGCCATTTAAGAGCCTTTTAAACAAGGGCTGATGAAATAATCTCATTGTCGCCATACCGCTCTTCTAATTGCTCCATTGCGGCTTCGTACGCTCTTTTTCCAGGTAGATGACTTACAACTTTGTTCGCTTCACTGAATGTCATTTGTTCCAAATAGTTCATTTTCTCGTCATCACTTTCGCAATTCTGTAGTACTTTAGTCTCAAATTGTCGAAGAAACTTTCTGAATTCTAATGGATTTCCTCCAAATTTCTTAATTTCTGGTGTCGACTTTCGTAAAGTTTTTATCATCGTTCTGAACACATCTTGTGTCGAATTGTATGTAGTCTGAGGCGTATAATCATTTTCTAAGGGTGGCAATATTTGATGTGAAAAAGCATATGGATTTGAATGAGTTTCAAATGCTGGCATATTCGAAAAATCTAAATTCACATTCTTACGTGTTTCTCGATTCCTAGGAATAAAGGTTCCTGCTTGAGGATATAATGTTGTTGCACGTTTTGACTTAAACTTTGTTTCTTCGATCTCGGACTCTACATGTATGTCAGATTTCGTTTCAGTTTTTGCTATAGTTGACTTGGTGTCAAATACTGGAACATTGTTAATATCACCAAGTCCGAACTTATTCAAGACTTCTGATTTGGCATTAGCTACGGCAATTTCTGTTTCAATTTGTAATTCTTCTTCCTTAATTTGTAGAGCTAGGTTAGCCATTTCTAATTCTTGTTTCTTCTTTAGATCCCTTTTTTTCTCTTCTAATTCCACACGTTTTTCTTCTGCTTCAAGTGGCTTTGTAGAAATTGCACTTCTGGCACTGCCGTGTATCGAGCCTTGATATGATGTTCTTTGTTGTTGTTTTGATAATTCACTCGATTGTGCTGTTAAATTGTCTTGTCTTGAAATTATTTAGGTATGTTTCTCTCTGATAATGATTTTGTAAATAATCAGATTTCTTATTACCAGTGTCTGGAAGTTTGTGTAAATGCTGATTGTGTAAGTAAAGAAATTGTTCATAAATGTTCATCCATTCACTGTACATAGTTCTAATTTGTTCATAAGATTATCTTTCCATTATTGACTTGGTTATTTTTGTGCACTTAGTCTTCATACTTGTGTAAAATTTGTCAATTTGTTCCTCGTTGTATTGTTGACCCTTTTCTGTGTATGTTCTTTGTCGCGCACCAGCTGACGCCTCTGCGTCTTTTTGATTTTCATTTTTCATTCCACTATCAATTGTTGCTTTCGTGTCCTTTAGTTCTTCCTCTCCTTCGTCGGTCGTGCTCATCTTGTCATTAAATATGTCAATGAATATTTCCCCTAATACCAGTCGAAGAAAATGAGCCAATTCACATACGCTTTCTATCTAATTTATTCCATAAATGGATCCAAGGTACAATATTGTAAGCGATGAGATTGACTACAAAGAAATAATGTAATAATGTAAACATCATAAGTCTTTGTTCCAAAGGACAAATAAACATTCGTACATTCAACACAATGAAAAAATACAAATACAAATCATGGTTATATACCTTGAAATTTATAACTCAAAATACTTGATAAAATGTCTTTCAAATTTTAAAGAAAGTAAACCTTGACTATCAATAAATGTTAAATTAACAACGAGAAAATACCTTTATAATTTCAAAAACATTGATACGGTTTCAAAGATAAAATAATCTGCAAAAATTAACACAGATATGACGTATCAAAATAAACCAAAAACAGTCACTTCAATAATCAAAAATTTACCATCAAAATCTGAAAAGTTTGGCTTAAACTTGTGTAATAATGTTTAGACAATATCAAAATATTCAAATTATATAAACATGTTATATTTATTATGCTCTGGTACTCAACATTGATAATAACTTTTGACCATGCCGTGTTTCTTACGGGGAAAAATTAGAGTGGGGAAAGAAACGACTTTGGCTATTCTGTTTGTTTCTTACGGGGAAAAATTAGAGTGGGAAAAGAAACGACAAAAATACTATATCAATCGAATTACTGTCGTCTCCAAAATGTTGGCCTTTACATATCGGCCCCTTAATTGGGCTCTTAACTAGAGCACAATTAACAAAAATCCAAAAAAGGCCAAAAGAAAACTTAATGTTATTGTTCTAATAATACACACAAACTTCTCAATAGTCTAAACAAATATTGGTCAAGTTTGTAGCAGCGGTGGGAAAACTGGGGTAAATTGCTTAAGTGTCATTTTCAACCACAAGACACAGTTTTGTAATTGGTCATGCTAACACCGAATTTGCGGTCTTGACCTTGGCTACCCTAACAACATTGTCTCTGTCCTTGATATCTTCATGTACTCGTCCCATACTCCATGAGATTCGTGGTGAATTGTCCGAAATGAGCACAATGTCACCCTCCTTTATATTTCTGTTGAGTTTGGTCCATTTTTGTGTACACTGTAGGAGAGGCAAATATTCTTTACGCCATTGTGTCCAGAATAAATCAGCGAGGTATTGTATCTGGCGCCATTGCCTTCGAACATAATTGCCAGATTTGTGAAAGAGACCTGGTGGGAAGGATTCACATTGACGTTGTAGCAACAAATGATTCGGAGTCAATACCTCTAAGTCGTTCATGTCCTCTGAAGATTCCGTTATCAGTCGATTATTAAGAATTCCCTCTACTTCACAAAATTGTGTCATTAAACCTTCATCAGATAAGCGAATATTTTGTTCATGCATGAGTGAATGAAGTACTTTCCTGACTGACCTGATGAAGCGTTCCCAAATACCACCGAAATGTGAGGCCGAAGGGGAGTTGAACTCCCACTGAATTTGTCTCTGAAGCATAAAGTCCTGAATTTGTTCTGTGCTGTTTGTTTCTTACGGGGAAAAATTAGAGTAGGAAAAGAAACGACAAAAATACTATATCAATCGAATTACTTTCGTCCCCAAAATGTTGGCCTTTACAATATCATTATTTTGTTTTCCAAATAAAACATTGATATTTTAAAATATATCAGAAGTTTGGAAAATTAAGATATAACACAAAGGGAGAATACTCTGTTGGTTGAAATATTTCTGTGCAATTATTTTGTGTGTATCATAATCCCGCTCTTCAATGCAATAAGCACAATAGTTACTGATATGGAAGGCAATATCACGATAGACAGACTGCCCTTGGGTCGTGGTACGGACCACGACCTCTGGACAGTCTATATATTCTGATATTTCCCTCCATATCAGTAACTATTTTATAAATATCAGCTAAACATCTGAAAATAAGATAAATACATGTCAGCTAAACATTTGATAAGGTTCGTAATTATCAACTAAACATCTGACAATAAGATAAATACATATCAGCTAAAAATCTGAAAATAATATAAGTACATATCAACTAAACATCTGAAAATCAGATAAATACATATCAGCTAAACATCTGATAATAGTATAAGTACATACCAGCTAAATATCTGACAATAAGACAAGTACATATCAGCTAAACATCTGATGATAATATTAGTACATATCAGTCAAACATCCGATAATAGGATAAGTTCATATCAGCTAAGCATTCGATAATAATATAAGTACATATCAGCTAATCATCTGAAAATAAGATCAGTTCATATCAGCTAAACATCTGATAATAAGATAAGTACATATCAGCTAAACATCTGATAATAAAGATAAGTATATATCAGCTAAACATCCAATAATAGGATAAGTTCATATCAGCAATTCATCCGATAATAATATAACTAAGTAAATATCAGCTAAACATCTGAAATTAAAATAAATATATATCAGATAAACATCTGATATTAAGGTTAGTAATTATCAGCTAAAGATGTGGTCTGATAAGAAAATAAATTCATATCAACTAAACCTGAAATTAAGACACTTCATATAAGCGAAACATCTAATAACGGATAAGTACATATCAGCTTAACATCTGATAATAAGGTAGGTACATATCAGCTAAACTTCTGATAATAAGATAAGTACATATCAGCTAAACTTCTGATAATAAGGTTAGTACATATCAATTAAACATCTGAAAATCATGTTGTATGCCATCTGTATGTACTGAAATTTATCTGATTATCATGTTTTGGTTAATCGTGTTATATGCCACATCGGTTTGTTCCAATTGATATACTGAAATTTATCCGATAATCATGGTATACCACGTTATATACTAAAACATATCTAATAATTAAATTATATGCAACATCGTTATTCTGTGTAATATGCTTAAATTTATAAGTACATTGCAACATTAGTAAAACATATTATATACCGAGTGAAACACCAGCAGTTGTTTTACCAACACGAAAAGAATGTGAGCAAATTCTCTATGGGTATATGTTAATTAAAAACAATCGCCGTCTTTTGCAGTGAATGTGTACCCCTATGACTTGTGTCACAAACTGACAAAGCACATGTCCCACAAAGTTTTTTGTCTTTCTGTGGCCGGATTTTGCAAGACTGTGATGCTTTAACATTGACTTAGATTTATATAAGAAAATGCATCATTTAATTTCAATATTATTATTTTGTGTGTATGTGTGTGTGTATCACGCCACGTGGCGACAATTTTGGCAAGCATAAATTGATACCAAAAAGGAGGAGGGAGAGAACACAAACCTGAAAGTCTCCTGCTCGAGCAGACTGACAGATTAAAATTCGTTTATTGTGTCTAAATCAACATTCGATTAACCAAATTTAAACTAGGTTCGCTTAACACCGTGAACGTGGTGACCACCCTGCGCGCTACCAGACTAAAAATGGGCGGGAGGGCGTGGGTGGGTGGGTGTCTGGGTTTTGCGTGCGTGCATGTGTCAGATAAATATTTTAATAAAGTGTTCCTTATTGTGAATGATGTTCTGGTTTATACTTATAATACATTTGATTTTGATTTACAGGTCCAGGAAACCCGGTATCAAGACCTATCGGACCTACCCCGCCTCCACCACCACCCATAAATCCAATAGTAATGGATACAGGAAGGCAAAAAAAAGAAAATCAATATGCATGATATCAATAAGTGACATCTTTTAACATGTACATGTATTTGCAGAATAAAATTGTTGTATACATTTAATATGCATTATAGTAATATTCTAGGTTAAAATGTAGGTCAACCCATTAACACATCACATACTCGACAGATGCAAAAATAAGGAATTACGTTTGCAATAAATACACGGATAATGGTTTATGTCAAAACTTATTTCTAGTAATATGTGCAAATTTCACATTTCTACAAACCAAACACCCAAACCGAAAATTGCACTTGACAGATTTTTGACCGTAAGACCACATGCGCTCCCAACTCATGTTTTATAATTTTGATTTCGGAAGATATCAAAACCTTGCTAAAACCTGTTCTTTCAGTTGCTTATAGATTACGGGCGATGATATTGGTAATTAGATTTTGGCTCAAAGGTGACTATTGTTTCATTATTATGTCATACGATGTTGTGAGTTCGAATCTCGATCAGGGCAAGTTGTAAAACATTATGTGATAAAGCTTGTCAGTGACTTGCGGCAGGTCTGTGGTTTTCTCCGGGTACTCCGGTTTCCTCCACCAATAAAACTTACCGCCACGATATACCTTACATATTGTTGAAACTGGCGTTAACCACCATCAAACAAATAATCAAACAAACATTTCACTAAGAGGGGAAGTTTGGATCCATAAAACTAGTTTAACCCCGCCTGACTTCATTAGGTGATAGCTGTCGTAAAACGTAATTGTATTGATATTTTAGAGGAGTTAAACCTCTATATAACAAATCACTGTCTATAAAGGCATGTTGTCAATTAATGAATAGTAAATATAATTTAAACCTGTATATAAAAGGCTACTGCTCAGAAAGACCACATTTTGAGGTTCAATTTCGCTCGCTCGCTACCATATTTTTCGCATGGTTGTCCGAAGAACTTGAAATTAATTTGGAGTGGCCTACAAGGCTACTGCTGAGAAAGGCCACATTTTCAGGTTCCTTGAGGGGACTTTATATACAGGTTTGACTGGACATACATAAACTAAAATTAAATTAAGCATGTTACATATAGTATATATATTTAAGCCAATCAATAACTTTAAGAAATTATGCATATATCAACAAGTACATACTGGTAATATAAATATTAATTTCACATAATTATATTATTTACAATCTAAAATTTCATTACGTTTTTTACATACTATTACAGGTTTTGGCAACTATTCTAAAACTACTTCGATTCGAAAATAAAAATACAATTTTCTGACAATCTGACGAACTCACACAATTTCTCTTAATTTTAAAACTTTAGTAAAAAATATTGTGTCTTATATCAGAATAAACAGGACAGTGTAAAATAACATGGGTTTCATCTTCAATTAAATTTGAACAGTTTTAAACAGCATCTTTCTTCAAGTTTTATATTTTCATATCGGCCAGTTTCCACTCATATCGGAGTCACTCCACACCTAATTTTCGCAAACGCATCAATAGGCACTATAACTTTACAATAATTTTCAACACTATAGTCAGATTTAAAAATTATATAGGTTCTTAATTTATTCCGTTCATTTGCTGTCAAGGAAGCGAAGGCATTCATATCTATATGCCATCTTTCAATATATTTAAAAAAAAAAACCTTTATGACATTAACAAGTCATTTAAAATACGTTTAACTATGTATCTATTTAAATTACTATAATCTGCTAATTCTAGTAAAAACATAGAGAATTAAACTGGAAATTATTATAAGTTAAATGAAACAGAAGAAATACAAACGTAGAAATCAAACTTAATGCGCACGACACGCTTCTGGAACCTTCATCAGGCGCGATCAATATCGAATGATTAGAAAACCAAATAATTCAAAGTAGTTGGGAGCAATAAAACAAAGTGCCTAAACAGGAGAGCCAAAATCAGCTAAGGTCACCTATGCTTGAGGGGGGAGAGCAATAAAACCAAAGAGCATAAACAGGAGGGCCACAATCAGACAAAGTCACCTATGTCTGAGGGAGGAGAGCAATGCAACCAAAGAGCCTAAACAGGAGAGCCAAAATCAGACAAAGTCACCTATGTCTGAGGGAGGAGAGCAATAAAACCAAAGAGCCTAAACAGGAGAGCCAAAATCAGACAAAGTCACCTATGCTTGAGGGGGGAGAGCAATAAAACCAAAGAGCATAAACAGGAGAGCCAAAATCAGACAAAGTCACCTATGACTGAGGGAGGAGAGCAATGCAACCGAAGAGCCTAAACAGGAGAGCCAAAGTCAGTCAATGTCACCTATATCTGAGGGATGAGACCAATAAAACCAAAGAACCTAAACAGGAGAGCCAAAATCAGACAAATTCACCTATGTCTGAGGGAGGAGAGAAATAAAACCGAAGAACCTAAACAGGAGAGCCAAAATCAGACAAAGTCACCTGTGTCTGAGGGAGGAGAGAAATAAAATCAAAGAACCTAAACACGAGAACCAAAATCAGACAAAGTCACCTATGTCTGAGGGAGGAGAGCAATAAAACCAACGAGCATAAACAGGAGAGCCAAAATCATACAAAGTCACCTATGTCTGAGGGAGGAGAGCAATAAAACCAACGAGCATAAACAGGGGAGCCAAAATCAGACAAAGTCACCTATGCTTGAGGGAGGAGAACCTTAGTTTTGATAATAATTACAGTATATATGAATCAATAAAATGTTTCCTATTAATAAACATGTGCATGTCATTAGCACTTCAAATACAAGATGTTTGTTAATATGTCTACAAAATTACAATCTGCCATCAAGTAGCTAATATATCACGTCTAGCAATTGTTCTGCTACTCTATATTTACAGAGCCCCACATTCCGTACAACTAATATGTAGATAAATATGGATGACGTAGTTTTGGAAACTCACTGGGAACAATCAATTACTATATTATGTATATAACAATCCAACAAAGCGTGTTGCTCTAGTGCAAAGAGGACCTCATCATAATCTCATTGAAAATTAACTTGTTCTCGCCATGATATTGCTGATAAATGGCTGAATTAGCGTTAAACAACAATCACTCACTCACTCATCTGATATACAAGGATATCAGTAGACATTCAGGTTTGACCACTCTGCTAAAACGATTGAGTTTTCAAAGGAATTCATCTAATTTGTGGGTAGTTTGTTGATATCGGTAAAGTAAACGACAATGTGTATTATCATACATCATATATTAATTACCATAAATAGATTACTTTGATCGGGCAATGGGTAAACATCAGAACACGTGATCACATAGGACAAACATTATATTCCGTGAAATAAATATCATATTCCACCACTTCGGAAGCCGCGCGGGTTTTCCCGCCGCAGTTATCGTTCTTTGACAGGAAAACGTCAGAGGCACTCGGAACGCATCATTTGCAGGAAACCGTTACAATGTGGTTTTAAAATATCTGAGACAACGTTCCAATGGATAATAACCAGGCCAATATGGAAATGCCCATGTATTAATCTGTATTTATTCACCCACGAGTATCATATTCCCCTCGAGCGATACCCTCGGGGAATATGATACTCTTGGGTGAGTAAATTTTCACATTTCCCTCACCAGCATGCAATAAATGTATAGTGTCGATTAATCTTGATTAAATGCGACGGACCAACAGCGACCAGTCATAACATTATCTTAATCATGGTTCGTTTTATTTAGGTAGTCGTTGTCGTTTATGATCGTATAGTAGTTGGATTTACAACTACCTTTGCATTCAGTGCCTATCACAACTCATGGCGAGGTGTACTCGATATAACATTCTGTAATAAAGTCTGTCATTGACCTGCGACATGTCTGTTGTTTTCTCCGGATACTCTGTATTCCTCTATCAATAAGACTGACCGCTACGATATAACTGAATTATTGTTGAAAGTGGCGTTAAAAACCAAGACCATATTGATGTCCACTAATGCTTGTTTTTTTTTTTAATATATGTGGATTGGCGATCCTTCTTATCAATGGAATTCCTGAATTATTTATTTTAATTACACATCTCGATGTAACATAATAATAACACGGTTCTGCTAGCGACGTTGCATGACAATACGATTTGGGCAGATTTCTGATGTGCTTTGAAAGTAAAACGTCTTAAGTATATGGTTGATACAGGGTAGGTAATTTAAAAAAAATACAGGGTATCACCGTTTTGAAGTACATCTACACATTTGCAGCTATATCATATGTAGGTATACTTTAGACCTTTAGTTTAAACCCAAGTTAATAAACCCCTAGTATCGTAAGAAAATCTAAGGGGCAATTTCAAAAAGGGCACCCCACGTCCGTATAAATGAATAAGTAACATTTGGACCAACTTTATTTTTCGTGCAATCTTAATATGCAGTCCTTTTGCCATTAACAACAAAAATGCTATCGTATTTCGAAAAGGGTTCTAAAAGGGGCTCAAATTCCGAAATTTTAAATATTTGAAATGTATATAGAATTTGTTTTCGTCATATTTTTTGTTGTTGTTGAATGGATTGCATTGGTTGATTTCGGTAGTATGTCTACATATTTCCTCTAACAACGCTCTGTTTTTGTTGAAGTCCTATTTTAATGGGAAACAATTGTACATCGGATCCTATGTATATAATATTTTTTCCTCAAATATAATCTTAATTGAACATTGAACACAAACTGCACATGAATTATCAGGTGAGCGACATAGACTCAGGTGAGCCTCTAGTTGAATGGAAAGACACCATCTAGTTAATGTCTGGCTATCACATTACACATGTATTTACCAAATATTTTCTAAATGTTTTTTTTTATGCTGGCTGGTTTCCTGTTTTCAGAAGAATGCAAGCTTATACGAATAAACAATTATGCAAAATGCTTTAATAACCTCATACAAATACATTTTGACCAATCAATCATATCAGGAATGCATATTGGTCTTTTGGCCTATAAGAAATGCAATAATATTAACGTTGGTCTGTGTCAAATGTTAGATCTAGATTATCACATGGCATTTTCATAACTAACCCTTAATCATCCCTAGTTCCTGATATCAGCCCGAGAACCGACAGGTGTGGTATTTATTGCTTTTCATTGTATTTGTTTTTACAGATGCGAGTTAATTAGTTCCTTCTTTTACGTAAAATTGTATTAAGATTACAAGGCAAGACAAGACAAGATTTTATTTATACAAACTCAGACACACAGGTGTACAAGAGGACATAACAAACTCACATTCTATATAAATACAAATAGACATATCATATATACAATACAACAACACACAATAATAAATAAATAACATACAAGAAAGAAATCGGACTGTCTATAAAAAGCGCACCATAATTTTAAGAAAAGATGCCAGATTCCTGCACAGTTCTACATGACAATACATAAGCATTCGTGAAAGTTTCAGTTCGGTTGGATATTTCGTGTAATATATATGAATGAACTTTTCCCTAATGGTTGTGATTTCCTGTTTTTCACAGAGGAATAAATAATGTACAGTGCAAAGTATAACAACAAAATCTAAAATGGTGATTGTCTGTATATAAATTAAAATACAAAGGATGAAGACCATATAGCATTATTTCCACGGTTCTCTATTGTTTCATTAAAACTAGAAGTTCCGTTTTTCTGCGACACAAGATGCAATCCATATATTTCCACGTCAATCAGTCGTTCATGTTTTATTGAATGTATATAGGAATCTTCCACTATAAAGGCGAAATAAATTCCTTACTACTGGAGGCTGTACGCTTTTGTATTTTAAGCCTGGAATAAAATAAATTCATGTATCAAGAAAAGTATTCATTTATTGATTGATTATTTGTTTTACATCGAGTGAGTGATATTTCAGCCATATGCATGACGAGGGAAAGTCTACGAAATAATAGAGCATGTAGGAAAAATTATGGCAATGCAATGGACATAGGCTTTAGATTGCAACAAGAAAACAAGTCTAATGAATCGTGTGGGAGGATTTTGTCGAGCACATATAACACCTCTATAATAAGATATGCCTCATTATTAGATACTTCGTGTGAACGCTTATGTGGAAGGAGCTCGCTGTTCGTGTGTAGTCATATGGTCGATTTGTGCAATTTTGATTTGTCCTGCACAAATCTCGTAGGTGCTGTACACTACAGCGGAGAAGCAAAGTCTTATTTCCACATCCTGGATTTTCCCGCAAAAGTAGGCTAAAAGTTAGATATAGTTTTGAGATAAAACATCTTCGTTTTAACTGACAAACCAACATCAGTGAAGCAAAATATCAGAAACAAGTAAAGAACAAGTGATTAGATACCATGACATCAAAAATACAGGAGTGGAGACCAAACTATGCAATTACCCTTCCAGAGTACCTGAGTTCACCACCGCTTTTTAGTGGGGTGCGTGTTACTCGATCTTCAGTTTTATATGTATGTTTTATAGATCGTTGTTTGTCCTGTTTGTGCTTTTTCCTTTGACCATTGTGTTGTCTGTTCTTCTTCGATATACGGATTCTGATTACCTCTTTTGGTATTTTCAAACTCCTGTTGGACTTTAGACTTTGTAAATATATATGTCCCATATTTCAAGAACATGCTAACCATTAAAACGGATTACAATATAAATACAATATTGGTCTATTGATAATGAACACAAATGTATATAATTTATTTGATAAGGCTGTGAAACGGGAAGAAAGACGAGTTTTAGATTCGCACCTGATTGATTGCAGGATGAGATGAACAACATCATATCTAAATTAGAAACCAATAAATCAGATGTAATTTTAAAAAAAAACCAACTAAAAATAAGAAAAAACGCAAACTTAATCGCATAACTGTTTCTCATTTCATTGACGACCCCAATAGTGTTTTGAAATTCTGGTTAGTATTGTTTCCAGAAACAAAGCTAAAGGATGTGTTTTCTTGTTTATTTCTATCAATATTTTTTACAAGCATATGCTACATTTGCCAAATTTAACTATCCATTTACTCCCTGCATGCTCCCAGAGACTTTTACATTATTTGGCTTTCTAATCATTATATCTTGAGTGTACTTGACGAAGGTTATTCCAGAAACGTGTGGTGTGCACTAAATTAAATGTCGTTTTTATTTCAATTTTTATTGAAACTACTTTTCTAGGGGTAATCTCTCCTTAACAATGCATGTTTGAGTAGGTAGATATCTGTTGTTGTCAAATCAGGTGAGGTGTGTTATTTTGCTATGGACATTTAAAATTCCAATTTCAGTAATGTTTCGATTATATCGTGGTTATATCATAACCTTGGTGATATTTGACTTTGCAGCGTACCTATTGATAAAGGTTATCTTAAACTATCACTGTACACCCTATATTAGAAAGCTACGTTTTTAATACTTATTTACATAGAGTGAGTGAGTGATTATTGCTTTACTCCAAATGAGCAATTTTTCAACTATATCATGGAGAGAGCAAGTTATATTTTGATGATGACGGTGATGATGTCCGTTTTGTACTAGACCAACACTCTGAATTTGATTTGCATAGTGCAAGCTCACTGAAACAGCGAGTATGCATTTCGCTCCACTCAGACACATTATTCTGATTCCGAGTCAACCTGTCTTTGTTTTTACTCCTTAATGCTCTGTGTTGAGCATACACGCTTATCATTATACCACCAATTGGTTCAGAAACACAAAAACGATATACATACTTACCATCTGATATACACAATTAACAGGATAATTATTATTTCAACAATACCAACAGCTGTAGTTGTAATAACCCATGCACGTATGTTTTTACTAGTTTTTGCTTCTTCCTAACATAGAATTAAAAATAAGATTACATCATTTAAAACATTTTAATATAGCAAACTATAATAATCTACATGTATGTAAAATGACACTACACGAGTTAGGGTTATGGTGCTTCACGCCACTTTTAACAATATTTCAGGAATAAAATAAAAGTGTAGCTAAAAGACGTCATCAATATAGTGTGTTAGTGTTATGGTGCTTAACGCCACTTTCAACAATATTTAAATTATATTGTGGAGGAAACCAGAGTAACCGGAGATATTCACCGACCTGTCGCAAGTCACTTAGAAACATTCTGACAAAATTTTGTATCGAGTACACCTCGCCTGAGTGGGATTCGAACTCACAATGATAGTGGTGATAGGCACTGATTGTATACATGTAGGTAGTCATAAATCCAACTACCATACTATCATGACCACGATGCCCCCGTGATCAATATAAACCAGTTAATATGGCTGTAGTGAAACGTAACTGGACGCAGAAAATAATAACATTCATATCCGATATTCTGTTATTTTATTGTTCCGTTTTATTGATATTGGTGAAATTGTTGACCATCACTGTTTAAGGTTTCTATTAATAACTGTTCGTTTGTCAAATTTACTTCATCGTCCACTTGATACACTATTTTGATTGGATGTTGCTCCAGTATGGAAAAGATAACAAAAATCTTAGACGAGCGGATTATTATAAGTATGCATATTTGTTTCCGAATTAATTCTATTATTCACTGATTATTTTATTTAATATCTTGTAACTTGTGTTGTATATACATGTATGTGATAAGTCAATATTCATCAAATATGGTTATTAGAACAATCTTAGTCTAGCTTAAATATTTATATCGGTCTCACATCAGATGTAATTATGCACTTCGACTAAGCACATAGATGGCGCTTAATTATTCTTGAATTCACAGGACTCTTTCACTTTGCAAAAATGAGAAAATGAAGCACTTCTGTTGATTGACAATTAGTCCCCGACGGTATCAAACTTTCAAACTTTCAAACTTTCTTGAATAAACCCAGGCGCAGCAGATTGCAAAACAGGAGCATCAATTATTTACAAATAATTATTAAAAGATGACAGAATCATAAGTCCAGTAGTCCGAGCTTCGGCACTGACATAGCTTTTCATATATATTTATGTATGAAATTTACAGCTCCCAACAAATGTCAATCACCCTCATGTTTGGTGACCTCTGACAAATTAACTATCCTGTTGAGCCTTTTGGTTTACTTGCTAAGAAAGACTTTAAAATGTATTTTTACTATAAGCGTACCTCCATGACGTTTTTTTTTATAATAACACTGTTCGTCCGGTTATATGTGCAAGTTAGTATTTTAGTCACACGTGGAAACACTTGCATGACCACAGCATGTACACTTAGAGGGGATGTATTGGACCATTTAACTAACTTAACCCCTCCGCTTTTTATTGAAGTGCATGTGCTAATTCTGGAAAGTGAGCGGTCATATATTTGTGTGTTAAGGGTATGAATGTTGCCTCTTTGTGTGATTTTGGGATTGTTCCGACAGTGTTGTATTTTTTGTTTTCCATTTTATAATTTTTTTCGTATTTCTCACAGTTCCACTTGGAATCCTTTCCCTCACATTTACATTGGTTGATTTTTTCCGCATCTCTAATAGCTCTAGAGTTGGTCTCTTACCAAGTTGAAGGTCAATATCTAGAGCGTTACATTAATCTTTAAAGGTTTGATGATTAAAAGTTCAATCAAAAATGTGTCTATGAGTTATCCTTATTGAGTTTTGACTAATAATGACATCCTTTATATGAACGTTACGAGATAATTATGCCCTTAAGGGAGTCATCAAACTTTGTCATTTAACATGTAAGAGATACACATGATCGTAATTACGACCAGTTAGTATTAGACCATGGAAACCGCAAAAAAAAAAATATTTTCTGAAAATAACCTATACTCACATTAACAATTACAGGATTACTCGATGCTTTGTTTGTACTAGAGTATGTGACTGTTGTTGGTCCTGTGACAGTACGAGAGGATGGAATAGTACTGTCCAAATATTTTTTAAGCGTTGTAGGCTTAGTTAGAGTTGTGGAAGATCTCCTTGTACTTGATTTATTGAATACTTGACTGGTGCTATTTTTGGATACAGCAGGTGTAGTGGCATTGTTTGTTGTCTTTGTACTTAAAATCTTAGTTGATGTTGATAAATGAGTCGTAGAAATGACATCTGTTGTTGTGCTACTATGTGTTGTACTCTCAGTAAATTTTTCACTTTGTTTAGTTAGACTTTGACGGTTTGTTGAGGCTCCCGAAAGCCCTGTAAAATACGTCGTTGGTGTTAACAGACGTGTGGTAGTTTTCCCGGAAGGTGAACTATTTGTTGTTGGTAATAGCCGTGTGGTGGTAGCTGGAATGAAATAAAGTAGATACCAGGGGCGGATCCGGGGGGGGGGGGG
>MJUT01044360.1:744264-757420 GCA_002080005.1 Gigantidas platifrons | reverse complement strand
AAAACTTTTTGTTTGCATATTTATTTTCAATAAATATTCTTTATTTCTTTATTATTTCATATCTTTTTCCTGATTTTAACTTGTTCGTGTTCATATTCATACAATCTTACATGTGTCGACCCTATATATACTAATTATATATTTAATATCCACGTGGATTTTTAGAGTTTATAGGGTCGAGGGGCCCGGGTGGCTCAATGGGTTAGGTCGTTGGATCTAACAGCTCATACAAGCCTATCACCAATACGGCGTGGGTTCGCGCCCAGCTTTGTAAATTACAAAAAGGGTGCACTCGACTCGCAGCCGCAAGTGATAAAGTTTACCAGTTGCTTGCCCATGGTCGGTGGTTCTCTCCATGTACTAATTAACTCCGGCTTCCTCCACCACTAAGACTGGTTGCCATGATGTAGCTGAAATATTGCTGAAAGTGGCGTTAAACACCAAACATTCAAATTCAAATGTATAGGGTCGACACGTGTAAGTTGCAATTAACATACGATTAGATGAATATGGACACGGACAGTTTAAAATCAGAAAAAAAGAAATGAAATAATAAAGAAATTTTATTCAAAATAGATATGTAAACAGAAAGTTTAAAATGTCGAAATTATTAGATTAAAATAAAAGTAGAAAGTTTGACATTTGATTTCTTTTAAGAATATCCCTAATACGCTTCCCTAGCCCGTAAATCTCATCGCATTGTCGTTTTATACAATTACGTATTATGGGGTTTAACGCCACTTTCAACAATATTTCAGTCAGTGTGATTTTTATTAACTCAACTGGCCAAAGGGGATATTTTGCCCTCACTTGGCGTCCGTCCGTCCGTCCGTCCGTCTGTCGTACGTCGTAAACTTTCACATTTAAATTTTCTCCTCTGAAACACCTGAACCAAATTATACCAAACCTAGCAGGGGTGGTCTTTGGGTGGGTCCATTTCAAAAGTGTGTCCGACAAACCCGCCCTCCGTTCAAGATGGCTGCTGTTACTAAAAATAAAAATTTCTTCAATTCTCCATTGCTGGTTTATTATCAATCTAAATGAGCTCAATTTTTTACTGCAGCTACATGGAAATGAGTAGTTTAACATATATTCCGGGTTTTTCTGTAAAATTTTTCTTTCAGCCGATTTATAACATTATGCAAATTAGGCATATTTTGACAAAAGATCACATTTAAATATTTTGTTCTGAAACCGCTGAACCAAATTAAACCAAACCTGGCAGGGATGGTCCCTGGGTGCATGGGTCCCTTTCAAAATTTTGTCCGACAGCCCCGCCCCCCATTCAAGATGGCTGCTGTTACTAATAATAGAAATTTCTTCAATTGTCCATTGCTGCTTTAGTATAAGTCAAAATGAGCTCAAATCTTAACTGCAGCTACAATGCAAGGAGTAGTGTAACATATACATGTATTCCGGGTTTTTCTGTGAAATTTTTCTTTCAGCCGATTTATACCGAATATGCAAATTAGGCATATTTTGATAAAAGATCACATTTAAATCTTTTCCTCTGAAACCGCTGCACCAAATTAAACAAAACCTGGCAGGGATGCTCCTTGGGAGGGTCCCTTTCACATTATGTCTGACAGTCCCGCCCTCCATTCAAGATGGCTGATGTTACTAAAAATAGACATTTATTCAATTGTCCATTGCTGCTTTATTATAAGTGAAAATGAGCTTAAATTTTAAATGCAGAGCTACATGGCAATGAGTAGTTTAACATATATTCCGTGTTTTTCTGTGAAATTTTTTTTTCAGCCGATTTATTCCGATTATGCAAATTAGGCATATTTTGATAAAAGATCACATTTATATCTTTTCCTTTGAAACCGCTGAACCAAATTACACTAAACCTGGCAGGGATGGTCCTTGGGTGGGTTCCTTTCAAATTTATGTCCGATAACCCCGCCCTCCATTGAAGATGGCTGCTGTTACTAAAAATATAAATTTCTTCAATTGTCCATTGTTGCTTTATTATAAATCAAAATGAGCTCAAATTTCAACTGTAGCTACATAACAATGAGTAGATTTACATATATTCTGGGTTTTTCTGTGACATTTTTCTTTCAACCGATTCATACCGATTATACAAATTAGACATTATTTTGATAAAAGATCACATTTAAATCTTCTCCTCTGAAACCGCTAAACCAAATTTGGCTGGGATGGTCCCCTTTCAATATTGTGTCCAACAACCCCGCCCTCCATTCAAAATGGTTGCTGTTACTAAAAATAGAAATTTCTTTTGTTATCAATTTCTGCTTTATTACAAATCATAATGAACTCAAATTTTAACTGCTGCTACATGGCAGTGAGTAGTTTAACATATATTCTGGTTTTTTCTGTGAGATTTTCTCAGCCAGTTTATTCCGTTTAGGAATATTACGAGATAAAAATCACATCATAATCTTTTGCTCAGAAATTTGAGTTGAAATGATATTTGGGTGGCCCACTTTCAAAATTATATGTAACATCCCCATTTTCTATCAACTTTAGATGTCAAATTGAAAACCAGGTGAACGATTACAGGCTCCTGGGAGCCTCTAGTTCTTTTGTAAGTTTGATATTGACAGAAAATTGAATGTTAATAAAAAAAAAAATTGAATGTCCTTTTGTTAGCTCAACTGGCCAAAGGCCATGTGAGCTTTTGCCATCAGGTTTCGTCCGTCGTCCGTCGTATGCCGTCGTCGTTTGTCGTAAACTTTTCACATTTTAATCTTGTCCTCAGAAACCACTGAGCCAATTTAGACTAAACTTTGGTGGAATGGTCCTTGGATGGCCCCCTTCCAAATTTGTCCGGCAATCCCGACTTCCAACCAAGATGGCCGCCAAGCTAAAAATAGAAAAAATGGGGATGAAATTTTAATTGTCCATTGCTGCTTTAGTATAACTCAAAATGAGCTCAAATTTTAGCTGCAGCTACATGGCAAGGAGTAGTTTAACATATACTCCGGGTTTTTCTGTGAAATTTTTCTTTCAGCCGATTTATACCGATTATGCAATTAGGCATAGTTTGATAAAAGAACACATTTAAATCTTCTTCTCTGAAACCGCTGAACTAAATTAAACCAAACCTTGCAGGGATGGTCCCTGGGCATCTTCGCTAGCCAAGGGTTACGATCCGCTCTACTTATCTTCACCCTTAGCATCGTTAGACGGATTTTCGAGGTCACACGGTGACGGTTTATATGTAATGCAGCTAGTGGTAGCTGCAACCAATCAGAACGCGCTTTACAAAAAGCACATGTTCTGTAGGAAAAATGCCAACAAAATACAAGTGGATGAGATTTGCAGGATTTGCCACGAGTTACTACCAAAAAAACACCGAAGAACAATTTGTGGGGACACATATTATAATCTCGAGTCAATTTTCAGGGCATTCAAATGAAAGGAAATGAAAGCCTCGCGTCGATTTGCTGAAAATGTTTGTTCTCCCAGAAAACAGGAGATTATGCAACAAAAGAATACAATCATTGATATATTAAGTCTGGAATTTGAAGCAGCCATAACTTTGCAACTACTGGTCCGATTTTTACAAATGAGGGCTTAAAATTTCTTTCTTTGTGAGTTCTAATTGATAAACAAGAAATATATAAGTTTTAACATTGATGGAAATTGTCCTGACATCTCTATAAATGTGGATTATTTTAGACCAGAACGACCTGAACCAACGCGTTCACCAGTACGTAGAACAGCATATCCCGTCAAATCAGTCAAGAATATTCACTGGATGCTGAGGAGTTCAAAACACCCATTGTTTGATAACAAGGTAAGGGACTTCTCTCTTCAAAAAAAGTAAAAGAAAAAAAAAGGGGGGAGGGGCGATCATTTTTTTTTCATCTAATTTTAATGTGATTTTTGCAAAATGTTCATCTAAATTGGTTATGGTTGGTTCAAATAAAAATAATCTGAAAGGGGTACACATTCAGAAATTTACATATTTGGAAGTTATATAGAATTTTTAAATGTCTTTATTTTTCATCCAATTTTGATGAATCAGCTATTTATGAGTTAATAAAGAAATTGAGCTATTTAGTTTGGAAAAAGCGTTAGAATGGGGCCTAAATTCTGAAATTTCACATATTTTAGAGTACATTGTATCTATTTTTCATCTTATGTCGTTTTGTTTTCTTCTTAGAGTTGATTCGGTGACAAAAGCGGCATCAGGTTGTATTCTAGCAGATATCGTTTATGGTTTTCATGTTAAGCTTGTTTGCAGTAAAACTGGTGCAGGAGGAAGGCCTTGTTCGCTTGCTGCAGTCGTATTTAATTCATTCTGTTCGTAAACCCTTCATTATATTTCTTCTACTTCTATCGTTAATCAGCAAGGGGAAAAATCCATCACGCTGATTTATTAGCCTTACATTTTATATTCTGTCTAACAAAGACTGTAAAATTGGTATTTGTTGCTTCACCGCTAAGCGTACAGTATTATAACTATTGAGTAATATCAAAGAATGGTTGGCTCGGAGTCAGGATAATGTGTCTGAGTGGAGCGACATGTCTACCCGTGGACTGTTGTTTCAGTGGAGCGATATGTCTACCCGTGGACTGTTGTTTCAGTGGAGCGACATGTATACCCGTGGACTGTTGTTTCAGTGAGCTAGCACTATAAAAATCTAAGTTGTGTGGTCCCGTACAAAGTGAACATAATCCTCTCACCGAATCTAACTTGTTCTTGCCACGATAAAGCTGAAAAGTGCTCATTTGGCGTTAAAGCCAAACAAAATTATGTGTGTTTAGAGTTTCTTCCCTAAACAAAAAAGGGTAGGTAGGTAGGGAATTTTTTTTTTAAACTATTTTTACAATAAGTTAATGTGGAAGAAATCCAAAGTTTAACGGTGCCTAAGCCAAAATGACCATAAAAATGTTAGCCGGTTAGCCATTTTTGATAGCATAAAAATAGGGTAGGTATGGAAAACCTAAACACATATTTTTCACTTTGGCCTAAACAACACCAACTCGCTCACTTAATTGTATTATCAGCCTTACATTTCATATTCTGTGTTCAATAGAGTGTTTACATGAATATGTTAATTATTTTGTAGGGTAGAACACGAAACCAAGGACCATTTTCAAGAGTATTCACTGTGACATGTATAGCCCCAACAAACTGGATGAAAATGAAATGGGGGCGAGCCAGGACAAGTGTTCATTAGCTGGACTTGTACACTGTAACTTTGAATGGGACGATCATTACTGTTTTTACATTTATATTTATTATCTGTTGCAGGATTAAATGGACACAGTCGTAATATTTCACAATGTTGATATTTGTTTGAAGAACATATGGGAATATACTTCATGCTGGATCCCTTCCAGTTGCGTGCCGATTTCAGTGTTTCTATCAGAGTTCTGGAATATCGTCGGTGTTGTTGGTCCTGATGAGGATTAAATGGACACAATCATAATTTTACAATGTTGATATTTATTTGAAGAGCATTTTGGTCGGTGTTGTCAGTCCTGACCACCAAAAATATTGAAGGTCCGACAACATAACATGTTGTGGCAGCCCCAATGTTGGAATGAAATTTTCACTGCATTTTGAAACGCTTTTTAATTGAAAATGTTTCCGATCAGTTAAAATTTAAGGACCAAGGCATTAGTAAAACGATCAGTAAATTCTGAAAGCACTGTTGAGACACAATGAAAGGTGTTCATGAAAATACAGGACCAATAAATTTTCAGTCGGATGGACATATTTATAGTCTTGGTTGACCAAATGACCTGCAGGAAAAGTTCAGGAAAACTGTTGTATTGTATAATATATACACAACAGGAAATGTTTCAAGTTGCAGTCAAACCTGTCCATGTGGTCACCTCTGTTAAGTGGTCACCCTCTTATTGTCTTGTCCTAGAACATTTTATATTAATTAAACCTTGTTAAAGATGTCCCCTGTCTTATAAGACCACTTTTTCTTTGTTCCAAATGTGACCTCTTAATACAGGTTAGACTGTGTTTCACAAATAGAAATGTATACACATAAATAGGATTATGAATGTTGTACAATGTGGATTTATTTAAATTTGCTGAATATAATAGATTTTTGTATATCATTTATCATAATGTAATTCATATATAAATGATTTGTTAAATCCTTTCTGGAATAGGAGTCGTTGTGGTGGTGATCGTATGGTAGTTGGATTTACAACTACCTATGCAATCAGTGCCTATCACCACTAACGTTGTGAGTACCAACCCCGCTCAGGCAAGGTGTACTTGATACAACATTATGTGATAAAGTTTGCCAGTGACTTGCGGCAGGTACTCTGGTTTCCTCCACCACTAAAACTGACTGCCACAATATAACTGAAATATTGTTGAAAGAGGCATTAAACACCATAACCCTAACCCTCCCTTTCTGGAATAACTATGACTAAAATATGCTATGTTAATTTTAGCTAGGGATTACCCTGGACCAATACGTCGGTTCCGGGATACTGGTATTCAGATAATACCGTCATGTGACTTCCATCACCACGTGACTAAAATCTAGGCATCTGTAGTTCAAAATGGCCTGTGGTCTTTCAACTTTGTCGGAAATCGGATAAATGTTACATACTTTTCCAGATTGGGTTTCTTCCTGCTGTCAGATGTACACCCCGGAACCACGCACCAATATTTGTTGGATGACTTTTGAGATCGTTTTCCCCGATGCATTTCTACATGCAGTGTCTACTGCTAAAAATGCCTAGATTTTTTATGAAGTCACGTGATCGGTGGTACGAATTCTTCCTCCAAGTCAGGAGAACGTCTTATCTCGGAATCGTCGTATAAGACAAGTCCTTAGTACTGGTGGGATTAGATTTTTGTGAAATATAGGATTGTGGGAGGTTTATTTGTGATCTAACTCTGGCACGGTGGTTAAGGGAAATAACTCTATGTTTAGGAAAGGTAGTCATAGTACAAATATGATAACAATGTAATTCAGTCGAATTGAACTTTTATCTGTGTTCATGTTCAATCAAAAATAAAAATATAGATATCAATTTTAGTGTGCAGCATGATGTGTTTCTGGAATAAACTTCCAACAGGTTTCGCTCAAAATTGAAAGATTAGAAAGCTAAATAATTCTATGATAATCAAATTGCATCTATCAAAATATTGTTTTTCATGATGTTTTGAGGGAGATTTTTTTAGGACAAAGGGGGATAACTTTCCAATGTTCTATTTTTAGAAAAGAAGTGGTATTATGAGTACTAAATTTCGATTCTTATAACTTTTAATTATGTGCATTATTTATTATGCAACATGAAATTCAAAGTACATTTTTTGTACTTTGAATAAATATTAATTACAAGTTATAAAGATGAAAACTTTTTATAAAGATAAAAAATAAAGATATTATTTCATAATTTTTGCAACTTTCATTAATTTTTTTAAGCAAAAATGAAAGTTAATTCTTTATTTGAATTTTGTTAGGAGTAATATCTTCCAATATTGAATTTTTCAAAATAAAATACATAATTAATATTTTCTACTTTCGTTAGTAGATTATTGATATAACTATAGTTTTTCAAACACAACTCAGAAAAATTGCAAATTGATAGGGTCTTTTGGCACTAAAATAGTTCCCTCTATATTTCATATAAAACCACGATTTAAAAAAAAACTTGTTATTTTCATGAGATTTTCAGCATTAAGAGTAGAAATAAATAAAGTTTCTTCTTCATATAATTTTATTTGGTATTTGTTCCATATTTATATTTAAATTAATGATTCTACAAATATATAATATCATTCTTCTTCAATTTTCATACAAGTCATTTACCTTTGTTTTTTACTTTTGTTTTACAATTTTAGTTGATCAATTTTCTTTTACTTTTGTGATTAATGTGTCTTTTTTTTTATTATTATTATAAATAAATACAGTATAAGGTTTTGTACCATGTTCACATTTCTTCAACAGGAACATTTTTTTAACAACCTGTGACAGTATTAGGGTTTGTAACATGCTTATTTTTCTCCAGCAGGAAATTTTTTTGAACATCCTGGGCGAGTACTACATTTGTATGTTCCATAAATTAAAACTAGGACGAACTGTTTTAGATACCTAAAACTTATGTCTCCCCTTAATGCGGCCATCTGTACAACAACCTATCTCGAAAGACACAAATGTTATGGCGTGGACAAGAACATACTATTTAAAAAACAATTAATTGACCTGGAGGTGAAAGGTCAAGGTCCCACGAAGGTCATTACGGTATGCCACACACTGCCTTATGGTCATGCATCCACATATTAAATATCATTGACCTATTTCGAAAATCAAAAATGTTATGGCGTGGACAAGAAAATACTATTTAAAAAACAATAAATTGACCTTGAGGTCAAAGGTCAAGGTCCCACGAAGGTCACTATGGTACACGACACTCCACCTTATGGTCATGCACCCACATATCAAATATAATTGACCTATCTCGAAAGACAAAAACGTTATGGTCCGGACAAGCTTCTCTGAGAAGAATCAGAAGCGGAAGCAGAAGAAAAAATCAGACTAAAACAATATGTTTCCCTTCGTTCGAAGGGGAGACATAAACATATCATATCCAGCCATGCTTCAACTAATAATCAGGTAGTGATGTGTATGTTACACAAGTGTGCACTATACATAATTAACTATGGTAACTAAATTATCCAATGAAATGTACTTCCTTGTTTTAGAACCTAATGCATCATGGATGATTTCTCATATATAGGAACATTTTCTGTGTACTATTCAAAATTAAGTATGGTAACAAAATTATCTCTTGAATGAACTTCCTTTTTTTAAGAACCTAATGCATTATGGGTGATTTGATCTCAAGTATATGAAAATTGTAAACAACATCATAGTGTTTGTCAATGTTCATTTGTTAGTAGCAAAGACATTACCACTAGCTTTTACAGTTGTGATATGGATGAAAAGTGCAGAATTACGTTGATAATTACGGTAATTCCTAGGAATTATTTGTTTTGAAATGTAACTTATTATGACTATTACATATTCATGTTTTAAGTGATATATCAAATGTGCAATTTGTTAACAAATTATTTCATAAAAGATTCATTTTATATACAAGACATGTGTTTTTTTCAATTTAAGATGATCGTATCAAATGTAGTGTCCATCACCATTACAGTTGAGTTCGAATCTCGCAAATGGCGAGGTGTACTCGATACAAAACTATGTGATAAAGTTTGTCAGCGACTTGCTGCAGGTCTGTGGTTTTCTCCGGGTACTCCCGTTTCCTCCACCAATAAAACTGAAATATTGTTGAAAGTGGCGTTAAACACCATAAACCATCAATGGGGTTCACCTACGATTTTTCGCTAATAGGTGGCGTATGTGTTCTATCAGTTATTACTTTCAGAACTACTCGGCTAGCATCAATAACGTAACTAATGTAAACTACGATATTCATTTATATATATTCGTTTAAAATGCCACAAATGTTGTGCTTAACAAGTGGAGGGTAGCTATGAAGAAAGCTGACCTTGCGACGAGAATAAAAATCGTTTATTTTCCACTATGTCCAAATTTTAAAGTAGACCTTAATACACCTCAGCCTTAAAAAAATATTCCTTGTTTAGGTTAACTCGATCCTAACTAAAATTTAGTGCCTATCCTAGCTATTTTATTAGTTTTTCTCAACAAGCACAGTCTTGGAACATCTGCATGCCCAATATATCCAATGCAAAACAAAATCCTGGTCACCCTTACCTAACCTTTTTCACAGGGTTACAAGTAATCCTAAACAAACAAAATCCTGGTCCCCCTTACCTAACCTTTTTCACAGGGTTACCAGTAATCCTAAACACACAAAATCCTGGTCACCCTTACCTAACCTTTTTCACAGGGTTACCAGTAATCCTAAACACACAATTATTTGTTTAGGTCTTGTATGCATCATTGTATGTATCTTTTACCTCATGTATGCAAAATAAAAATATTTTTGATCTACCTGATGTGTGAAGAAAAAATTGGATTCTCTACTGACAGATATAAAAAAAATCCCAAGCCCCCGTCCTCCCTTCACTAATAAAATTGTTGGTGTCTAATAAAGAAAACAAGTGAGTGGGAAGACATGTCACTCCACTCGGGCACATTAATGAATATTCCGATTCCTAGACGGCCAAGTCTTGGTTCTTACTCCTTAATGCTGCATGCTTTAATAGCAGAGAAGCAACAAATACCAATTTTATAGTCTTTGGTTTGACCAGAATAACACTCAAGGCGAGCATGCTAACCATTACCACCACCGATGAGATAGGAAACTATTTTGTCTACAGACCCATAACATAATACCACAACAAAATTTCTGTGTCCGTATAAAAATCACACTGAAAAAGGAGCAGTCCTTCAAAACTTTCATTAAGCTAGGGACTTGTGCCAAAGTTGTTTAGATGAAGTTAGTTAATACAGTCAATATGATCAAGTACACATTAAAAAGCTCATAGATTAGCTTCCAGTCAGATTTGAACTGACATCTTTTCAACTTTATTGAAATGTACTACCTTGTACTATAGAAGCCATAATGATTGTAATGTTACACAAAGTACACATACAGATAAATAAAACACTCAAACAAGTACTTCAAACGCATCTTGTACAAAGGACTGTATCTAAGACATATTATTAACTACATATGTACATGTATTTCAATCTTCACCATAGGATAGTTAAATGTTTAAATTGTGTATTTATTGACACTGATTATATCAGATAACAATATTCATTAAGATGTTTTGGTGATTCATGAATTTTTTTTTCATTCTAGCTACTGTTAGTAGCGACTAGCCCCGTCACTTACATGGTCTTAAAGGGTCAATATATTACTTTAATATACCTGATATAAATATACAGGTATAACATGACAAAAAGACAAATATTTAATGGCTGACAAAAAATTACGAATACGCAGAAAACTGAAGATCGAGACGCACAAACAACTAAAAATCCAGACTGACATGAACTCAGATGCTCCATATGAGTCTGCAGTTTGAACTTCACTAATACCACTTCATGGGCGAAAGAGCTGGGGGAAATTTCCCTCCCTACTTTTAAAAATTGGCATTAAATTTAAGAAAAAAAACTTTTTTTCTATAGTATGGAAGCATATATTGTCCATTTAGCCAAGGGTATAATGATATTTGGAGAAGGGTATGCTCTGAAACCATAGTGACTTTTTTTTTTATTGCTACACAGTTTTGAAAATATACCAGACAAATAAGGAATACATTTTTTGTACATTTTCATAAAGATGTATACCGAATGTAATGAGCATCATTTAAATTAGTATATTTATTGAGGTAATTACACATGATTGTGTATTTATATTTCAAAGCTAAAAAAATATTGAAAATTGTGAAAAAATTAATGTTCTTTTTTTTTTTCTAAAATGTTAAATAATGTAAAATGTTTCTTAAAAAACGTATGAGGGTAACCCTATTGAAAGCCCCATATTGTCACATTCTGAATGATAACATGTATATGATGCTTTCAACGTGTAGTTTTTGAATATTCAATAAAAAAAAAAAGGAAAGATGTGGAAAAAGTTTTTTTTTTAATAAAATAAGATTTTTTTCCCTAACTTCAAAATCTTCTTTTTTAATTATAATGGATAGCATTAAATATGACAAATTCTCCTGGTCTTGTCTCTGAATCCTGTCACGAAAGCACATTCAAACTGATCCGTCATCATAATTTTGATGATGATTTATTTTCAGTCGAGGCAACTTTGACATTCAACAAATACAATAATATTGAAAAGTAACGAACATAAATCGTATGCTTGGGTTTTTGGTGTAATATGTACCTTTCAATCAAGTCAGTTTTTCAACCGTTTGTCGTTGCATTTCGGCGTAGTAGATCATTTTCTAGCTTCGGCACTGACCATTCAGCCTCCACAGCTGATCGCCTTCCGCCATCTTGGAATCGAATAACTGATAGTACACATGCGCCACCTGTCGGGAATGTGGGCGGGTGAACCCCATTTAAGCATTTTATAATTTTGTGACATTCAAACATTCCACAATATCATGGCAAGAACAAGTTGCATTTCGATGAGATGATGAAGATATCCACTTTGTAATAGACCAACACAGTTAGTTGGATTTTTATAGAGCTAACTCACTGAAACAACAGTCCGCAGGTAGACAGACATGCTGCTCCATTTGTACACATTATCCTGAGGTAGACAGACATGCTGCTCCATTTGTACACATTATCCTGATTCCAAACAAACCAGTCTTTGCTCTTACTACTTAATCCTTGCGTCTTTCATCAATATCACCGTTGGCTTTGCTGCCCTTTGTTTTTTCTACGTCTTTCATCAATATCACCGTTGGCTTTGCTGCCCTTTGTTTTTTCTACGTCTTTCATCAATATCATCGTTGGCTTTGCTGCCCTTTGTTTTTTCTACGTCTTTCATCAATATCACCGTTGGCTTTGCTGCCCTTTGTTTTTTCTACGTCTTTCATCAATATCACCGATGGCTTTGCTGCCCTTTGTTTTTTCTACTCCTTTCTCCTTGTGTTTTACTGCTGTCCTCTTTTTTATTGATTTCTCATCAGAAGAGCTACCTATTAAAACAATTAAAAGACAAGTGAGTAAGTCTGCCAGTGAACAGGAAACCAGGTTTATTCCGTTTGAGTGAATGAGTGATTGTTTTTAATGCCGATTCAGCAATTTTTCAGTTATATGATGGCGAGAAAAAGTTAATTTTCAATAAGATGTTGATAAAGTCTGCTTTGTACTAGACCAACACGCTCAGTTAGATTTGCATAGTTCTAGCTCACCGAAACAACAGTCTGCGGATAGACAGGTCTCCCCACTCCGACACATTATCCCGATTCCAAGCCAACCAGTCTTTGCTCTTTTTCCTATATGCTGCGTGCTTAGCAGAAATGCAACAAATACCAATTGCATTGTCTTTGGTTTGACTGAACTGGGACTCGAATCAACGATCTACCACAATAACGGGAAGCACATTAACCATTACACCACAATAACAGGAAGAACACTAACCATTACACCACAATAACAGGAAGCACACTAGCCATTACAACACAATAACAGGAAGCACACTAACCATTACACCACAATAACAGGAAGCACACTAACTATTACACCACAATAACAGGAAGCACACTAACCATTACACCACAATAACA
>MJUT01044360.1:721005-731073 GCA_002080005.1 Gigantidas platifrons | reverse complement strand
TGTCAACAAACCCACGCAAAAATAATAGATTAAATTACTACGCCAGTAACTGTTCGCATCTTAGTAAAGGCTTAAAGAGCGTCCTACGTCAATGCCACGTTTTTCATTATTTCTGTTATGCTGATTCTGTTCTCAAAATTAAACTAATTAGAACCGATTCCATAAATTTTCGCACGATCACTGTGAACTATTTCGTTTACTGTCGTACTTCGGTCGTATATGGCGGGAAATAATTAATGAGCTTATAAGGGGAATCCCATTAAAAGGAAACGACATAAATACTTTATTTACACAATAATTGATACTCAAAGCGCTACAAAAATCAAGCATTATTATACAATGTCAAAAAAAAAAATGAAAACGGAACATACACAACTAGATTTATCGTAAAATTGAATGTAGGACAAGTCGTTAATTTTTATGAATGAAAACTAGCGTAATAATACAAGCAAGAGAAACAATATAAATATCAGCATTTAAATCCTCCTGACAATTTGTCATAGTTAAACATTTACCATTTGAGACACGATAAGTTATCTTAAAATCTGCAAAAGTAGTAACATTCAAAGTGTAGTGTTATCTAACAAGCACCAGATCTATATTTTGATGAGCCATCTTTTGTCTCGACAGGTGATAAGATCATGACGGTTGTCATGTAAACAAACAAAAATGGCCGAAAGGCCACAAGTAAATACGGTTTTGCAAACCGTATAAAAATGGTACTCCTGTGGTTGCTCAGAGAAATGTTGTCTTTTAAAAGAATATTGTGAGAACAAACTTTACCTGTATGTTATCCATTTAAAGCTACATTTAAAATTCTAAATTGATTCAATAATCAGCTGGACTTATGATAACAAGCAGAAACTAAAAATTTAACCTTACTGATCCTTTAGTCTTTCGTTTAACTTTGGTAATCCCATGAATTCAGACAACTCTTGAAACATGATTTTAATAAAAATACGACTGGCAGAGGATGTGTCGTCTTCATTCAACCTAATACAGGCCATGACCTGAAACACATAATTTTCATTATTATTAAAGAGAAATGATCAATTACTCAAATAAAACGAAATAACTCATTGAAAACTTGTGTGTGCATATGATATCATCGCAGATATTTTAAATATTCTTACTGGTACCTTATAGTACGATAGTGTAAAAACCAGTTGGTCTGAATCATTGAAGCACTTAATGAAAAGGAAACTTATCTTATTCAGTTTAAGAATAGTTCTGACAAAGATATAAATAAAACATGTACACAGCTACAAATATGTTAAAATACTGAGATATGAAAATACCATACAAATTATCCCATGATATGTCATTTAAGGGATTTTTTAATAAAGGGAGACAACATAACAATTTATTTTGGGGGTTTGGTTTATGGTTTTTAAGGCCAGTTTCAACAATATTTCAGTTATATCATAGCGGTCAGATTCATTGATGGAGGAAACCGGAGTACCTGAAGAAAACCACTGACCTACCGCCAGTCACTGGCAAACTTTATCACATCATGTTATACACCTCGCCCTGATTGAGATTCGAACTCACAACTTTAATGGCGATAGGCACTGATTACATGGGTAGTTGTAAATCCAACTACCATATGATCATGATCACAGCGGTCCCCAATTTATTTTGGTACTTACCCCCCATGATATACCATCTGTGTGCAGCAAATGAGCAAAGAATTTAGTAACATTCCTAAGTTTGTTGGTTTCTAGGCGATGTATTGTTTCATATTGTTCTATAAACATATACTGAAATGGTTTTATGTATTTCTTGTCTATCATGCAGAATCTCTGAAAAAATAATATATAGTATGTACACATATCAGAGGGGGACTACTGTATTTGGTGGAGGGTTCTGGTGTTTAACACCACTTTCAACAATAGTTCAGTTATATCATGGTGGTCAGTTATATTGGTGGAGAAAACCGGAGGACCCGGAGAAAACCACCGACCTGTCGCAGGTGACTGACAAACTTTATCACATAATGTTGTATCGAGTACACCTTGCCATGAATGTAAAGCAGTGAGTCGTTATTTATAAAAAATGTTTTAAAACGATGCATAAAATATTCATGACAAAGACGATTTCTCCGTCAGCACACCCCCGGACTGATGAGTGGAGAGTACCCTGCGTGGTGATGGCAAATTACATACAGCATTATCTTTTATTGAGCTTTCACATATACAGCGAGACATGCTTAAACCGAGCCCTGAATAAACAAGAATCCTGTATACATTTTTTGTATATCAAAATTTAAATAGTCTCAATGTAAGAAATCTTTGTTAATTTAACCTGTATCAACCAATCACCTGTCTCTTCTGAACACAAAAGCTGGTCCCAAGGATGTTCTGCTTAGACAGTTTTCACTGTAGTTAAGTAATTTCTTTGTGCTCATTCTTAGTATAGTTGAATCTATCTAATCCGTCACACCAAGGGAAATGTGTCAGATTGTACAGCATGTTGGAATACTCAGGTTTTATTTTAGCTAACAGAAATACTTTAGCACAATAAATTTTTGTTTGATGTCACAGGATGTCAGAAAACTCAGTTGTCAGTATATTACAGTCACAGGATGTCAGAAAACTCAGTTGTCAGTATATTACAGTAATCCTTGAGTCTCTTTAAGGATTTCTTTAAAGCTCTATTGTTTAAAAAAAAAATCTAAAAAGAAAGACAACTCTAAAAAAAAAAATTCACTAAAAGTAAACTTAAGTGTGACTTTGATTTTTAAAAAGGACTCACGACCTCAAAGGGAGACTACATAAGCATAATCGATCTAAAGTATCATACCTGAGCTAGAAGTCCGAAACACTTTTCATATGTCCTCTGTTGGGCACAACAATCCAGGGGTTTATCCCCACTTGGTCTACTCCCATTTGGTCTATTCCCATTTGGTCTACTCCCACTTGGTCTACTCTAGAAAAATGATAGTGTTGCATTTGGTCTACTCTATGAATTTTATATACAATAACAACATATAAAAACAATTTGGAAAAGCTTAAGAGAAAGTTTAAAAGTTTCAATTTAAATTTTTATGATATGTATTTATACACATTTTAAAAAAAAAATTCAATGTCATATACTTTCTTAATTAAAGAGTAGAACTATTTTTAAGACATAGCTATTTTTGAATTTTACATAAAATATTTATTTATTATACAAAACAAATCTAAGTTGTGTATGAAATACATTTAAGCTTGGTGATACAAAAAATGATTATATTTAATAATGAGGTTGTAACATAAACAATGGGAATGATTATTAAAAAGTGACAGAATGTTTTTTTTATTTTTTTTTTACATGAACAGAAAAAGAATACACAATCACAACCCTAATACACTATAATTTTAATTTAAAAGATGTCATAGACCTCTACTTCATAAAATTTCATTAAGTAGACGAAATGGGAATTATTAAATTTTCAACAGTAGACGAAATGGGAATAGACCAAGTGGGAAGTTACCAATCCAGGATCATGTTACATACCTCAATCTATAAAAAATAAATAAAAACAACATACAAAAAACAATTGTGGCCGTGATCACATGGTAGTTGAATTTACAACTACCTACGCAATCAGTGCGTATCACCACTGATGTTGTGAGTTTGAATTTCAATCAGGGTGAGGTATACAACATTATGTGATAAAAGAATGTCAGTGACTTACGACAGGTTGGTGGTTTTCTCCGGGTTCTCCGGTTTCCTCCACCAATAAAACTGACCACCATGATATAACTGAAATATTGCTGAAAGTGGAGTTAAACAAACAAATAAAATTAAATACAAAGAACACTATTCAAATTAGATGTCTAATCATAGTATAGATAACAACGTTTTTATTGATATCATGAAAAGGGGCTAGGGTAATGGTGATTAATGCCATTTTCAACAATATTTCAGTTATCTAGTGACAAACTCTATCACATAATGCACACCTCACCATGAGTGGAATTCTAACTCACAACTTTAGTGGGATAGGTATCATGAAAATGGTATAAATTTTCATGCAACAGGCCATAACCAATTAACTTCAATTTTTGTGGACCCATTAATAACATGTTCACACTGTATTTCTTTTCTAGAATTCTAGCAAAAATTCATGAACACGTGTCATGGCATGAGTTAATCACTGTTGCTGTTCAGCTACAAGTTTATTAACTAGATTTTACACTTTTACTTTCACAAATAAGATGCTTAACAAGAAATGTGTGCATCACAAAATACGCCCATCTATATAAATAGGATTTTTCCCTTTCCACAGGGGAATCATGTGGCCAAGATCCAATATACAGAACTAAAGTTATCATGCGCAAATGATCCTGTTCTCAAAAATTATATTTATAGTAATGGTGACCTTGAACTTCGACCTAATGACCCCAAAATAAATAGGATTCTTCCCCTTCCACAGGGGAATTGTGTGGCCAAGTTTGGTAAAGATCCAATATACAGAACTAAAGTTATTGTGCAGAAACTTGTGTGGACGCCCGATACCCAATCACATAATACGGCCCGTCTCGAGACGGGCGTATAAAAAGGGAACTTGTTTTTCCTAGACGAACTCTCAATTATATTTATGATAGGGATGACGTTCATACTGTAACATCACAGGAAATAACTCTTATTATTTTACTGGGTGAAATATCAATTTTACTTTCACTCTGAAATCTCAGTTTTTCACTGTCATCTATATAATAATAATATAAATATCAATCTTTAACTTTCACCTCTAAATTTGTGAGTTCGAACACGATACAACATTATGTGATAAAGTTTGTCAGTGACTTGTGGTAGGTCGGTGGCTTTCTCTGGGTACTATGGTTTCCTCCACCAATAAAACTGATTTGCCACGATATAAATGAAATATTATTGAAAGTGGCATTAAACATCATAACCCTAACCCTAGCCCAAAAACAAATTCTATTTTTTTTGTGTTTTTAGTTAACTCTGAATTTTGATTGGATTATGATTATGAGAGTACATGTACTACGCCTCATTAAACAATGGTTGTCATGCTTTATTCAGTGGAAGAACATCAGAGTACCCATAAAAACCAACATCTTTTCAGTGAGTAGTTGTCATTTAATGCCATATGCTCTATTTTTCAGCTATATCATCGTGAGAACAAGTTTGATGAGATGATGATGTCTGTACTAGACCAACACTACTAGGCTCCTTACTTTCTGTCCTGGTTTTAAGCCAAGTTACTTCCTGTCCTGATTTTAGTCTACTTACTTCCTGTCCTGGTTTTAGGTTGACCTTCAACATTTTATGAGCACATTCTTCAAAGTCAAGGCTATACTGTATGGTGAGGTATATAGTTCTTCTCAGAGCTACTAAATTCGTTTCTGTGTTGTCTATAATAGTGGTTTTGTCCTCTGCAAAAGAAAAATGTCCATCATAATTTTAAAACTTCTTGTTAATTATGTAAATTTTAAGGGGTCTGGTTTGAAAACTGGGAGGATATGATTACACAATATAGGAATGCTATACCATATTCTACTAATCGACAATCACCATACTAGTAGAACTCAGATTTTCACTCTATACCACACCAAAAACATAATCAAGTTCGGACATCTTTAAATTTTAAAGATATTCAGAGTATACATCCGATATAACAATATAATTTTCAATTGTTAATTTTTAAATATTTGTCTTTAGCTTTTCATTTGTCCATTTTATTTTAAATAATTGAACTTGAAATATAAACTTGAACTCTCAACTTTCTGTGCTTGACAGATAATTTATAATTTTTAAATATTTGTAGCATGTTCCCCCACCAAAAAACTGGTTCTTTCATGGATCCTTGTCAATGATGAGGATAGGAACAAATATACCAGATCCTGGTTCAAACTTTTCATTATTGAGAAAAATCTAAAATAATGCTGTACTTCACCAAAATGAAATGTTATGATTTCCCTGAGTGAGTGGGTGAGTGAGTGATTGTTGTTTAACGACAACTCACCAATTTTTCAGCTATATTATGGCAAGAACATGTTAATTTTAAATGAGATGATAATGAAGTCCGCTTTGTACTAGACTAGACCGACATGCTTTATAGTGTTAGCTCACTGAAATAAAAAAAAACAGCGGATATACATGTCGCCCCACTTGGACACATTATCCTGATTCCGAGCCTACCAGTCTTTGCTCTTTCTCCTTAATGATGCGTGCTAAGAGGAGAAGCAACAAATACCAATTTTATAGTCTTTGGTTTGACCCGATCGGGGATCGAATCCACGATCTACCGTACTCAACACGAGCATGCTAACCATTAAACCACTGTAATGTCCCTGTAGATCATGATAAAAACTACTTCATTTTACTCTACACTGTATTCAAGAAAAACCTAACATAATGCCAGTCTTCACGATGAGCACAAGTCCTCCGGCCCAAGACCAGTTTAAGTTTGCTAGGTCCAGTAAATTTTTCAGTTTTATATAAAAATAGATTCAAGGATTTGATTCGGACCAGTAAATTCAAATTTTCATTTCAAGGACTGTAAATGCTGTACTTAACAAAAATGAAACACTTTGACGTCCCTGAAGATCTTGAAAAAAAAAAAAGATGGCTACCTTCATTTTCCTCCTCAATCTCTGATTCTGATCATCCACTTCCTTCTTCCTCATCAGAGCTGCCCTCATCTAAAATTTCTGTCAAATGAAATGAAATATCAGTATTCTAGTTTTAACACAATAATATGTATGTGGATGTCAAAATGAAAGACATAATTTAACACAATAATAGGTATGTGGATGTCAAAATGAAAGACATAATTTAACACAATAATATGCGGATGTTAAAATGCAAGACAGTCTATATGAAAATTGTGAATAAATCAAAAGATCTTGCTGCTCTTCATCTTACAATTACATTGATTGGTGTCAGTCAGAACCTACTGAGTCAATAACCTGAATTTATCATTACTCTGACAGACCACTACATTTGCCACTCAAATATGGTCTTTTAAGACAGGTCGTCTCTCTAAAGAGGTTTATTGTACATAGTTAATGAAGATATATGACATTTTAAAGTGGTCTCCCTGTACCTTCGATTGTCATGAAAGTCTTGCTTTGAAATCTTGAAATGAATTACCTAAGAACAAATAAATATAAAATCCTCCTTTTACTCATCACTACATGAGTTACGATTTCTTAAAATAATGACAAAATATATACAGTCTGTCTGTCATATGACCAAATGTTGCTTTTATAAATAAAAAATCAACACTTTAGGCCATGCAAAATTAATTACTTGGTTCTCAGGCCCTTTTTTTGTCAAAATTGATGAGGGAGAGAGGCATTTTTTTTTCTTTTTACTGCTGTAAAAAGCGATGAGGAAGGCATTTTTTTTTTCTTTCTTTTTTTGTTGTTGAAAAATATGGAAATGTATAAAACTTTCCATTCAGACTTCTTTTAGCCTCTTGTTTCCTCTCCAGATTGATATATGAAACTTGAACTTGTGTTTATCAAATATGCTATGATCTCCTTTGTTGTATATACAAAATGTATATATATATATACAGTCAAACCTGTCTATAGTGGTCACCTGGGGGAGATTGAGAAAATGACCGCTATATACAGGTGACCTTTATGTGAAGGGTTTTGATTGCTATGATCTCCTTCGTTGCATATATATATATATATATTTGCCGAATTTGCACAGAAATGATTGACGTTTTGTCTATAGATGTCAAACAGAAACACGTTTTTTATTTATACATTGTCATAACGATGCTTTAAATCTCATTTAAGCAGGATGCGTTTTAAAGCGTTTCACCGACCATGCTATATAAGAGAAAAAACGGACGCAGTCATTTTTTCCGTTTTTGCAATAAAATCGGCAATACAGCGACAAATTTCCACATGCAGGCGGGCCTGAGAACCAAGAAATTAACTTTTTATGGCCTTAACCTACCTTTTTTCAGTGTCTTGTATTTTTCTTTATTTGCCTCAAATTCTGGATCAAATTTGAAAACATCTATTAAAAAAAAAAAGAAAATTTATATATTATACATAAACAAGAGAGCTATGATATATATATACATCTATAATCACACAAGGTGTACATTTTGACATACCATACATTTAGCTTGATAATAAACGAAAAACAAAAAATACCACTTTGTCTGAACAATTCCAAAATAAAATATTAAAATCGCAAAAAGAGTCAAAATGGATATCCCTAACACATGTGTATTATTACCTGGGATCGACATTAACTCTTTTACCAACTTGTCCATTCAGACTTGTAGACCCAAATTTTAGTAGTAAAAAAACACAACTTTTTTTTGCATGTAAATCAGTTTATTTGTTATGATGTAGTCTTTGCCTTAATTTTTTTCACCTACTTGCCTGAAATCTAAATTTAGAAAAAAAATTCTATTTATTCAAACAAATTCTTTTTCACTCGTCCGAATCTAGTTTTACCTGTACCGGACTAGATGGCATTGGGTTAGCATGAAGACTGATGATGCAAAATCGAGGACCTTGCAATATTACCATATTTATTGCACATGCACAATTTGCAATAATCAATATTTTTTCTGTAAGATTTGCTGACAATTGCACATGAAGTGTGTCCTGCAATCTCCATTATTTTTGTTTTTCGCACAAAATGCAAATCAATCCATTTTCCGAGTTTTCAAGCCTGTCCAAGTCCTTCTCCCAGGAATTGCAAGAATTCTCTGTTCCTTTTTTATATAAGATTTTCTACAGCCATCGCTACTGCATTATCTGTTTCCTGGTTTGTGGGGACTCTAAAACAATTGCCAATGTGAATTGATATACCATTTTTTTGTATACAAAATTGAAGGCCTTTAACCCAGACGACTCTACACTAGTGGACTGTTTTTTTCTTTACACACAGACACAGACCATGGCAACCAACCATCAACACCAACTCAACTACGATTGGTGTGTTTCATGCAAAAAGTTAGAAGACAACATACAGAGCACTAGTTTCCAAGAAAGTCCACAATACCTTCAGACGAAAAGTTAGAAGACAACATACAGAGCTCTAGTTTCCAAGAATGTCATCAGTCCTCAATACCTTCAGACGAAAAGTTAGAAGACAACATACAGAGCACTAGTTTCCAAGAATGTCATCAGTCCACAATACCTTCAGACGAAAAGTTAGAAGACAACATACAGAGCACTAGTTTCTAAGAATGTCATCAGTCCACAATACCTTCAGAAGGTATCCAGACGTTAAAAACAAATAACTAACTTACAAATCACTTTAAAAATAGTTCTATAAACTTACTTAGCATTTCTTCGGCAGTTCCCTCCTCCTCCAGCGTCATCATACGAGTAAACTAGTCATCTTCTTCCACCAAATCTAGTTCCTCTAGAATGGACTGGTAATCCTATAATACATAAAATATATCACACTTTAGCAACCACCTCCTTTTAGAGACGAATTAAAACTTTCTGTATTAAATATAATAGATCCTCCATGAAAATACCCGAGTGATCTGGTAGATCTATGCTTTCATTGTTTCTTTTTACCATGACACCTTGAATTGATATGTCTTCATGACGTGGTTCACTCATATCTTCACAAACAATCATGCACTATTGTTCAGCAGTTTACAGAAAGATAATAAACAGCACCTCCATTTTACTTGGCAGAACCAAACATCTAGTAGGAAACTATTGAAGATTTTTTCCAATTAATTTTTGCTAATTTTGCTAGTGAAATTCTATTAATTATATAGTTTGAAATAGGAGGGTTAGGGTTATGGTATTTAATGCCACTTGCAACATTATTTGAGCTATATCGAGGCTGTAAGTTTTCTTGGTGGAGGAAAACTGAGTACCAGGAGAAAACCACCAACCTGTTGTACGTCACTGACAAACAGGAGAAAACCACCAACCTGTTGTAAGTCACTGACAAACAGGAGAAAACCACCAACCTGTTGTAAGTCACTGACAAACAGGAGAAAACCACCAACCTGTTGTAAGTCACTGACAAACAGGAGAAAACCACCAACCTGTTGTAAGTCACTGACAAACAGGAGAAAACCACCAACCTGTTGTAAGTCACTGACAAACA
>MJUT01044360.1:657683-693002 GCA_002080005.1 Gigantidas platifrons | reverse complement strand
GAGTTGATACGTTTGAAGACTGTGTGATCATCGAAGTTAGTCTGCTTATGTGAACTGTTAAAATCACTATAGCGGTGAATGAGGATTGCATGCTTCGCTCACCGCTAACTCTCCACGCAGTGAAATTGGATACTTACTACATTCTAATATTTTAGTTGAACCGTTTGAAAAACAGTATGATCTTCGGAGTTATGTTAAGTTTGCTTAAATCACTATCGATGAATGAGGATTGCTTCGCTCACCGCGAACTCGCCATGCAGTGAAATTGAATACTTGCTACATTCTAATATTTGAGTTGAACCGTTTGAAAAACAGTATGGAGTTATGTTAAGTTTGCTTAAATTACTAGCGGTGAACGAGGATTGTTTCGCTCACCGCGAACTCGCCACTCAGTGAAATTGGATACTTACTACATTTTAATATTTGAGTTGATACGTTCGAAGACAGTGTGATCATTGAAGTTAGTCTGCATATGTGAACTGTTAAAATCACTAGCGGTGAATGAGGATTGCTTCGCTCACCGCAAACTCGTCAGGCAGTGCATTCTGTATTGTGAATTATTTGTTTGAGAAGATACATGCAGCTAGAAAAAAAAAACAATTTCATCAAAGCCGCAAAACTGACTGATTTCTTTTTATTTTACCGCAATCTGGATAATTTGTATGAATCACTATTATACTTAACGGAAGACTGAAGCTCGTTTACCACAAACAAGATACTTTATATTGATAGTATAATACTTTGAATACTGTCAAAGAATTACCAAAAAACAGGGGTTCGTTACCTGCATTTTATTAGCAAACATTAAAAAAAAGTCTTAACAATGTACAAAAAATTCGTTTTGTGACATATTTTTCTAGAATCCGTCAATTTAATTAACACTGATTTTAAACTATGGCGGCAGTAGAATGAGTTCGCCTTGGAAAAGTAATTGTCAGTTCTAATGGGATTAACGATTCTATAGATAAGGTAGGTTAATTATTTATTCATTTTTATTGTTAAGGGGTGTAAATTACATGATTCGGGGGGTGTGCAGTGGGTTAACGTGTGAATCTGTTCCGACTTGAAATGACATCGGAAAGTGCTACGTAAATTTTGACATTTCCGATATGACTCCGCGTTTAAAAAAAAAAATGAAAAAATCAGCATGAAAACGTTAAAATTAGACTTTATAAATGCGAAGTCATATATTATAGGACTACTAAAATATGTGATATTTAAAAAGAAAATTGCCAAAAAGTGCATAAAATTTAATCCCAAACAATTAAAAAAAAATCAATTGTTGTTTTTTACATTTAAATCTTTTTTCCATCTAAGTGTGTTATACAGAATTTTTAAAATAATAAAAAAATCTTTTATTTGGTTCAAATATATCTGATATAAATAACCCGCCAAAGCAGTCAAGCATATTAGCCCCAATGGCTCTTCATAACGGGGAATTCCCAGTACATCGGAACGAGGTTAAGGTCAAAAAAGGTCCCATCGGAGAACTGTCAACAATCGATAACTTGAACACAAGGTTAAAACTCCTGTTTTAAAAGGATATTATTATTTTTTATTAGTTCATAGCATAATATGTTTGTATGAATACAGATTCATTCAAACGATAGGTATCGTATATTTTACAAGGTGTGTTTCCGTAAGACCATCGGAATGAGGTAAACCCAGTATACATTGTCATTGTGTCAGTAATAATGGAAGTGCACGTCATAACAAAATCTACTTACCTTTATCTTTATATGTGTTTTCGTTGTTGAAATTAAGTTACTGACATTTTCCAATTTGATGACTTTTTGATTTTAGCACCTTAAACAAATAAAATGTTGAACAATCGTAAAGCAAATCAGTAACCAGCATGTGTCAATGTCACCAGCGTTCCTTGTAAATTACGTCACCGGAAGACGACAATTTACAAAACCCAAAGTCGATAGATGGTCATCTTTAGTATTTTTTCCGAAAAAAATGAAGGTGTAAAAACACAAATCGAACATTTTATTATTTGTACGAACAACGATCCTTTATAAATACATAAAATTACTTTGCAATTACTTGCATAATTTTTCCGACAATGTACATATGCGAATTAGAATATATGGGAGTTTTATCACGGCATTGTTTAAATAGCCAATGAAGGGCGTCATATTAGAATAACATGCAAAACCCGTCTAATGTAAGGATTCAAATAACACTCATTATTCAAAATTAGTATACAAAGTGTCAAGCACAACATCCTGTATATTAAACACATATACTGTTGAACTAGTAGCTGAGCTATATTAACACAAATTATGTAAGACAAATCTTTTCTGGGGATCTCATGAATGTCTTATTTTTAGATAATGGACACTTACACCAGCTCACATCACAGGGAAAATATGATCTACGTATTAACATGGAGGATTTTGACAATAACGTGAAGTATGCTACATATTAACAGTTTGCCGTGGGCGATGAAAAGTCAGTATACAAACTGACAGTTGGTGGATATCAGGGTGATACAGGTGAGACTTACAACTTCAGATGTATATTAGAGTAATGCAGGTTAACCTTAATATTGGGTATGGGTATCAAGATTGTGCAGGTAAGTCGGATAATTTTAAGTTGATATCAGGGTAATTAAGGTAAGGTTTAAAAATGTCGAAGGATGTCAAGGTAATTAATGCATGTTAGGTGGACATCAGGATATAATGCAAGATGGAGTAGTAACTTTAGGTGGATTTCAGGGTAACGCAGGATGAGCTTATAACTTGTATGTTGATATCAGGGATCAAATGGGTACTCTTTATAGAGGACCTTCTATCGAAGTTTCCTGCCATGCTTGTTACCGTATCGGGGCAACATGAGCAATTTTATAGAAGTTCTTCCATAGATATGCCCTGCCAAGATTTGGTTTATTTTGCCAAGCGGTGTTAGAGGAGAATAATTTTAGAAATCATCCAACCAGAAACAAGAATAACTTATGGCTATCATAGTTGCTAACGGATCGGGACGAAATGAGTAATCTGTATACTAGAGGTCCTTCCATAGATGCTTCCTTCCAAGTATCGATTCATTTGGCCAAGCAGTTTCAGAGGAGAAGTTTCAAATGTGAAAAGTAAACAGATGACGGATGCTAAGTGATGGCAAAGCTCACATGGTTTTGGCCATCTGAGCTAAAAAAAAACATAAATGAAATAATCTAAGACGGTCGTTTAATTAACGATCCACTATATGAATTATGCCCTCTCGCTCAATTATTATATCTACCTCATGCATAGAACTACAGATATAAGCTGACAGTGAGAGCCGGTTGACAAAGAAACTTTAAGAGATGATTTCAGTTTCCCCATTGTATACTTTTCATTTATATGTAGCAGCATTCCAATAGCACTAACCTATATGTATCATAGTGAATATATCTGATGTCAAAGCATAAGTTGTCTCTCGACATTTCCTTAATGGAACAAGAAAGCTATTAAATCAGGATTCCTAGTGGTAGAGTCATCGGTTCCATACGATCGCCATCATGATTTAGTTAATGGTTACGGTATATCTGTTTCACATATGTCACACTCACAATCCCGTCCTTCGTTCCTCGTACATGACCTATCATTTATCATGTCTAAGTAGAGTTCAATCGTGTGGCCCAATCTTTGGTTTTCTATGTAGTGTTTTGTACATCATTGTTTAATTTGTTGTTTTGATTGTTTTTGATGTCGAACAACTGACACACCCATCTCTAAAACCCCTCTCTCCCAATGCACAATTCTAACAACGAAATACAAGCAATTCAATAAAGCATGTTGTGTCATTATATTTCTAGGAGATGCAATGGTTACGCACAATGGACAACCATTTTCAGCAAGGGATAAGGACGTCGACGCCGCATCAAAATCCAATTGTGCACAATCGTATAAAGGTAGATGGTGGTATATCAATTGTCACAGTTCAAACTTGAATGGCCTGTACATGAAAGGAAAACATAACTCGTATGCCGATGGGATCAACTGGTCTCATTGGAAAGGGCTTCATTACTCATTGAAAGGAACAACAATGATGGTTCGAAGAGAATAGAATAGTGATTATTAATATTAATATATATTATATTATGAAGCAAAATGTTTTTACTATTTTATGAATTTTCATGTAATATAGCACAATCTAATGGATCATGATTGATTAATTCACTGATGTTTAGCATCAGTGATCAGTATTTCAGCTTTATTAATGACTGCAAATTAGTATGTAGATGTAGGTCTAGGATGGGTTTTGTAGTTTTATGGTGTTTTTAACGCCACTTTCCACAATATTTCAGTTATATCATGGCGGTCAGTTTTATTGGTGGAGGAAACCGGAGGACCCGGAGAAAACCATCGACCTACAGCAAGTCACTGACACACTTTATCACATAATGTTGTACACCTCTCCCTCGCCCTGAGTGGGATTCGAACTCACAGCATCAATGGTGATAGTCGCCGATTACATAGGTAGTTGTAAATCCAACTGCCATACCATCATGTCCACGACGGCCCCTGGTCTAGGATAGGATATAAAAGAATGCTTCAATTGCTACAATTTTTAAAAAAATGATCGGAGGGCGAAGGAGGATAATACATTACGCCCATGAAGCTTAAAACTGCGGGAAGGCAATACTATTCACAATCTACCGGTTGTTGAATAACTATTGCAACCTGATACAATATTTTTGACTATCTATTATTATAATGTCGTCCAGGAAATAATTGACAAACTTATATCAAATTGCTAATATGCTATCACGACCATGAGGGTCCCGTAACACATGATAAGTTTTAGTGTGATCTGAACCTCTGATGTGTCTGACATTTCCCACATAGTCACACGAGGGATGGGTATAATTAAAAAAAACCGCAAACAGGCTGGACTGGACCCTTTTAATATTATCCTATTATGGAATTCTCACAAGGGAACCGATCCCCTATAGTGTTGTCTGGGTAGGTATAATGCCTAAGCCGGTAGGCGAGGGCACTATGCTTTCCCAGACAACACTATAGGAGAACGGTTCCCGAGGGAGAAGTACATAATGCATTTAGTACATAACATGTCAAATGGCTAAAAAATTGCAACTAAAGAGCTTTTAGAATAATAATATCTACTGCTGGTTCTGACATTCGCGTAAAAGTCTTGTAAAATGCCATTTTGAGTACAACAATATCCATTGTGCCTATCTCCCCGTCATATTTTTTTTCCAACATGAAGTCCGAGAGAACTTTAACTGCACATTCGGTGGCCGCTTTTGTCTTTACATTTTATTGTTACAATGTGAATTCGTTGGAATCCGTGCTGCCGAATCTGGCAACCATGTCGGCAATGTCAACAATGACGTAATCAACTGTTAATCGTAGCGCCGTGCATATCAAGGGAAGTAACTTTTATTGAAAATTCATCACGTAAATTCGCGGAAAATTTGGTATAGACCCGCGGGAAGAATGGTCGTTTTAGTATAGTGCCCGTTGCGAAGTATAGTCTCCCGTAGTCAAGACATGAACTATACTGTTGAAATATAGTGCCTAGCTAACAACCAATGAAAATTTACTATTTCTATATGTTATGTACTAAAAGCTATAACAAATTCTTAACAAAGCGGCATCTGGATTACAAAATCATTACTCGCCGTTAAACATAATATATATAAGATGGTCGATCCTGTATAAATATAGCTGCTGTAAGTTTGCATGCTCGCATTGGGTTTGGTAAATCAATGTGTTACAGCCCCGATCGGGTAAAAAAAAGACTATAAAATTGGTATTTGTTGCTTCACTGCTAAGACTGGTCAGCTCGAAATCAGAATAATGTGTACGAGTGGAGAGACATGTTTACATGTGTTTTTCTTTGTTGAAATTAAGTTACTGACATGTTCCAATTTGATGACATTTTTATTTTGGCAACTTAAACAAGTAAAATACTAATCAATCGTTATGCAAATTAGTAACTAGCATGTCTCAATGTCATCAGCGTTCCTTGTTCCGGAAGACGACAATTTACAAAATACAAAGTCGATAGATGGTCATCTTTAGTATTTTTTCCGAAAAAGAATGAAGGTGTAAAAACACGAAGTGAACAGTTTATTGTCTGTATCCTGTATAAATACATAAAATCACTTACTAATGACTTACATAATTGGTCCGACAATACGCACGTGTTAATCAAAATATATTGGGAGTTTTATCACGACATTGTTTAAATAGCCAATGAAGGACGTCATATAAGAATAATCCGTCTAATGTAAGGTTTCAAATAACACTCTTTATTATAAATTAGCATTAAACCCATCTGATGCAAAGTGTCAAGCACTACATTCTGTAAGGTTGAACTAATAGTTATGCTATATTGACATCAATTATGTAAAAAAAAACATTTCTGGGGATCTCATGAATGTCTTATTTTTAGGTAGTGAACACTGACACCAGCTCACAGCACAGGGAAAATATAGTCTACGTATTAACATTGAGGATTTTGACAATAACGAGAAGTATGCTACATATAAACAGTTTGCAGTAGGCGATGAAAAGTCAGTATACAAGCTGACAGTTGGCGGATATCAGGATGATGCAGGTGAGGCTTAACATTTTAGAGGTTTGTCCGTGTAATGCAGGTTGGGCTTAATATTGGGGATGGGTATAGCGATTATGCAGGCAAGGCAGAGAATTGTAAGTTGACATCGAGGTAACCCAGGTAAGGTATAAAAACGTAGGAGGATGTCAAGGTAATGCAGATTATGTCGACATATGGGTAATATAGGATGAATTTATAGCTTTATGTTGATAATTGCCTATGGCAGGATGAACTTATAACTTTAGGTGGATTTCAGGGTAACGCAGGATGAGCTTATAACTTTTATGTTGATATCAGGGATGAAATGGGCACTCTTTATAGAGCACCTTTCATAGATGTTTCCTGCCATGTTTGTTAACGGATCGGGGCGACACGAGCAATCTTTATAGAGGTTCTCCCATAAATGTTTCCTGCCAATATTCGGTTCATTTTAGCGGGCGGTGCTAGAGGAGAATAATTTTAGAAATCATACAACAAGAAACAAGAATAGCCTATGGCTATCATGTTTTTAACGGATCGGGACGAAATGTGCAATCTGTATAGAGGACCTTCCATAGATGCTTGCTACCAGAATTCGATTCATTTGGACAAGCGGTTTCAGAGGAGAAGAATTTTTGAAATCGACCAACAAGAAACAATAATTGCCTATGGCAGCCATGTTTGTAAAGATATCGGGTCGAAATAAGCAATCTGTATAGAGGTTTGCTTGGCCCAGCGGTTTTAAAGAAGATTCAGAAGTGAAAGCTAGCAGAAGACGGACGCCAAGTGATGACAAAAGTTCACATGAACTTTGGCCATCTCAGCTAAAAATGAAATTAATCTAAGGAGGTCGTGTTGCCCAATCTTTAGTTTTCCGCTTACTGTTTTGTACATCATTGTTCGTCGTTTTGTCTTTTTTCTTTTGGCCACTGTATTGATTGTGTTTCGATTTACGGCTTCTGATTGTCCGTCTGGTATCTTCAAACTGTTCTTATCACCAAAATGTGCCTTATCATCGAAATAATAATTCGTTAAAGCGAAATAGTATTTCGTGTCAAAGAAATAAATAAAATATCTCTCATGTCAGTTTACGGGCTTCGTGGGGATTTGTAACCTGATTAGTTTAAACATATTGTATCAATTAACAAATAATACTGTATACTATGATCAATTTCAATATGATATAATATATATAATTAAAGGGAATCGAAAACCTATAACCTAAAAAAAAAACTTTTCCCTGATGACCTGATTAACACGACATGTTGCACTAGTGGGTGCATTAGCTGCTGACCCTTCCGGGGCATCTGTGTTCACCCTACCCCGGGTTTTTATAGGGGTTAGTATTGCTTAATCTTTTTATTTAGTGTTTTGTAGATCATTGTTTGTCTGTTTGTCCTTTGTTTTCTTTTTGATCATTGTATTTTATGACTTCTGACTATTGTTAGGGTTTAGAGTTATGTCTTTTAGCGCCACTTTCAACAATAGTTCATTTATATTGTGGTGGTCAGCTTTATTGGTGGAGGGAACCGGAATATCCGGAGAAAACCACCAACTTGCAGCAGGTCACTGACAAACTTTATCACACGGTGTTGTATCGAGTACACCTCGAGTGAACGGGAATTTAATTCACAACAGGCACTGATTGAATAGGTAGTTGTAAATCCAACTACCATACGATGACGAACAGCTAAGACATCCATCTCTAACACACCTCTCGTCTGTACTTAATGCCAATCACAAAAGAGAAGCAATACAATAAAGCACGTTGTGTCATTATAATCTTAGGAGATGCAATGACAGGTCACAGTGGACACAAATTTCGTCAAAATATATGGACGTCGACACATGGGATGCCAATTGTGCAGAGGAGTTTAAAGGTGGTTGGTGGTATCCAAAATGTCACAGTGCAAACTTGAATGGCCTGTACCTGAAAGGAATACATGAGTCGTATGCGGATGGAGTCAACTGGTCTCATTGGAAAGGGTATCATTAGTCATTGAAAGGAACAACAATGATGGTTCGAAAAGAATAGAATATTGATACTAACAAATGAATGCATATTATGAAGCAGGATCTTTTCTTGTATTTTATAAATTTTCATGTAAAATAGCCCAATCTAATGGATCATTAATGATTAATTGATTGATCATTAACATCAGTGAGCAGTATTGCAGCTTTATTAATGACTGCAAATTACTATGTAAATGATGGCTTAGGATGGGTTTTATGGTTTTTATGGTGTTTTTACGCCACTTTCAACAATATTGCAGGTATATTGTGGCGGTCAGTTTTATTGGTGGACGAAACAAACTGGTTGACCCGGAGAAAACCATCCACCTGCCGCAAGTTAATGACAAGCTTTATTACATAATGTTGTACACCTCGACCTCGCCCTGATCGGGATTCGAAATCACAACATCAGTGGTGATAGAAACCGATTGCACAGGTAGTTGTAAATCCAACTACCATACGATCACGTCCACGACGGTCCCTGGTCTAGGATGGAATATGGAAGAATGTCTCAATTGCTACAATTAAAAAAATGTAACCTCGGCAATAGAGGATAATACATTATGCCCGTGAGGCCTAAAACTGAAGGAAGGGAATACCATTCACGATCTACCAGTAGTTATTATTATTATTATTACATAGTTTTTATATAGTGCATTGTCTTATATAAAATTACACTCAAAGCGCTTTACATTAAAAAAAAAATAAAAAAATAAAGAATAAAAAAAAATTAAAACAAAAAATAAAAAAATAAAATAAAATAAAACTAAAATTACAAAAAGCAATATACAGAATAAAATTATTTACAGATAAATGTGAAATGCTACATATAAATTTGGCAAAAGGAAAAGCTATAACTACACGTAAAAGTAAAAATTCAGAAAATGTTGTCTAATAAAAGTGGAGTTTAACACAGCCATAAAAATTGAACATTTACAAAATTAAAATACAGCAGTAGAAGATAAAAAGATAAATATTATTAAACAAAATACTAGGAGATTGATTAGAAAATAAATCATACACATAAAAAATGTTGTCAACTAAAAGAAGGTTTTAGCATTGACTAATAAAGGATAAAAATTCAGTTCTAGTAAAATGTATTACTAGATTTACTAGTTGAATAACTATGACAACCGCATACAATATTTTTGGCTATTTATTATTATAATCAGGTGCCGGAAATAACTAACAAACTTATATAAAATTGTATCTAGCCCATCCCACCAAAGGTAGACATCGAACTTGTACACATTATTGGTAGTCTACAGTTAATACATAGGCAGATGTAAATCTAACCACCATATTAAGTGGACAATGGCAACTGTAACAGTTACTTATCATATGATTTGTAACACGATAGGTGCCGCTAGTGGAACAGGAGCTTCTTAACCATCTCAATCACCTGCGTTCACCCCTGATTTTAGTGGGGTTCGTGTACCTCAAATCTTAGCTTTCTCCGTAGTGTTTTGTAGATCGTTGTTAGTTCTTTTGTCCTTTTTCTTTTGCCCAATGTGTTGTCTGTCCTTCGCCGATTTACGGATTCTGATTACTCATTTGGTATCTTCAAACTCTTCTTACTTGTGATAGCATTCATCTAAATATTTTGGTTGTATAAGTTACTTACTTTTGTCATTGTGTTGTCTGTCCTTTTTCTATTTACGGATTCCGATTACTACTTTGGTATCTTCAAACTTTTCCTTTGGACATTGTCTTGTCTGTCCTTTTTCGATTTACGGATTCATTTGTTATCTTAAAACTCTTGTAACATGTTATTGCATTCATCTAAATATTGTCGTTGCCATAAGTTACCCAAAATATTTACTCCATGATGAAAATTACTTTCTCACAATAAAATAATACTGCTAATTGTTTTTGTTTTTATTACAAGGTATCATATGATAGGGTTAGAATTAGGGTTATGGTGTTTGATGCCATTTTCAATAATACTTCAGCGTGGCGGTCAGTTTTACCGGAGTACCCAGGAGAAAATCAACGACCTATCGCAAATCACTGACAAACTTTATCACATAATGCTGTATCGAGTACACCTTGCCATGATTCGAACTCACACCTTCAGTGGTGTTAATCCAGCTACTATGCTATCACGACCACGACGGCTCCGTAACATATGATAGGTTTTAGTCTGATCTGAACGTTTGATGTATTGGTCGATAGTTCGCACTTTGTCACACGATGGATGGGTATATTAAAAAAAATCGCAAACAGGTTGGACTGGACTATTTTAATATGAAGTTATTACAAATTCTTAATAATATGGTATCTGAATAACAAAATAATTACTTGCCCTTAAACATAATATTAAATATAATCGGTCTTGTATAAATATAACTGCTGTAATAGTTTGCATGCTCGCATTGGGTGTAGTAAATCAATGGATGCAGGCCCCGATCGGGTAAAAAAACCTATAAAATTGGTATTTGTTGCTTCACTCCAAAGACTGGTCGGCTCGAAATCAGAATAATGTGTCCGTGTGGAGCGACATGTCTACCCACATACTGTTGCTTCAGTGAACTAGCAATATGAAAATACAACTAAGCGTGTTGGACTAGTACAAAGTGGACATCGTAAACATTTCATCGAATGTAGTTTGTCATTACCATGATAAACCTGAACATTTTCTCATTTGGCGTTAAAGAATAATCACTCTCACTCACTCTAAAATGGTTTCCTTGCCATAATATTAGTTCTAGTTAACTGATCATTCTGAATTTTTCATACAAAGATCTTTGGCACAGAATGATTATGTACCAAAACATTACAGTTTTAGTACTAGATGATTCTCAGGCACCATGATGTTTTAGTTTTGTTTTCTTCCAATGCAATCTAAAAAAAATCTCAACCAATAATAATTTGTTGGTATGTACCCCTACCTGTTTCAAAACAAAAATCCCTAAAGGGAAAAATGGGCATCTCGGTATTTTGTTTTGTACATGGAGAGTTTATGTTCAAGGGTTTTTGACATAAAAGGGGGAATTTTCACAATTTGTACTGGTTATGTTTCACCCAATTGCATTGCAGTATATTGCTAAAGGATCTGATCATCTTTACGGGTTATTTATGGATCATTTAAAGATATTGACATCTTATTTCAACTAGAAGCTCATATAAGCCTGTGTTTCTCACCTGATTAATCACATGTAAGTCTGAGTTCAATGTTCAATGAAGTCTACATTTTAAGAAAACTTATTTTACATGTATTCCTTTTTACCTGGGTGGGGTTATGATATTTTAAGTATTTTTAATAATATTTCAGTCCTATCGTGGCGGTCAGTTTTATTGGTGGAGTTTATACATAGGATGCGATATTTAATTGTAACCTATTAAAGTAGGACTTCAATAAGAAACATATAAGGATGTTGTTCCGTTTTAGTCCCCTCTTTCTTGGGAACGACAACAGCTACAACAAATCTGTTGGAACACTTCAAACAGGTATGTTCAGATATATAGGATTTAGCAGCTCTTTTGGACTCGTTTTCTACATGTTTCTAAAGCTTGTACAAATATGTATTTTTCGACAATACATTGTACATATATAATCTTAATACAACAGAAGTGCTTCAACATATTAAACACAAGAGAAAGTATGTTGATGTTATTTAGAGTTAAGCATATGAAAACATACTGAAAAGCAACACTTTTCCTGCTTCTGGTTAGACTTAAACTAACATCTTCTAGTTTGTAGCTAGATGTAATACTTTATACAACAGAAGCTTTTCAAAATGTAAAAAGCATATTGTCGAAAAATTATATAATTTATTTGTACAATCTTACTCTTTTATGCCGGTCTTACATACTCTTCTATGGCGGTCCTTTATACTCTTATATGGCAGTTCATTATATTTTTATATGCCATTCCATTATACTCTTATATGTCGGTCTTACATACTCTTATATACCGGTCCTTTATACTCTTATAAGCCGGCTCTTTATACTCTTATATGCCAGTCCTACAAACTCTTATATGCCGGTCCTACTAGTATATAACCTTTTATGCCTGTCATGCATACTCTTAAATCCCAGTCTTATATATTATTATATGCCAGTCCGTTATACTTTTAAATGCTTGTCCTACATATTCTTATATGCCGGTCTTATATGTTCATATATGCTGGTCCTATATACTCAGATAGCCAGTCCGTTAAACTATTGTATGCCAGTCCTTAATACTTTTATTATCCGGTCCTACATACTCTTATATGCCAGTCCAACATACTCTTAAATACCAGTCTTATATATTCTTATATGCCGGTCCTATATACTCTTATACGCCGGTCAAATATACTGGTTACTGGACACTTTCAACAATACTTAAGCTATATCGTGGAAGTCAGTTTTATTGGTGAAGGCAACCGGAGACCTCATCATCATCTCATTGAAAATTAATTTGTTCTCGCCATGATATAGCTGAAAAATGGCTGAATTGGCGCTAAGCAATAATCAATCACTAACTCTTATAAGCCGGTCCTACATACTCTATATTACGGTTTTACATACTCTTATATGCCAGTCCGTTATAATCTTATATGCCAGTCATTTATATTCTTATATGCCGGTCCTATATATTCTTATACGCCGATCAAATATACTGGTAATGGTGTTTAACGCCACTTTCAACAATACCTCAGTTATATCTTTGCAGTCAGTTTTATTGGTGGAGGTAACCGGAGGCTATCGATTTATAAAATAAGACAATTGAAAGTAAATACTTTTTTTCCACATATGTACCTTACAAAAGTATACAGAATATGTCTACCAATATTATACCATGAAAAATAAAAAAAAAACTCTTTGAAATGTATTTCATAAAAAAAATCCTATTTTACCTAAACAAATACAATTATGAATGACAACAAAATAAAAATTGACGGGATTTCTACTCTCAGTTTCAAAAATGTAAACAAAGCGAGATAACTCTAAATTTTTAGCGGTCTTTGTTTAAAAATTCCAATGCATAATTAATGTGATACTCAAATTTCTCTAAACTAAATTTAATATTAATTATTATCAAATATATAAACAAGTTGATGGGGACCAACCATACTAACACGAGTAAGTAAACGAATATTATTGCATAATATTGGTGAATACGGATATTGTACCGAATATTCACTTTTATTGTAAATATTGATTATATTCTATTTTTATTTTACAGAGACAGCTAAAAACTTTAGAGTTATCTCGCCTTGTTTACATAGTTGAAACTTAAAGTAGACTTTAACAAGTCAAGCAGTTACTAAAATTTTAAATATACGTTATAAAGCTTAAAATTGTTAAAGGTTAAAGTTCATTTACGCAAAAACAAAAGAATAAAGTGTAGTTTCTTAAAGATATCAACTGTCTGAACAATAGTGTGACGTCAGAGAAATTTATTGATTAGTATTAACGAGAACTTTTGGTTCAATATATTTACAGTGAAGAGTACCGACTCGCTCATTAATATGTGTAATATAATCTTCTAATTTCAGACAGGAAGATGGAAATTGGAACATATGTTAGAAGCTTAGTGGATGGAATGTGAGAGGTTGTTAAGTTAAAATACATTTGTACATCACCTTAATGAGAAAAAAATACGTTACAAAAAAACGTAAATTTACTTCATTAATATATAATTTTATTTTGCAAAAATAATTTTACTTCACAAATTTAGTGCGCAACGACGCGTTTCTGGAATAATCTTCATCAGGTACGCTCAAAGTCAAAATATTTGAAAGTAACTCTAGAATTATAGACACTAATTTCTATGAAATAGAGGACAAATAACTTAGTATTAATATTTTATTTTGTTTACGCAATAATTTAATAAGGAGAGCGCGAGTCTAGACATCTATATCAATAATAGCAAAAAGGTTATGAGGTTTAACGACACTTTAAACAATGCTTCAGTTATATTGTGGCGGTTAGTTTTATTGGTGAAGGAAGCCGGAGTATCAAGAGAAAATCACCGACCTGCCGTAAGGCACTGACAAACTTTATCACACAATGTTGTATCAAGTACACCTCGCCATGCGTGGGTTTCGATCTCACAACTTCAGAGATGATAAGCACTGACTGCATAGTTAGTGGAAATCCAACAACCATACGACCACAGACCCCCCTCCCCGCAAAAAGAAATAATATAATAACTAAGAAAATAAAACAAATAAACTAATTTCGCAAAAGTTGGCAAATTCTTGATAAATTTTACTTTTTTTATTTTGACATGCAAAAACATAATTATGACAATGATAAATGAAATTTGATCTTGTATCAGATGTAAATATAAAATCATATATAGATACCAACAAAGAACGGCTACTTCTGAGGTTAGAAATGGATTCTAATACAATGTGGATCACTTGGATACTAGCGTTTCCAGTTTTGATCACTGCCTTCTCCTGTCCAAATGGTATGTAAGACATTGTTTAATATTATAAGTCAACAGTAACGACACATGTTTATCCGTTTAATCACCCTATACCAATATCAGATTTGTTAATCATTCATGTATATTGTATATTTCTTTCATCACGTTCTATTTATTTTTTAAAGCAACGCATTGCTTTATCTCGTTTCATTCCCCGTTTCTACAGAAATGCGGTGTGCGAACACGTCCGAACCCGTCCATCGTTTTTAAAGAAACAGGGTGTACGAACCCATTTATTTTGACGAACCAAAATAATCTGCTGTGCACGGATCATTTCATCTTGTTATGTGTTACGATCAGTTCCTGGCGACTGTTTCACTAAATTGATCGTAAATCATAAGACTAAGATCACTCTTATGATTTCCTTACGTTCACGTATACGTGCGTTTCTCTAAGCTAGTCTTAATTGTAAAAGCTACGACTTACGACTTGCGACAAGTAACATCTCCTAATACGGAGGTAAAAAATTAAAGATATCGCATTGTGTATAGTATATATCTCGGAAACCGATTACATGTACATTTAAGTTCACATTGGGTTATCTAAATTTTTTAAATTATATAATTAGCAAGACAGTTAAATTTCTATTTTCTACTTGATTTGGCACACCAGTTTGATTCAGTTTTGCTTAGGGTGGTCCTACTTGAGAAATATGCTCAATAATTAGTAAGTTTTCTTTTCCTTGGTTATATCTATGTAAATTTCTTTGTTAAAGTTAATTATATTACATGGAATTTTGGCTGTTAGCAATTTTATTGAGAATTTTGGTTGGACTTGTTTAAAAAAACAACACCATCCCACCTCTTAATTTGTGTTTATACATATGTTTAAATGAGAAAGCAGTTAATAGACGGACTCTGTTGACAATTTTATTTTTTTTATTTTATAATATTGATATGATTTGTGAAAAATATTGATATTGATTGATATATGTATATGTTTATTGAATTTATTATTTCTGGCAATATAAGTATATCTATTGGTTTGTTTTCATTTCACCCCTTAATAATAAAAAAAAAATCCTTCATATTTACATCCAAATGATTCTTAAATATATTTGGGATTATTATATAGTAGCAATTATGAAATTATGTTTATTCAACTCTATTGGATCATAAAGACAAACTCTATCACTCTGTTGGATCATAAAGACAAACACTATGCAAATATACATTTTTTATGAAAAAACAAGAAGAAACATAAACATTCAAGATGTTTGAACATGTTGAAACTAAAACATAACATAAAACTGCTAGTATATGAACACTACCAAGTAAAACAAAGTATGAATTGTGACTAGAACATAAAAAATATCTTTATAGTTACAGAAAAGCTCATTAAGTGTAGAAATTTGTTTCCAAGCAACACACGATATTGGGGGTAAATCAATGTGCTTTTTGTTCTGATTAATGTATGTAGATTTCTCATCTCTTTTTGTAAAGCTTGAGCTCTACAAGGCATCTTTTGATAAATATCTGCTTGAATTTACTAGTAAATCTTTTGTAAAAAAAATCTTTGAAAAATAGTTTTTGCCTCATATATGTATAAAAAAAATTGATCTACCTGATATGTGAACAAAATGGTTTTCTACTGACATGAAACAAAAACTTTTATCAAGCATGAAAATCCCAGCCCCCAGCCCCCCTCCCACATCTGTTATAAAATGGTTGGTACCTAAGAGGAGTTGTAAGTGATTAAAACTTCACTTACAATAATTCTCCAAGTAATGCTTTAATTTATTAATAAATTGAAGAACTAGGTTCAAATAATGATTTGATGCATGTTCTATTTATTTGTTGCGCGGTGCTAGTAAATAAAAGTGGGTTGAGTTTATCGCGAAAAATCCGACGTGTCTTCTCTAACATGTCCAGTGCCGGATTTAGGACAAATGAGGCCCTGTGCTAGTTAAGTTATGAGGCCCCTTACTTGGGCCCTGAAGGAGGTAGACCCGGCAGGCCTACACAGGCAGTCAGACAACGAACTCGAAGCTATTATATATTACCCAAAGCCACAACCCGCCCAACACTGTCTTACACAGGTTACATGATGAACTAGTCAAACTTGATAAAAAGAGAACAGACAGGGCTGTCATTACAGTCAACATCATGTAATTAAATCTAAGCATCATTTAATGCAGTGGTTTTCAACCTTTTTCCCCTATGGACCACTTTTACTCTTTCTTTTTTTTTGGTGGATCCCCATAACCATTTGATGAAAAAGCTTATTTTATTTTTTACTAATAAATAAGTTTAGGAATTGTATAATAATAGAAATAGTAAATTTATTTGAAGTAAATTTAATTTAATGAAAATAAGCTTGTATTTAACAACTAAATTCTATGAATCATTTATGTACACTCGTAAAATAACTCATAATAAACCATTTTTAAATACAGTAAAAATAACATGAGCTTCAGAATTTTTTTTTAATTAACCATACGCCATATTACTGGCAACATAATGTCTAGTATTGAGACTGAGAATACATCAAGCAAAATACCAAGACAGTATCGCTATCAGTAACCTTGCCTGTAACCTTGAGCGCGAGTGAGAGCTTGTTTACAAGGACAGAGTGTATGTAGCATTGGTGTTTGTTGCTCGCAGGAGGTAGCTGAGGTAGTCGTGGTGGCCCCAGTAGGCGTTACTAACAATATGGCAGTTTGTTATGTCAGTATCAATTAAATCTGAAAGGAGAAAGTAGACTGTTGTTAACTTGTAGAACGCTAAATATCAGCAAGGATGAATAGCTTTAATATGGATAAGAAAAACTTAAGATAACGCCATCATAAATAAATGGGATGTATGTATGTAAGTATGTATGAATGTATGTATGTATGTATGTATGCATACCATAAATATCGTTATCCTTCTGATTCTCTGAACAATATTTCTATTGAAACCACACGGCACTAATTGTAGTAGCATAGTAGTAGCTGTATCTCTTACGTTCATCATAGAGAAAGATGAACCAACATGTCCCTAGCAGCAGCACGTACGTCGCACTCTCTGTAGTAGTTTACTGGTCAGAATACCTGTAACGAATGCCATTCGTACGTCACTCATGAAGTTAAGATTTCTGTGTTATCTGTTATCTAATACTCAAAGACTTTGAGTATTAGATAACACAGAAATTTTAATTACTTTTAATTGGATCGTAATATCTGTGATCATTCATGAACTAATAAATTGGACAAGAATACATCAGATAACATAAACTAAATAATATACTATAATAATAATGAACCAATTTAGAGGAACATTTGGAATCATGTGTAAAGAACTCAAACTATCACTACCATTCTACTGAAAACACCCAAGATACTAAACATGACAATAAGTTACACCAACACGCATATCTGTAACTTCCTTGATTAATTTTACCCAGGAATATTTGCCTAAGAAATGAACGTACTCTTTCTAATTTAAAGATAAAACTAAACTGAACATAATTAATTATTACAATATTAACTTTTGGAGAAGTCCTCTTACAGGTTTCCCATTCATAATTGTGTTTGTAATTTGATTAATTCTTTAAAGGCATATAGTCGCTCAGATTGATTTGTTTTGTTTATATTAAAAGTTGCTAATATTCGATGTTTTATACTAATAAAATGTTCTGAACAAGAAGCCAGGTTTAAAAAATATGCTATAATGTCGTAATTAGTGAAAAGAATTCGAATGTCTGTTGGTGAAATCGCCATTAACACACCTAATTATAAATCGGCTTCTTTTCCGAAGTTTACCGGACACTGATAACTGATATAAATAACCAGAAAGCATGTTGTAGGTAAATATTGGTTAGAATTAATATAATTTAAGAAATATATCTATGAAATAGGATCCCGAGGTAATCAGTTAATATTATATAATTGTATTTAGTAAGGATGACACTTAAAATCGAAAATACGTGATGAAATCAATAAAAAGAAACCCAATCTCTGCAAAGGGGCTCGATAAAGGGAACATTGTAAACAAATTGTATTGCATATTATTGACAACACTTGGGTTGTCTTGATTATATTTTGTTTAGAAAAAACAGACATGAAGTTCATTATTTTAGTCTCTAGTTTAAAAAGAGATATCACCTAGCGTTTTCTCCTGAAGAAAAGAATATATAAAAAACTACGATGCAATTCTGTGAAAATACGATTCAGCCGAAAAAAGATACTAAATTATGCTTACGTGTTGAAAAATGGAGTTTTAATTTCTACACAAAGCTTGCTGAATTCTCCTTTGTGTCGTTTTCGCGTATGATCTGTCAATATTTTTATTTATAACATGTGCTTTTTCCAGCAAACAATTTCGCATATGCGCAAACGCTTTACCGAATGATGTGTAGGTCATCAATGGTCATATAAACATCTTCATGAATATATGAATATTATCATATAAACATTGAATGCTTTACTGGATGCAAGAGAATCAAACAGCGACGTATTTCCTTCCTTCCAGGATATTTATGTATGATATTATGAAACATTTCAATTGCAATTAGTATAAAACATCGAATATTGGCAACATTAAAAAAAATATCAATCTGAGCGAATGTATGCCTTTAAGTAAATGGACGGAGAAATATCTTTAAAAAAATTTTGATAATAAACTGCATAACGCACTACCAACAATGAATATTATACAATTATGGACATTTTAGGAGGTTAATATGTTATATATGGACCTGTTAGGATTATATTGACCGAAGACGAAGTCTGAGGTCAATATAATCCAAACAGGTCCATATATAACATATTGACAGAGTAAAAAGTCCTTAATTTTTTATATTACATATGTAATGTATTACTCGTGTCATTGAAAATAAAATATTAACATAAAATAGTTTTCCACTGTGAAGAAACCAGACGTTTTGTTTTTATTTTAAAAAATATTGACGCTCTGTTTCTATTTTTAGTAACATAGAGTCAATATGCTTAAATGTTTCTATTTTTAGTAACATAGAGTCAATATGCTTAAATGTTTCTAATTTTAGTAACATAGAGTAAATATGCTTAAATGTTTCTATTTTTAGTAACATAGAGTCAATATGCTTAAATATTCTGTATATCACGTGACCGATTTAGCCAATGAAAATGTACGAAAACCACACCATATGTAATATATGCTTAATTTTTAATAAGTATAATTAACCATAATACTCGTCGTGTATCTGTTTCTATATTTATTTATTCCTCTGTGTGTAAATTTTCATTTATAAAGCTTCTTTACATATGCAAGGATTCTCCACAAGCCACAATCAAACAACACATTCTCCTAAATATCTGTGTTTGTGAGCATATGTGCACAATCCTCTGTAGAGACTTCCGATCCTTAAAACATGTAAATTCATCATTGTATCTTTTCCTGCAAAAACAATGGATTCGCTTCTCTGAAGACAGGTGTGCAAATAAGTACATATTCGTAAAATTAAAGTGTAAACGTTTATGATCATTATGAAAATAAAGTTTAAGCACCTGATGGTCATCAATTCCACCAATATCAACAAAACAAACAATCATCTCTCATCACAAAAAAGACCACGTCATATGACGTTAGACTAACGAGGTTCATGTCACCGAACTAACGGGGTTGATGGCACAGGATTAACGGGTTTGATGGCATAGGACTAACGGGGTTGATGGCATAGGACTAACGGGGTTCATGTCACCGAACTAACGTGGCTGATGGCACAGGACTAACGGGGTTGATGGCATAGGACTAACGGGGTTCATGTTACTGAACTAACGGGTTTTATGGCACAGGACTAACGGGGTTGATTGCATAGGACTAACGGGGTTCATGTCACTGAACTAACGGGGTTGATGGCACAGGACTAACGGGGTTGATCTCATAGGACTAACGGGGTTGATGGCATAGGACTAACTGGGTTGATGGCATAGGACTAACGGGGTTCATGTCACCGAACTAACGGGATTGATGGCATAGGACTAACGGGATTGATGGCATAGAACTAACGGGGTTGATGGCATAGGACTAACTGGGTTGATGGCATAGGACTAACGGGGTTCATGTCACCGAACTAACGCGGTTGATGGCATAGGACTAACGGGGTTGATGGCATAGAACTAACGGGGTTGATGGCACAGGACTAACGGGGTTCATGTCACCGAACTAACGGGGTTGATGGCACAAGACTAACGGGGTTGATGGCATAGAACTAACGGGGTTGATGGCACATGAATAACGGGGTTGATGGCACAGGACTAACGGGGTTGATGGCACAGGACTAACGGGATTCATGTCACCGAACTAACGGGTTGATTGCACAGGACTAACGGGGTTGATGGCACAGGACTAACGGGGTTCATGGCACAGGACTAACGGGGTTCATGTCACCGAACTAACGGGGTTCATGGCACAGGACTAACGGGGTTCATGGCACAGGACTAACGGGGTTGATGGCACAGGACTAACGGGGTTGATGGCACAGGACTAACGGTGTTGATGGCATAGGACTTACGGGGTTGATGGCATAGGACTAACTGGGTTGATGGCATAGGACTAACGGGGTTCATGTCACCGAACTAACGGGGTTGATGGCATAGGACTAACGGGGTTGATGGCATAGGACTAATGGGGTTGATGGCACAGGACTAACGGGGCCCATGTCACCGAACTAACGGGGTTGATGGTACAGAACTAACGGGGTTGATGGCATATAACTAACGGGGTTGATGGCACAGGACTAACGGGGTTGATGGCAAAGGACTAACGGGGTTGATGGCACAGGACTAACGGGGTTGATGGAACAGGACTAACGGGGTTGATGGCACAGGACTAACGGGGTTCATGTCCTCGAACTAACGGGTTTGATGGCACAGGACTAACGGGGTTCATGTCACCGAACTAACGGGGTTGATGGCACAGGACTAACGGGGTTGATGGCACAGGACTAACGGGGTTCATGTCACGGAACTAACGGTGTTGATGGCACAGGACTAACTGGGTTGATGGCATAGGACTAACGGGGTTCGTGTCACCGAACTAACGGTGTTGATGGCACAGGACTGACGGGGTTGATGGCATATGACTAACGGGGTAGATGGCATAGGACTAACTGGGTTGATGGCATAGGACTAACGGGGTTCATGTCACCGAACTAACGGGGTTGATGGCATAGGACTAACGGGGTTGATGGTACAGGACTAACGGGGTTCATGTCACCGAACTAACGGGGTTGATGGCACATGACTAACGGGGTTGCTGGCACAAGACTAACGGGGTTGATGGCACAGTACTAACGGGGTTCATGTCACCGAACTAACGAGGTTGATGGCACAGGACTAACGGGGTTTATGGCACAGGACTAACGGTGTTCATGGCACAGGACTAACGGGGTTCATGGCACCAGACTAACGAAGTTCATGGCACAGGATTAAAGGGGTTGATGGCACAGGACTAACGGGGTTGATGGCACAGGACTAACTGGTTTGATGGCACAGGACTAACTGGGTTGATGGCACAAGACTAACGGGGTTGATGGCATAGGACTAACGGGGTTGATGGCACAGGACTAACTGGGTTGATGGCACAGGACTAACGGGGTTGATGTCACCGAACTAACGGGGTTGATGGCACAGAGCTAACAGGGTATATGGCACAGGACTACCGGGGTTGATGGCACATGACTAACGGTGTTTATGGCACAGGACTAACGGGGTTCATGGCACCAGACTAACGGGGTTTATGGCACAGGATTAACGGGATTGATGGCACATGACTAACGGGGTTTATGGCACAGGACTAACGGGGTTCATGACACAGGAATAAAAGGGTTTATGGCACAGGACTAACGGGGTTTATGGCACAGGATTAACGGAGTTTATGGCACAGGACTAACGGGGTTTATGGCACAGGATTAACGGGGTATATGGCACAAGACTAATGGGAATTATGGCACAGGACTAACGGGCTTGATGGCACAGGATTAACGGGATTTATGGCACTGGACTAATGGGGTTCATGTCACCGAACTAACGAGGTTAATGACACAAGACTAACGGGATTTATGGCACGGGATTAACGGGGTGCATGGCACCGGACTAATGCTGTTCATGGTACCGGACTAACGTGGTTTATGGCACAGGACTAACGGGCTTCATTGCACCAGACGAATCGTGTTTACTTTCACATTTCAGTAATATTAACACTTAAAATGATACGAGGTATAGCGATCTGACCGATATATTTTGTTTTTATCTTTTGCACAGTATCAGTAAAGACAAATGAAAGATGTTCTGGCATGTACATGTGTATTATAGTGCATTAACATTCATGGCACACATTTTAATTTCGTTGTTTTTCTTAATTGGTGATTTACTGAAGAAATTTATTTATATATTATTTTTCAGATGTGAAAATTTCCGAACAAGTAGCGGGCAGAATAATTGACCATCTGTCGAAATGTTGCAATTGTCAAAACCAAGATGCCACGACTTGTCGAGGTAATTATTTTGTATATTTGCATATTTCGAACTTGCATAAGTGTAAAAGTCTTACAAATGATAATAAAAAGGATTACGCGATTTCTATTGAAATTATTATAGATTAACACATGCAGTTTTTCACATCTGCCCTGTTGTTGGCCCGAGAGCTAAAATAAATTAAAAAAGGAAAAAAATGAGGGAGATATTGGATTGAATGATTGCTGTTTAATAACAAGTGAGCAGTATTTCAGAAAAAAAAACGAAAGTGTTCGAATCCCGCTCAGGCGAGGTGTACTCAATACAACATTATATAATAACAAAGTAAGTAGAATATTGTATTTTGTGTACAGTAAAAATAATAGTCTTATAAAAACGTACAATGCAGCCTTTATTTCGTCACTTGAATCCAATAGAATGTTTAGTTACTTGTGTATGCTCTAAAAACTAAATGTCATTTAAGATATTCGATTTTGGAATTGTTCCGAAAGAGTGTTATTTTTTTGTTTTTTATTTTATTAAGTAAACATAGAATAAGAAAGAGTAAATATATATTCACCCTGGCGTAGTAGCCGTGCATTTCAAGGAGAATAGTTTTCAACATTATATGAAATTCTTGACTTTTTTCTCTGAGACGTATTAATAATGATATCATATATTTTGATGTTTATTTCACTGACATGTAATCTATTTAACATTTGTTTTTTCTTCTTCTTTTGTTTGTCTACGTTCCGTGTCTTGTGTCCAATGTTGCCCGTGTCTCTTGATTGTTCATTCTTGGTTGTCCCTTTGCTTTTCTCTAACACTTTTAAATACTGTACAAATCTTCAGCGTGATTTTCTTGAAAACAACTAAAGTTGTTTTTTTTATAAACATTCAGTAAATAGGGCTTTGTTTATTTTAGTTAAGCGACCCTCGGACTGTGGTGAACTATATAAAACTACTCACGAGAGTGGAGTATACAAGATCTACCCGAATAATACATCTGGTTTTGAAGTTTACTGTGAGATGGAGAAAAATGGTGGTGGGTGGACGGTAAGTGATGCTACGTTATTGGCGGTAATGATTAGATGGCACGAACTCGTATCTTATTCTTGTTAAATGTGATTGATTGATTGATTGATTGATTGTAACTCTATATTCATGACCAGAACAAGTTTAGAAACATTTAATCATGACGGTAAATATATGGTACTAGAATGGAGGTATGAGCGGAAGTTGCGGTGGCTTATTAATTGTTCGATTTAGACAGGTTACTGTTTAAATAATGGTTTGGTATTGACAGGATTGTTGCTTATTCATTGGTCGGTGTAGGCAGGTTACAGTTTACGTAATGCTTTGGTATTGCCAGGATTGTTGCTTATTCGTTGTTCGCTTAGACAGGTTACTGTTTAAGTAATGGTTTGGTATTGCCAGAATTGTGGCTTATTCACTGTTACACTTTCAATAACATTGCAGGTATTTCAACGAAGAATGGACGGAACTGTTGATTTTTTTCGCAATTGGGAGACCTACAGGGGCGGATTTGGAAAACCAGAGGAAGAGTTTTGGTTAGGTACGTATCTAAATGGTACGATTATGTAGCGATGTTTGTATTTTTCCTTAACACGGGAAAAATGTATTTCCGTAAACATATTCCGAGTGATAGCGAGGGATAAAATGAAACGAACATAATGTTACCCATGTGAAAACGTTGTGCAGCCTTGGCTTCCCTGAATTACTTCGATTCTAATATTAAGCATCTAGCTTATTTTTTTTTAAGTGGAAGTACACTGTGACAGTAATGGAAATGCATATTATGTCATAACCAAATTCACTAACCTTCATCTTTACATGTGTTTTTCTTTGTTGAAATTCAGTTACTGACATTTTCCAATTTGATGACTTTTTGATGTTAGCAATTTACAAAATCCAAAATCGATAGATGGTCGTCTTTGTTATTTTTTCCGAAAAAGAATGAATATGTAAAAACACAAAGCAAACATTTTATTGTTTGTGCGAACAACGATCATGTATAAATACGTAAAATCACTTAGTAATGACTTCCATAATTTGTGCGACAATACGTATGTGCGACTTAAATTATATGGATAGTTTTATCACGGCATTGTTTATATAGTTCATGAAGGACGTCATATTAAAATAAAGTACCAAAACCTGTCTAATGTAAGGTTTCAAATAACATTCATTATTATCAATTAGTATAAACCCATCTGATGCATAGTGTTAAGCACAACATCCTGTATATTAAACACATATAATGTTTTTAATTAATAGTTGAGCTATATTAACATCAATTATGCAACAACAACAAATTCTAGGAATCTATTTTTTTTAGGGAATGAACACTTACACCAGCTTACAGCACAGGGAAACTATAGTCTACGTATTAACTTGGAGGATTTTGACAATAACGTGAAGTATGCTACATATAAACAGTTTGCAGTGGGCGATGAAATGTCAGTATACAAGCTGACAATTGGTGGATATCAGGGTGATGCAGGTAAGGTTTAAAAATTTAGATGTATATCAGAGTAATGCATATTGGACTTAATATTGGGGATGGGTATCAAGATTATGGAGGCAAGGATTTAAAGTTGAAGTTGATATGTAGGTTAGGCTTAATATTGGGGATGGGTATCAAGATTATGGAGGCTAGGTTTAAAGTTGAAGTTAATATGTAGGTTAGGCTTAATATTGGGGATGGGTATCAAGATTATGGAGGCTAGGTTTTAAGGTTGAAGTTGATATGTAGGTTAGACTTAATATTAGGGATGGGCATCAAGATTATGGAGGCTAGGCTTTATAGTTGAAGTTGATATGTAGGTTAGGCTTAATATTAGGGATGGGTATCAAGATTATGGAGGCTAGGCTTTAAGGTTGAAGTTGATATGTAGGTTAGGCTTAAAAACGTCGTAATGCATGATGGAATTATAACTTTAGGTGGATTTCAGGGTAATGCAGGAAGGGCTTATATTTTTTATGTTGATATCAGGGGTGAAATGGGCACTCTTTATAGAGGACCTTCCATAGATGTTTCCTGCCATGTTTGTTAACGGATCGGGGCGGCAGGAGCAATCTTTATAGAGGTTCTTCCATAGGTGCTTCCTAACAAGATTCGTTTCATTTGACTAAGCAGTTTCAGAGGAGAAGAATTTTAGAAATCGACCAACCAGAAACAAGAATTGCCTATGGCGGCCATGTTTGTTAGCATATCTGGTCGAAATGAGCAATCTTTATAGAGGTTCATTTGGCCAAGCGGATTAGGAGGGGAAGATTAAAATGTGAAAAGTTAACAGAAGACGGACGCCAAGTGATGGCAAAATTTCACACGGTCTTTGACGAGATGAGCTTAAATTGAAATTAATATAATCTGGTCATTTAATTAACGTTTCATTATATGGATTATGCCCTTTCACTGAATTATTCAAAGCTTAATAACCATGTTGATCATATATATTCCACCGATATTGAAATAGCTATATCTAGCTCATACATAGAGCTAAAGATAGAAATTGATGATGAGAGCCGGTTGGAAAAGAAACTTTCAGAGATGATTTCCGTTTTTCCATTGTATACTTTCCATTTATATGTAGCAGCATTCCAAGAGCACTAGCTTATGTATATTATAAGGAATATATCTGATGTCAAAGCTTATGTTTTCTCTCATCATTTCCTTGATTGAGTGGGTATTGTCGCGAACAAGAAAGCATTGAATCAGGATTCCTACTGGTAAAGTCATCACTTCCATACGATTGCCATCATGATTTGGTTGATGGCTAAGGGATATCTGTTCGACATATGACTACAGATATGTTTGGTTTGTCACAATCACAAGCCTGTTCTTCTTTCCTCGTACATGAGTTATCCATGTTTTAGTGGAGTTCAATCATGTTTCCCAATCCTTAGTTTGTACTGTTTTGTACACCATTGTTTGTTGTTTTGTCTTTTTTCTTTTGGTCATTGTATTGATTGTCCATCAATTTACGGCTTATGATTATCCAATGTACTTTATCATCGGATTTTTAACCTGATTAGCTTAAACATATTTGATTAATTAATAAATAATGTTCTACAATAAGATCAATTTCAATAAGATTGTTACAATGCTAGTTGAGGCTATAGTTAACACCAAAAACACCAATATACTTTCTAATATCTAATAATAATTTTGACCTGTAGACTTTGGAGCAAAACCCTAGACTGAAGCAAATTTAACTTTTCACAGTAATTAAAGTTCTATTCACTAATGATACTGGAACTGCTTTATGGTCAGACTGCAAACAGATAGACATAATTAATGTCCTAAGCGTTGGTCAATTAAAGTTTATAACAGCACATGGTCAGCTGTGTAAATAAATATAAAATATTGTAAATAAAGTCTCTGCAGCATTAATGTTCCTTCAAACTTAGATAATAATAAAACTGAAATTCCTTTACATAACATTCCTTTTCCCTTAAGAAATAGATTCACGGTTTAAATGAAAAGAATGTTGGCTCCATACAATTTGTAGAACTGTATACAATTGAGAAAATAAACAATGAGCATAACGCTAATCTAACTTCTTTTATGGTAGGTTACTTCATACGCAATACATCCCAAATTATAGCTTATATTCCATTTTGAATTCAAATAAATCAAGTATATTAATCCAGATATAATCCTTGCAATTTTCACATTTGTTTTTAACTAACTACTTTCATTTAAAATACTAAAACTAAGATATCAGATTAACACTCTATTTACATTTTAGCAAAGTCTCAGAATTTCACATAATTCCCATGTTAAAATTGACACTGTTGATTAATATTAATCTATGAAAAATAATATGAATATTGATACACTTTATATTCCAAATGAATAAATTTTCGATTTTCACTTTAGTTAGATTTTTTCATAACTGTTATCAGAATATTCCATAACTATTAATAATCCATGAATATTTGATATTTTATAATTAACACATGTACATAATTCCAATTTAATCCATTAACTACTGTTGATTAGTTTTGACGACTAAGAGCCTCTGCATTGGCATTTTTATTACCACCTCTATATTTTATTTCGAAATCATACTGTTGAAGTGTAAGTGACCATCTTAATAGTCTTTGATTCTTGTCTTTCATTCGGTACAACCATGTTAAAGGGTCATGGTCAGTTTCTACTGTAAATTTATGTCCTGACAAATAGTATTTTAATGAGTCGATCGCCCAAACAATAGCTAAGCATTCTTTTTCAACGGTACTATAGTTTTGTTCACGTGGTAGCAATTTTCTACTTAAAAATGCGATTGGGTGTTCAACGTCCGAAATGACTTGACTCAATACTGCTCCTATTGCTTTGTTGCTTGCATCTGTCTGAACTATGAATGGTAATTCAAAGTTAAGAGTAATAAGAACAGGCTTCGACAATAAAGTTGATTTCAATGTTTGAAATGCACTGACAGAAGGTTCTGTCCATGGCAAACGATTGGGTTTCCCTCTCGTCAACATTTCTGTAAGAGAACTTGTGATTTTGCTATAGTGTTGGATAAAACGTCGGTAATATCCTATCATTCATAAGAAGCATTTCAAGTCCTTCTTTGACACTGGTAATGGATACTCTGCCATCGCTTTTATCTTTGATGAATCTGGCTTAATATTTCCTCCTCCAACAATATGTCCAAGGCACATTACTTCCTTTACGCCCAATTCACACTTTGTCGGTCTTACAGTAATTCCTTCTTCTGCCAATCTTTGAAATAACTTTTTCAAATGTTCCATATGAGCTTCCCATGATTTACTATAAACAACAATGTCATCAAAATAAGCAACTGTATTTTCTAGATCATTTAACAGTTTGTCCATTAATCTAAGAAATGTGGCAGCTGACGTTTTCATTCCAAAAGGCATAACTGTGAATTCAAATTGTCCGAATGGAGTAACAAAAGCAGATTTTTCTTGTGACTGGGGCGATAAAGGTACCTGGAAATATCCTTTAGTCATATACAGTCGACTTATGTACTCGGCATCCCCAAGTTGATCAAAAAGTTCGTCAATACGAGGAGCAGGATATGCATCAAAAAGAGTTACATTGTTGAGTTTCAGATAATCCATACATATTCGAAGACTTGAGTCTTTCTCTCGAATTGGGACAATTAGAGCACTGTATGGGCTACATGACGGCTTAATTATTCCATGCTTCTGCATTTCATCTAGCACGTTCTTGATTTCATTTCTCATAGAATGAGGTATTCTGTATGGTTTTAATCTGATGGGATTGTCTGTTGTTGTTCTGATGTTATGTGTTACAAGTTTAGTCTTCCCTGGTTTGGTGGTTAAAGTATCACTGTATGTAATGCATAATTATCTTAATTGATCTCGCTGGATTGCTGATAAGTTTGGAGCAAATTTAATGTCATTAACAGATTCATCGTTTACAAAGTCGGGTGTTTGTAGCGAATCTCCAATATCATCAGTTTCAGAAACAAGTAATAAAGCTGCACGATGGTATTTCCGTAGGAGATTGATATGATATGTGACAATTCCTCGGCGACCTCCCACGTTGACCTTGTAATTCACATTATTGATCTTTTGTACCACTCTATATGGTCCTTTCCACTGAGCTTTCCTTTTTGATGTGTCTGAAGGTAATAACACTAACACTTCATCTCCAGCACCAAATTCACGGTGTACACTGTTTCTATCGTACCACTCTTTAATTTTTCTTTTCCTTGTTGTTAAGTTTTTCTGAACTATCATTGTGACATCAGCAAGATAATTACGTATTTTCACGACATGATCTATCACTGATTTCTGTGTTTCATCCTCTCCTGTCATTAGACCTTCCAACAACTGAGTTGGTCCTCTCACTGGCCATCCGTATAAAAGTTCAAAAGGTGCAAATCCTGTTTCTTCGTGTGGCACTTATGCAAATAATACAAATGGCAAAAGTTCATCCCATTCATTAGTATTTTCTGTACATAACTTTTTCAATACTGATTTCAAGGTTCCATTAAAACGTTCGACACAACCGTTAGACTGTGGAGTGTAAGGTGATGTTGTAATACCTTGTATGTTTACCATTTCATAAAGTTCTTTCAAAAGCTGACTTTTGAAGTTAGATCCTTGATCAGTTAGAATAATTTTCGGTAATCCAACTCTACTGAAAAGTTCAATCAATGCATTTGCAACAGATTTCGCATCAATTTCTTTCAGTGCGAAAGCATCTGGATAATGTGTTGAATGATCTATTATAGTTAGTATGTATTTCTTTCCGGACTTTGTTCTATTCAACGGTCCTACTATGTCCATTGTTATTTTAGTAAACGGCTCATTTATGATTGGAGTAGTCACCATTGGTACTTTCTGATTTGTTCTTTTAGCTGTTTTCTGACAAATGTCACAAGTTTTGACAGTGTTTCTTTTCATCCGAAAATAATCCAGTCCAGTAGAATGATGATAAGATTCTTTGTTTTGTCTTCTCAAGTCCTAAATGTCCAGCTAGTGGTCTGTCGTGTGCTAGTTCTAAAACTGTTTTTCTCAGTTGTTTTGGTAAAACAACCTGTGTTCCCGATTTAATTCCATTCTTTGATTTCCACTTTCTTTTTAGTATGTTATTTTCCAAAAAGAATGCAACATTCTCATCATTATTTGTTGATTTTTGATTTATGATTTTCTCGGGCAGTGTATTTATCGAATCATCTGCCTTCTGGATCTCTGACAATGTTTCTGCGTTTACATTAGAAATATTCTCCATGTTGACATCTTCTTCCATATCAATTTTTTCATCACTAGAATCAACTATTCTATCTTGTTCATTTTCTTCAATTCTAGATATATTTGTAGGTTGAACACCACATTTCTCTGCTGCTATATGAGCCTCTTCCTCGGACTTTTTGTACTTTTTAGATTGTGCACGGGTAACAGCTAATGCACATGTATGCTGTTTAGTCATGACATCCATTCCTAGCAATGCTTCGGCAGCTAGATTTGGTACTAGGCCTACTGTATGGTACCCTTTGTAGTAAGGCGTTTCTAAATCGACAACAGCCAATTTCGCATTAAATGGTTGTCCTATAGCTGTATATAGCGTAGCAGTTTGTCCCTGTAGCACACAATTAGTATCTAGTAAGTCTTCCCGAACAAGAGTCGTGTCACTACCAGTGTCTTTTACAAATGATATTTCTCTGTTCTTAACTTTTCCTGGAATATTAATAAGTTTCTCCCCTATGTTACCACGAACAAAATATGAAGCCTGATTTTGACGTTGTTTTTCTTTACATTCAAACGCCAAATGTCTAGTCCTTTTACATTTGTAACAGGTTTTGTCCTTGAATTTTACTTCTTTTGTCTGTCTAGATGTGTCGACAGGTTTTAAATGCATAGATGATGTTAAATTGTGATTTTTTTTGTCACTTGTATTCTTATTAATGATGTGCTGTGGAGTTATATAGTCCTCAGCTGCCTCTACTACAGAGCTTGATCCTTTGTTTCTGCGAATCCATTGGGCTTGTTGCAGTGGTAGGGCTTTGAGAAAACATTCTTCTCTTAAGCATTCCAATGGATCCCGATTTTCATAAAATCTGGTAAGATACAAGTCGACTTTCCCCATTAGTCCACGATACGTGTCATTGTTCTTTTGCAGTTTGGACAGAATATTGAAATACTCATACGGTTTCTTACCAAATCGGTCTACGAGTGCCTTTCGTAGACCATCGTATGTTTACACGTTTGTTGTGACACTTCTCTTGACTCACCGACTAACAGTGATCTTAGTTGTAATATCTTTACTTCTTCAGTCCATTTCATCTGTTGTGATAGATTTTCAAACTCCGATAGATAAGTTAGTATATCCTCCTTTGCTTGGTTGTACGGTTGTAGTTTTAATTTGACTGGTAATTGTGTTGTCGTATAATTGTTATTTAATTTTAACATCTCTTGTTCAATAGTTTTAACTTTCAGTTCATTTCTCTAGTTTATCCTTTTCTTTTGCTGCCTCTATCCGTTGTTTTTCAAGTTCTAATTCCATCATTCTTATTTCAGAGCTTGTTATTTTGTTTTTTCCTCTAGGTTTCCTTTAAATGGTGCCTGGTGTTTCACTTAAATCTTGGTCTTCATTTTCCGACGTCAGATCACCACGCAAACGTTGACTCCGGCGATATGCCATCTCATCAAATTCGCTATCTGTGTCTCTCGAAGCCATTTATTATATACAAAGTTACAGGTCGATATGTAGAATCACTCTACTCTTTTTTCGGAATCGCTCCGGTTTCTTATGTGAAATAACTCCACTCAATTTTATTAAATACAAACGAAATCACTTCGTTAACATGGAATTAACAACCATGTATTAAATTATCCAACAAATGGGTTTATCCATATATATTATATACCATGGTATTTTATACTTAATCACTAAGTAATATTTTCTTTTTTCCGCTGCCACCAGTGTTACAATACTAGTTGAGGCTATAGTGAACACCAAAAACACCAATATCTAATATCTAATAATAATTTTGACTAATGATACTGGACCTACTTTATGGTCAGACTGCTAACAAACAGACATAATTAATGCCCTGAGCGTTGGTCAATTAAAGTTTATAACATCACATGGTCAGCTGTGTAAATAAACATAAAATCTTGTAAATAAAGTCATTAACCTAGTCTCTGCAGCATTAATGTTCCTTCAAACTTAGATAATGATAAAACTGAAATTCCTTTACATAACAAGGATATAATATGATTAAAGTGGATTCGAAAACAAGTTTTTAAAAACTTATATTTATTCGATTCCCTGATTAACACGACATGTGCCACTAGTTGGGCATTAACCGCTGACCCGTCTGGGGCTTTGAGTTCACCCCCGAGAATTTAGTGGGGTTAATATTCCTCAATCTTTTTTATCTATTGCTTTGTAGATCATTGTCCTTTTTTGTCCTTTTTTGTTCTTTTTGGCCATTGCCTTTTCTTCTGACAATTTTTAAGTGGAACAACTAAAACCCCCATTTCTAAAACCCTTCTCCCCACAGCGCAATACCAATCACAAAAGAGAAACAGTACAATAAACCACGTTGTGTTATTATATTTTTAGGAGATTCGATGGGAGGTCACAGTGGACACAAATTTTCAGCAAAAGATAAGGACGTGGACACATCGAGTTCCAGTTGTGCAAATTTGTATAAAGGTGGCTGGTGGTATAACAATTGTCACACTGCAAACTTGAATGGCCTGTACCTGAAAGGCAAACATCAGTCGTATGCCGATGGAGTCGAATGGTTTTCTTGGAAAGGGCTCCATTACTCATTGAAAGGGGTAACAATGATGGTTCGAAGAGAATAGCATATTGACTATTAACAAATAAATGCATTTTGTGAAGCTGGATTTTTTTTATATTTTATAAATGTTCATGTAATATAGCCCAATCTAACGGATCGTGATTGGTTAATTGATTGATTTTTAGTGTCAGTGACCAGTACTTCAGCTTTATTAATGACTGCAAATTAATATGTAAATGATGGTCTAGGATGTGTTTTATGGTGTTTTAACGCCATTTTCAACAATATTTCAGTTTTATCGTAGCGGTCAGTTTTATTGGTGGAGAAAACCGAAGGACCCGGAGAAAACTACCGACCTGCCGCAAGTCACTGACAAACATTATCACATAATGTTGTATACATCGTCCTCGCCCTCAGCAGGATTCGCATCCACAGCATCAGTGGTGATAGGCACCGATTGCATAGATAGTTGTAAATCCAACTATCATACGATCACGTCAACGACGGCAACTGGTCTAGGATGGAATATGGAAGAATGCTTCAATTGTTACAATAAAAAAATATTCCCCGGGCGATAGAGTTCAATACACTATGCCCATGAGGCTTAAAACTGAGGGAAGGGAATACCATTCACGATCTATCGGTAATTGAATAAATATGGCAACCGCATACAATATTTTGGTTATTTATTATTATAATTTGGTGCCGGAAATAACTGACAAACTTGTATAAAATTGAATCTAGCCCATCCCACCTCCGGTAGGCATCGACCTTGCACACATTAGAGGTAGTATACAATTAATACATAGGTATATGTAACAGTTACTGATCATAGGATTTGTAACAAGACGGGTGCCACTAGTGGAGCAGGAACTGCTTTACCCATCCAGAGCACCTGCGTTCACCCCCAATTTTTAGTTGGGTTCGTGTTACTTGATCATTAGTTTTCTGTGTAGTGTTTTGTAAATCGTTGTTAGTTCTTTTGTCCTTTTTTCTTTCGGCCATTGTGTTGTCTGTTCTTCTTTGTTTTACGGATTCTGATTACTACTTTGGTATCTTAACACCCTATTTACATGTCATAGTATTCATCTAAATATTGTGGGCGCTCTATAAGTTACCCAAAAAGTATTTACTCCATGATCAAAATCACTTTCTCACACTAAAATAATACTGTTAATTGTTTTTCTTTTAATTACAAGGTTTCATATGATAGGGTTAGTGTTAGGCTTATGGTGTCTAATGCCTTTTTCAATAATATTTCAGTTATATCGTGTATGTCTGTTTTACTGGTGGCGGAAACCGGAGTACACAATAGAACCTACCGTAAATCAATGACAAACTTTATCACATAATGTTGTATGGAGGTACACCTTACCATGATTCGAACTCACAACTTTAGTGGTGATAGGCACTGATTGTATATTTTTCTTAATTCAGCTACCATACCATCATGACCATGACGGCCCCGTAACTTATGATACGTTTAGGTCTGATCTGAACCTCTGAAATGTTGGTCAATGGGTATATTAAAACAAGAAATCTATGCATCACAAAATACGCCCGTCTATGTAAATTATCAAACGGTATAATGGTAATGACCCCAAAATAAATAGGGTTCTTCCCCTTCCACAGGG
>MJUT01044360.1:616523-639384 GCA_002080005.1 Gigantidas platifrons | reverse complement strand
TCTCTATTTTTGATTGCCCTTCAGTTTTCTCTATTTTTGATTGCCCTTCAGTTTTCTCTATCTTTGATTGCCCTTCAGTTTTCTCTATTTTTGATTGCCCTTCAGTTTTCTCTATTTTTGATTTCCCTTCAGTTTTCTCTATTTTTGACTGCTCTTCAGTTTTCTCTATTTTTGATTGCCCTTCAGTTTTCTCTATTTCTGATTGCCCTTCAGTTTTCTCTATCTTTGATTGCCTTTCAGTTTTCTCTATTCTTGATTGCCCTTCAGTTTTCTCTATTTTTGATTGCCCTTCAGTTTTCTCTATTTTTGATTGCCTTTCAGTTTTCTCTATTTTTGATTGCTCTTCAGTTTTCTCTATTTTTGATTGCCCTTCAGTTTTCTCTATCTTTGATTGCCCTTCAGTTTTCTCTATTTTTGATTGCCCTTCAGTTTTCTCTATTTTTGATTGCCCTTCAGTTTTCTCTATCTTTGATTGCCCTTCAGTTTTCTCTATTTTTGATTTCCCTTCAGTTTTCTCTATTTTTGACTGCCCTTCAGTTTTCTCTATTTTTGACTGCTCTTCAGTTTTCTCTATTCTTGATTGCCCTTCAGTTTTCTCTATTCTTGATTGCCCTTCAGTTTTCTCTATTTTTGAATGCCCTTCAGTTTTCTCTATTTTTGATTGCCCTTCAGTTTTCTCTATTTTTGATTGCCCTTCAGTTTTCTCTAATGTTTATTGCACTATGTATTATTTCTATTATTGCCATTTAGGTAAAAAAAACACAAAGAATTGTGTACCCCTTTTTCTCCAATTATTACGGCGTTTTAACCCCGCTGAACCAGTGGTGGAAAAATCTGTAATCCTCTAGAGGATTAAAATGTCTTGTGCCTTTCTTCGCATTAATTTCAAACACATTAATTTCAAATTTTGAAATAGTTTGTGTTAAATAATGGTAGAAACAAATTCTCCTTCAGTTGCCCATGTGGGTTACAATATTTCTCCACTCTCAAGAGTGGAGAAATATCGTAACCCACGGGCAACTGAAGGAGAATCTATATATCTGTGTTTTAAAATGAGTTTATGGTTTGATAGAGAAGTGGTCTGCCTTGTTGGGGTTAGTTATATTGTCTACCATTAATACTCTTTTAATTTTTTATTTTCAATCTTGCTATAGCAAAGTTTAAAGAATGAGAAAATTTTAACCAACATTATTTTTCCATCATTTATGACCAATCAAATTGAAAATCATATTTATTAAGATATCCCTTAACTATAAAACATATATGATCTTATGAGAGAAATATGTTTCTGAATGAAAATTTGCCTAATACTATTTTTTTCTAACCTTGACCCTCTAATTTTCTTCAAAAGGGCTAAATTCATAAATGATTATTTTGAGATTAAAAAGTTTTCATTAATTTAACATATAATTTCTAGAGTGTGATTTAAACAAATATTCAGCACCTGAAATCAAATATTTAGCACCACATAAGTCAATCTCCCCAATATATCTCTGTACTATATCAAAAGAAAAATAAGGTAAAAGATATATTACCTCCTTTATTTAAGGCTAGATATGTGTGTTTAACATATGTATTACCTCCCTTGTTCAATGCTAGATATATGTATTATCTCCCTTGTTTAAGACTAGATATATGTATTATCTCCCTAGTTTAAAGCTAGATATATGTTTAAAACCTCTATTGCTTAATGCTAGATATCCGTATTATCTCCCTTGTTTAAGGCTAAATATATGTATTACCTCCCCTGTTAATGTATAATCCTTTTTCTCGCTTCTCTCCCTTGATAGCTTTATTCAATAAAATGATGGCTTCTTCATAAAATCCTTTAGTAAAGCACTCTACGGCAAAGTCATTATAAGTCAATAACAATTGTCTTTGTGATTCGATGTATACTGGACTTTCTTCGTTGTGGTCACATTTGTCTAAGGCTAATAAGAAGTCATCTATTGCAGAATTAAAATCTCCCAACCTTCTGTGCAAAGTACCTCTGTAAATATATAATATATTGCTTAAATAAGAAGTCATTTTAGGGCAGTATTAAAATCTCCCAACCTTCTGTGCAAAGTGCCTCTGTAAATACATAATATATTGCTTAAACAAATCACAACCTTTAAAACATTTAATAAATTAAAAGGCATATCTTTTCAATTAAATCACAACTTATTTAAAATCAGAGAAAAAGTTTAAATATAGAATTATTTTTTTTCATTTTTAAATTATACAGTTTGTTCATGATTCACTATAAATTCAAACTGTAAATATTTCGACAGCGCTTGTAACTATCAACACACATTACAAATGATAGATAGACATAAAAATACCTGCTTTTAAAGGAATCATTAGGTTGTGGTTGTTACATGTAGCACCAAAATCAATCATACAGAACAAATCTACATATTTGTAACTATTTTAAACAATACAATGCTATAAATATCCTTACCATGAAAAAAAAAACATTACTGACAGTTACTGTAAAAACTTTAGAACCAAACACAATTTAAATACAAAATTGAATGATAGATTGTAAAATGTTCTGTGATTCAGAAAATGGACAGTATTTTTTATTCAATATACCTGAGGACATGAAAATCTGCCAAAGCTGGGTCAGTTTCTATGGCAACAGATATTTTCTGTAGAGCTTCTCTATGTTTTCCCAGTAGATTAAGCTGCATGGCATGTTGTTTATTTTCTTGTGCCCGTTTCTCTAGTTTTATCATCATAGCTTTGGCCTCTGGGTGGTCTTCATTTAATTTCATCGCATCTTTGACATCATAGTAGCATAAAGTTGTCTGAAAAGTTTCATTAGACAAGTGAACACATAGGTGAAAGCATCACTATCAGCTGTCTTTAATCATGGGCTGTATCATATGACGTAAAAGCTTTATTTATGGATTATTTCCGGCTATATCATGGCAAAAACAAGTTTTATTTCAATGAGATGATGTCTGCTTTGCACTAGACTAACAGACTTAGTTGGATTTTTTATAGTGCTAGATCATTGAAATAACAATCTGCGGACAGACATGTCGCTCAACTCGGACATATTATTTTGATTCCGAGTCAACAAGTCTTTGCTCTTACTTGTTAAATACTGTGAGTTTAGCAGGGAAGCAACTGATACCAAATTAATAGTCTTTGGATTGACCTGACCCGAGATCGAACCTACAGTGTACCGCACTCAAGGCAAGCAAGCTTTAACCACTATACCACAAACACTGTTCTTTTTTTACTCCTTAATGCTGCCAGTTTCGCAGAGAAACAACAAATAACAATTTCATAGTCTTTGGTTTCACCCGATCGAGGCCCAAACCCACGATCTACCACACTTTATGGGTTAGACTACTGTTGGGAATAGCCTAGAAAAAAGTAATCGATTAATCAGATGCTTGTCACTGATTCGATGTTCGATTATAATCGGAATGTGTTGTTTGTGAAATAATTGTTATTACAATAAATTATCGTTATGCAGGTATAAAAAATACATTTATTGTTGTATGGGTGCTCTCCTTTGTTAGCGTATGATTTCAGACACAATTTATATTTACAGCCTTTGTCATATCAAGGTTGGTTTTAGTTGTAGATCCATTTTTTGCTTTAATGAATCCAAAATATTTCCACACAACACTTTTTTTTAGCTCCGGGGTAGTCATAGACCTTTGGAGTCTGACTGGCGTCACTTGTGCTAGCCTCCATGACCTTGATGAGTCTGCTCCGGGGTGGTCATAAACCTTTGGAGTCTGACTGGCTTCACTTGTGCTAGCCTCCATGACCTTGATGAGTCTATGTCAGTTTCATGCTTTGAAATGAATAATTCACTGTCTCTTACAAATGTTGAAATTATAATCAATTCAAACAAGATGTTGCACACTACGTCGTGCTAAGAATGCCCCCACTCATTCATTTGTAAGTCGCACGGTAAACAGGAAGTAGATGTGCCATAAACCTGGAAAGGGGAGACATGGTACAAGTCACTATGCCAAAGCCATATATCAAATATAAAATCATTTCTTCCAGTAGAAGCTGAGATAACTGTTACGAAAGTTTTCATTATGACAAACATGCAAAAATTCTAAGTTGCACTGTAAACAGGAAGTAGATGTGTGGTAAACCTGGAAAGAAGAGACATGGTACAAGTCACCATGCCAAAGCCATATATCAAATATAAAATCATTTCTTCCAGTAGAAGCTGAGATATCTGTTGCGAAAGTGTGAACGGATGGACGGACGGACAAGGTGATTGCAATATAGCCCCCTCCTCTATGAGTGGGGGTATAATAATCGACCGATCATAATCTAGATTAGACTACCAGAACTTACGTTTCTAAACATTTCATGTAGCCTTGCTCTCATTATATACAGATCAGGATTGTCATTTTCAGATTCTAATCTCTTATTAACCAAAGCTAAACATTCACCATGTCTGTGTAAGGCTGCTAAACAAGTCATACTGAAAATAAAATTCAGGATAAAATCATAGAGTTAGTTTTTGACTTATCGATACATTCATAGCTTGAAAAAACAGTTTATTTGTAAATATAAAATATACAAAAATGATTGGATAAAAGATGTCACAAAATAATTTGGCTGGTTTGGTTGGTTTTATGGTGTTTAGTGCCACTTTCAACAATATTTCAGTTATATCGTTTTGAGATATCCATTCTTGCAAAATCATTTTTGGCTAAACAAATGATATCTTATGACAAAACAAGATGAATTGTGAGCTAATGCACACTTATGATACCCCTGAATATATGTTCAATGTGTATAAAAACCAACCAAGTCGGCAAACAGGAAGTAGGAATGTGACAGGTCCAAAAACGCTTCCCACGATATGGGGTACCTATATGAAGCTTGTGACCAAATATCAGATTTCTACCATCAATAGTTGCTGAGAAAAATGTGACGAAAAATATCTTGGGACGGACGGAAGGACAGATAGACGGACAGACAGAAGGACGGACAGAGGTAAAACAGTATACCCCCTCCGGCAGAGCGGGAGATTAAGAAGCAAGATAATAATAATATACACTGCTACACTTTACTGTGGCAAATTCAAAGGTACAGATTATTGGTACTTTGAAATATTTGATTTATTTGAGATAGATTAATCTGAAAGCTACTACAAAATATTTACTTTTTATTATCCAAGGGTAATAACTTATCAGACTTTGAGATAACAAGGTCTGAACATGGTTGGTTTGTTTATGCTGTTTAACGCCACTTTCAACAATATTGCAGCTATACCGTGACGGTCGGTTATATTGGTGGTGGAAACAGGAGTACCCAGAGAAAACCATTGACAAACTTGATCACATAATGTTGTATTGAGTACACCTCGCCATGAATGGGGTTCGAACTCACAACTTTTAGTGGTGATTGGCACTGATTGCATAGGTAGTTGTTAATCCAACTACCATACGATCACGGCCACGACGGTCCCGGCCTGAACATGTATTAACTTCCTCACCTTCTTATGTGATAGCCGACATTTTCAGGAGCCATCTCTGCAGCTCTAGCAAATGCTTCCAAAGCTTCAGGGTAAAGTCTTTGATCAAATAACGTTTGTCCTTGGAAATAAAACAAGAAAGCCAATCGTTTGTAATAGTCATCATTATCAGGCTCCATAAGGCACACTCGTTTATAATTCAAAATAGCCGACTGATAGTCACAAAGTTGAATGTATGCTTCAGCTCTCTCTACATAATAAATGTGTAATTCTCTCAGAGACAGAGCTTTGTTGATACTATTTATAGTACCACAGAAGTCTCCATTCTCTTTCAGTTCCATTGCTTTTGAAAAACTGCAAATAAATGAAAATTAAGAAAATTAATCACGTTTTAAGCATTCTTCCTGTAATATTAATTATGAATATAAATTTTTATCATATTGTGCTAACAAAGGAGAAGTCAGCTTAATATCACTCAAATTTCAGTCCTCGAAATGAAAATTTGAATTTACTGGTCTGAATCAAATTCTTGAAATTATTTTATAAATATCTAAATAAAAGCTGAAAAATTTACTGATCCAAACAAAGTTATACCAGTCTTGGGTGGAGGACCGGAGTTTATCATGAGGACTGCTCAATATTTAATACCGGTACCCAATGTTTGGGATAAATCATTTCAAGAACATATTACAATATATATTGTGAATTATACACATTTTATTATCTGACATTCTCACGGATGGTAGATATTTGATTGGCCAACAGCCACTTTTTAACAAACAATAATTTAATTTGATTTGAATACTGTAATCTGATTGGCTGATCAATCTAGAGAAAAAGTTGGTTATACTCGATAACCTGGTTTGGTATTGTGACGTCACCAAAGTATTCATTCGCCAATGACAAATTCAAATAGTCACATGAAATAATCGTAATTAAAATTAAATTGAAAGGAATATTTGAAATTTTTGAACAGGTTATACTTGTATACATGTAACCTGGTTTGGAACAGCATATGCTTTTCATAAACCGCTTTGCGGTCTATTAAGTGTAAACTGCCCCAAACCAGGTTATATCGTATAACCGTGTTCAAAAATTTCAAACATTCCTTAAATGGATGGGGAAAGTAGATTATCTGACATTCCCACAGAAGGTAGATCATTGGTTGGCCAACAGCCACTTTTTAACAAACAATGGATGGGGACAGTAGATTATCAGACACTCCCATGGTAGGTAGATAGTTCATTGGTAAGCAGATGCCTTTCAACAATCAATGGATGGGGAAAATAGAATTTTTATTGACTTACATTTAAAGAATTATGTAACGTTTTTTCATATCAGACCCTTAATTTTTTTAAATCTATAAAAATCGTCTGTCTCAAAAAAAAACAGCACACGACAACTTTTCCCTTTATTACAGAAGTCAGAAGGGAAACTATATATAAAATTAAAACACAGGAACAACACACAATTCATTTCAAGAGGAACCTAGTCTGGATTGTCACAAGAATTTGGTATTCCATTTCAAGTGTGTACATTTCAAACTTATATCGATCTCTTCCAAGATGATTAAAACATGTAGCAAATGGTCATGCTACTAAATATATACTGAATGCTTGCAATTGCTGAGTATGATTTTATTTATTATCAAGGTATAGCTTGTCAAACATCAACAAACTTCAACCGTATAACTTAACTTAATATACACTCACTGTTCATTGGCTCTAGCATCTATGATCTCCTGCATTCCTGGTGAGTATTTACTGACTGGTTCCCATGATTCCGGCTGAAACAAGGTCTGTTGTTTACGGGCCTTGGCATTTTCCAATGTTTCTTCATCCACGGCAGTACTGAATACACTCGAAGCTGCCTAAATAACACAAAATCAATTAAAATCAAATTGTTTATAATGCGCACCCCTCCTGCAAAGTCAAGAATCTATGTAAAATCTAGCGCATTATACATAGGTCATTACGGTAATTTTACATTTTATTTTTCTGGTCAAATCTATGGTTATAAAGAAGCTACATTAGATATACACATGTTTACTATCAGTAACAAAAATTTGTAAATTCAAATGTTATTAAAACAAAGTATTTTAAAAAAAAAAACTTTTATGACAAATACAAATTACAATAATGAAATAATGGCAAAAAAGTTACATTATAAAAGAGATTAGATTTATGACAGCATTTCCCCTAATTAATAAGTGTGAAAGTCAAGATACAGCTCACTGTGACGATTAAAATTGTTGAAAAATTGATGAAAGTGATGATTAAGTTGCAGCAAGTGACGATAATGTTTCACTCAAAAACGAAATCCTCAATTTCCACTTTTCCCACATGTACAACAAAAAGTTGAAATGGAAAAAATGATATCTTATGGTATTACAAAGAATACTGGTGTCTTTCTTGATAAAGTAGAGTGATATATAAAAGAAACTTGCAACTCACTGAGACATATAGTGAGTACACCCAATTCCATCAGCTGATGAAATCAAGCTGCTTTGGCCTGGTCAAAATTTTTCTATTTTTAGTAATGGCAGCCATTTGCTTAATAAATTCATACAAACTATTACCCTGTATATAATTTTCCAAAAGAAAGTAAACTAGAGGCTCCTAGGAGCCTGAAATCACTCACCTGGCTCAAAGTTGGCCCAGCAGTTTCAGAGGAGATAAATTTTAAGTGAATTTTGGCGAATCTTCTATTTTTAGCAATGGCCACCATCTTCTTTGGCGGGCGGGGTTGTGGGATATAATTCTGAAGGTAGACCATCTAAAGACCATTTCACCATAGTTTGGGCCCATTTGACACAGCGGTTTCAGAGGAGATCATTTTTAAGTGATTTTTTGCCAAATTTTCTATTTTTAGTAATGGCGGACATCTTGGCTGGCATCCGGGTCATCGAACACAATTCTGAAAGATGACCATCTAAAGACCATTCCACCATAGTTTGGGCTCGATGGGCCCAGCAGTTTCAGAGGAGATGATCTTTAAGTGATTTTTTGCCGAATTTTCTATTTTTAGTAATGGCAGCCATCTTGGTTGGTGGCCGGGGTCGTCGGACATAATTCTGAAAGGGGATCACCTAAAGACCATTCCACCATAGTTTGAGCCCAATTGGCCCAGCACTTTCAGAGGAGATAATTTTTAAGTAATTTTTTGCTGAATTTCCTATTTTTAGTAACGGTGGCCATTTTGGTTGGCGGCCAGGGTCGTCGGACACATTTCTGAAAGATGACCACCTAAAGACCATTCCACCATAGTTTGCGCCCAACTGGCCCAGTAGTTTCAGAGGAGATAATTTTTAAGTGATTTTTTTGCCTAATTTTCTATTTTTAGTAACGGCGGCTATCTTGGTTGGCGGCCGGGGTCGTCGGACACAATTTTCAAAGAGGACCATCTGAAGACCATTCCACCATAGTTTGGGCCCAATTGGCCCAGCAGTTTCAGAGAAGATAACTTTTAAGTGATTTTTTGCTGAATTTACTATTTTTAGTAACGGCAGCCATCTTGGTCGGCGGGGGGGGGGGGATTGTCGGACACAATTCTGTAAGGGGACCACCCAAGGACCATTCCACGAAAGTTTGGTTCAAATTGGCCCAGTGGTTTTAGAGGAGTTGATTAAAATGCAAAAAGCTAACGACAGACGGACGACGGACTACAGACGACGGACTACAGACGACGGATGACAGACGACGGACGACGGACGCCCAGTGATAGCAATAGCTCACATGACCCTTCGGGTCAGGTGAGCTAATAATTCTCTAATGGTATTGCATGGTTACAATATATAAAAGAACTATATTTTCAACAACAAAATGGTGCTGTGTGGTGCACATTACTAATTAAGGCACATGTTTCAAACAGTCGTATTAACATGTGATTAATCAATCACTACACAAAACCTGCTGAGAAACACAAAAATTTATTGCATTTCCTTACCCCAAAAAATACCTTGGATAAGTCAATCTTGTCTTTCTGCAAGTCAAAACTCAAATTTGTAACTCAGTAATTACTTTTTTTTTCCTTTGATGTCTTTATAAATTATTTAGCTTAAACAATGTGTTTGTCTTTTATCTGGAAATTTTTTTGTGAAATAAATTTTGTCAACATGGATAAATAACAGAATTGTAATTTATGTTATAATGATGTGGAATTTGCTAAAAAAAATAAATCCTGATTTAATGTATATGACCTAAATTGTATGTTTTCTTTTATATTTCCACTTCGAATTATGTTTTCATGATGAAAAGGTGCTACTAATTCTATTTAATGCCCATATATGCCTGATTTAATCATCCATACTATACATGTATAATTAGCATATATTCGAAGCATTTGTACACAGCCACAGGTCTCTTTATATAACCAAGTTGAAAATACCATGTCAATTGGGGTCAACTTTTGTGAAATTTTCATTCATTGCATCGGGGCGATAACGAAGTTTGACTGTATATTTATTAATATGATCCTTTAACTCCTTACTACTAAGAAAAATAAGGATTTTAGTCTTATCCAAATATTTAAGTATCTCTGTTTTCTATGATTTATTTTTCTCTGCGTACCTGTTTACATGAATTATTGTCATCAAGTTGTTTTTCTTCTGTTTCTTCCTTTTTCGGAGCTGTTACTAATGCCATTGAATTCTGTGTATCTTCACGACCACTCATAGAATCATCATATGTAAATGTGGAAGATTCTTCTACTATTTCTTTCATTGCTCTCTCCATCCTTTTATCCTGCTCCTCCATAAATTTTGTGTTTGATTTATTAAACTGGTGTTCTAATGCTGGATAAAACTGGTCTACTTTTATCATCCTAGGATCTGTTCTAAAAGTTGACAATCGTACATCAAATGGATTTTTATCACTCCCTTCCTTTTTCAAAAAATCTCCCCCCGGAAGTGAAATCTCTTTTGATTTTTCTGGTTCTTTCACCTCTTGTTCTGGTGCCTTTAACTCTGAAGGCTTATTTATTTCTTGTTCTTTTTCATTTGGTGGTAATTCCTTGCTTTGCTCTGTTTTATTTTCAACAGGTGGTGGTGGTTCCTGGTTCTGCTCTGTGTCATCTTCGTCTGGTTGGTCTTTAGTTAAACTTGTATCAACACCACCTGATACAACATATTCTGTTTTTCGTTTACGTTTGTCTGCCATGTTGAAATGTATTTTATAGATATTTATCACGAAATCAATTTGAAATGTACGTCTTTCATCTTATTACATGGTAGCACCATATGCATCACATTTTTGGTGTATTAACAGTTACCTGCAAAAAACAATATTTCAATTAGTCCATATCCATATTTATTGAGGTTACTGCTTGCAAGCTAAACATTGTTAAAAAGAGTTTGAAGATACAATGTACCAAAGGTTTAATCAGAATCTGTTAATCGACACACAGATAGCACAATGGCCAAAAGAAAAAAAGAAAAACGACAATAGGACAAAAACATTCTACAAACACTACACAGAAAACTAAAGATCATGCAACACAGACCCCCACTAAAAACAAGGGGTGATCTTGGGTGCCCCGGAAGGGTAAGCAGTTCCTGTTCCACTCTTTCATTTTGACTATTTCGTTCATTTCAAGAATTATAAAATTAAAAATTCTAAAAATGAATTTGTATTTTTAAGAGAAAATTATATTGGCTTTTATCAGAGAATTATAAAATAATTCCCTGCTTTTATTAAGCTACTAGTACAAAGCAAAATGTAAACCACCACATTTTTGTGCATGTCAGTCCAAAACCAGGACCTCGATTTTCAACACCATATCTCATGGTTTTTCTCATGTTAAATTCTTAAAGGTGAGAGGTGGTTGTTCTTCTTTGTTGATATTGGTAGAATTGCTAACCTTTAAACTTACATAAATTAGGTAGAACTCTTAATATTTTTTAATGAAAATTACGACTGCAAAGATGAAAGTTATTGGATTTTTTTTACATGCATTAATTTTCTGTTTTGTAGACATAATTGCAAAATCTGATAAGAAAATTTTATTCACTGTCTCTATACTGGTTGAGGACCAATTATCGGCATTTTTTACTTGTTTTTGTCAGATTATTTCTATGTTGTTCAGTACATCTTTTAAATGCCCAGTTATATTAAATGTTACCCTTGGACTATTCATCGATGGAAATGGTTTTAATTTTTAAGCACACAAGCATATCTGGTACCCTTAGTAAAGTTGTTAATTTTTGGCAATTAATCGAACGGGAACAGTACCAATTATCGCCATCTTATTAGTTATGGAAAATGATATCTAAATCAGTATTGAAACTGAAGAAAAGAGTCTTTAAAACAAAAAGTTATGGTGTCATCATTGTTCAGCGATCTTTAGTACATCCATTTGCTATTTTTTCCTTTCAACTGAGGCAAAAATGCAGAGACCCATTGTGATAAAAACGATAATAATTATAGAAACCATATGAATCAAACACGAGGACTTGTGTGCATTCAGGATACATGTGCTAAATTACTCATATTATTTTGAAAATTTGATTTTGGAATTTTTTTTTTTAGATTTGATGTCAACGTGACCCACCGTGGTCTTTATATATATACATGTACATGTATATAGTCGATGGTTTTATTGGATTTTATTGGATTTTTTTGGAATATACAAAGATGCAAATTTAAATTTGTAATTTTACAGTCTAGCAATAAACTATCAATTGTCTTCTTCAAAAATTGGTCCAAAAATTATTGTGCACGACGGGCAGTTTATCGATGATTGGTACTTGGCGATAATTGGTCCTTGACTAGTATTTATTGTTCTTTTTATTTATACACTCTAACTTAATTTACAAGTGAAGACTTTGTTGAGTTTGACAATGTGAAAGATGGAAAGGTCATCTGCATCACATAAATTGGGTGCGACCTAGCCCTCATTTGTAAACATAAATATTACCATATATCTTCAAAGTGTACTAACTACTACAGGGTTCACGAAATTGCATTATATGTTTTTGGTAGTCCTCATTAATTTTCTACTGCAAAATACCAATCTTAGGTCAGTCCTTAGCAAAATCTGACCAAATTTTGCTGGTCTTAATTTGGTCATGTCTGACGAATTTTGTGAACTGTGCTTCAGTCATATTTGTATTGTATTAAGGACTAAGTATGTACCAAGATTGGTCAAAATCCATTGAAAGATGTTGATTCTAGTGTTCACAAGGATGTTATGCAGTAAAATTTGACCCAATGACCTTGACCTTTGACCTTGAAAATCAATAGGCTTCCAGATTCTCTTAAGGACTAAGTATGTACCAAGTTTGGTCAAAATCCATTGAAGGATGTTGATTCTAGAGTGTTCACAAGGATGTTACGCAGTAAAAATTTTGACCTGGTGACCTTGACCTTTGACCTTGAAAATCAATAGGGTTTCAAATTCTCTTGAGGACTAAGTATGTACCAAGTGTGGTCAAAATCCATTGAAGGATGTTGATTCTAGAGTGTTCACAAAGATGTTACAAGGTAAAAATTAGACCTGTGACCTTGACCTTTGACCTATGACCTTGAAAATCAATAGGGTTCCAGATTCTCTTAAGGACTAAGTATGTACCAAGCTTAGTTAAAATCCATTGAAGGATATTGATTCTAGAGTGTTCACAAGGATGTTACGTGGTAAAAATTTGACCTGGTGACCTTAGACCTATGACCTTGAAAATCATTAGGGTTCCAGATTCTTTTAAGGACTAAGTATATACCAAGTTTGGTCAAAATCCATCGAAGGATGTTGATTCTAGAGTGTTCACAAGGATGTTACGGAAGGACGGACGGACGGTAGCATTACTATATCCCATCGCAACTTCGTTGGCGAGGGGATAAATATAGATTATAACATGGCCATTTCCATATCGGTCCCAGTATACGTATCATCCCGAGACTTCCATATCAGCCCAAGGCGACAGCCGCGGGCTGGTATGGGTCGAGGGATGATACCAGGACCTATATGGAAAAGGCTATGTTATAATCTGTTTATCACATATTTAACCATGACTGAAATGAATAAATTGTAAATGAATAAATGAATTTATGCTTATTCATCAACATAACTACAAAATAAATAACGTGTAAAAATCAACAAAATAATTCACCGTATTTATCACATGTATTGAATATAACTTTTCAATAATTATACATCAGACTTCTAATTCTTATCATTTGTGTCATAAAAAATTATTGTCACATTTCCCTGGATATTAGTTGGGCAAAATGGGAGCCAAAACGATAACGGTTTGCTTATTAGAGTTATTACTGGACAGAGTTATTACTGATGAAAATTAGAGTAACTGTTTTATTTTCATAGTTCTCAATAGTCGATACGATAGCGTAAATATCAACATTCGCCATCACTAAGATATCTACTGATGGAAGCTTGGATACATTTCAATGAATCGGGTTCGTAATCCTGTTTGAACTTCGTGCGTGGTGAAAAAAAAATCTTGCCAGGTGCATGTACATCTCCTCGACTCCAATATATTCAGGATTACGGTGTTCTCCCACTATTGATAATCAATCCTTGAATATCCTTATGTTACTCTCAGTTTTACGTTTTGCATTGATATTTTTCATCTCTGTTTTATCGGTTTTTTGTATGATGTTTGCTTGAGTGTCAAAATAACGTCATTGACGCAGGGCACAATAACCGGTTATTTGCCCCGGACACTGATATGGATAGGGAACGTTTTCGTTTATCATACATGCAAACCGGTCCGGATAACGTACAAATATGTGATAACAAGTTTTAACATGACCATGGGTCTAAAGGATGTTAATAGTCAATTTTATTACTAACTGCTGCATGGGATAAAATATTTAACAAATGGTTCGTGGCACTAAGGGCCATGTGGCAGTTTATGGACCGGGATGTCACCCACAAAATATTGTATGGACCGAAGCGAAGCTGAGGACCATATACTATTTTGTGGGTGACAGACCGGTCCATAAACTGCCATTTGGCCCGAAGTGCCATGAACTATTTGTTATATTATACTCAATACATGCAAATCTGTCAGACGACATGTTTTTGTAATTATATATCCAAGACAAAAACCCAGTTTGGACGAAATCCGGAATAAAACGTTATATTGATCGGGCCCGGTCTATATACTAAAATATTGACTGGTCCATATACTAAAATATTGACTGTCTGCGCTAACAAACACAAATAGAGAAAATAAAAACGTAAAGTATAATATTGCAATATAGAAGATCGTATATAAATATAATTTATAATATAATGGACCTTGATACAATATGGACTGAAGTCTGGACCAGTGGCCATTGCACGACGCGAAACAAGCTTTACTCTGTGGTTTCAGTTTGGCTTAGTATAAATTGTGTGTTCTGCGAGTATGACATTACAAAACTGTCATTTAGACTTTTTTAATATATATAACTTATAAGTGTATTACACAACTATTATTGTACAGCACACTTAACATGATTAGATGAGTTTCAAACAGTTTTGAAAACCTACACATGTTTATGACAGTTCATAAAAACACAACGGCCATATTGTTGATGGATATCGCTATGGTAGTTGGGTAGAAGCACTTTGTGAATGTAACGAAAATTTTAACTGGCTAAAGTAATTACATTAGGGTGCAGGTCGGTTCGTAACTTATTCATTTCGTATTTTATACGATTCGTACAACTTGTACTGTGTTTAAACTGTAATATTACTCATATGTTTATAGCTTTATATGGAACTTTTCCTTTCCGGTTGCAAATATATCTTTCTATTTTAACAGATAATATGACACGATTTTAACCGGTGACTGAGTAATGATACTCGTTTCCCTAAATTCGCCAAGAAAAGAATCGTCTGCATCAATTTACCACTTTTAAAAGTTTATCCATCTTATTCTGGATTTTTGTGCTATATAATATTTTTATGCATATTAAATCAAAAGGATGTTTTAAATATCATAATTTGCTGTTTTAATTTCCAAGGAATCACTAAACCTCCCCACAAATGAACTTTTTGTGCACAAATGAGCACACAAAAAAACTACAATGGAATATTTAATGAACACAAAACCTAAAGATGTGTGCATTTTATTTAAAAATAGAGAGTTAATTTGTCACAACTATAAAGATGATATATTTTTCACATTATAATAACTGGAATTTATAATTATAAAAAAAAAAAGAATGGCGTTTGAAATGTTTTATCTTCAAAAATTAAATAAGTTCATGATTTAAATATTCAAAGCTAAAAAAAAAGTTGAAATTTTCAATAAAAAGTTTTTATACAAAATATTACCTGATTAAATTGGTAATTAATTGTTATAAAAAGACAGTCTGAATTTGATTGCTGCTTGTTGATTTAAAAATAAAACTGTAATTTAAGATTTACAATTCCCATTCCCATAGCCTAAAGTATTTTTTCTAACTGTTTTACCTCAGTGTATTTATCAGCCATCACGAAATGGGAATGCACTGTTTAAATTGGTTCTAACCAAGGATTTATATAGTAGGATCCTTGGTTCTAACACTCAAAATATCATGAATATTTTTATGCATTTTTTATTTTTATCATAACCATGTTTATAACTGAATTTTTACACAATAATAATATGTCGTTTGCGCTCAGACTTTGTTAACAAATTAAAGACTTTTAGAGACTTTCACCGAATTATGTCATAATATGTGAAAATGCTTGAGTCTTCCTAATTCACACATATAAAGCATAAAAGAAAAAAGAAAATGTCGAAGAAAATAAAGCGACAAAAATCATTTCATTTTATCAAACCATAAAACAATACACAATTATCTTATGTGGTACGAAATGATTAGGTTACGAATTGAAAATCATTCATATATTAACCAATGAAATCATCCAATATATTTTTAAGTTGGAATCCAATGTAAACTATAATGGACGACAAGAATATATCCAGATAGCTTGATAAGCTACTGTTTTGGAATATTGTCAGATTGCTGTCTGTACTGCTATCGATGACAGCTCTCTAAATGGATAATAGACTAGATCTGTATAGTAGTGATGAATACGGCGACGGGGTGGAGGAGAATAGAAAAGCAAATTCTACTGTAATTTTACGTCGATGTCTTAAATTAAATAATTAAAGAATCATTATCGGTCAACCAAAGTTCAAAATAACACAGTGTCCAATCTTTATGTCATTTGAATTGAAAATTGACTTCCTATGTTCCTATCCTATAGATTAAACCCTTGCTAAAGCAGATAGCCCGAATTGTCAAATGGGATGACCCTTTTGCGGGTACGGTTTTCACTTTAATTGTAAACTACACTATGACTATTTATTGATGAATGATGTAGAACTACCATTACTGGTAGTAGGTTTTCTATGCCAAATAATTTGAAAATCAATAAAAGTCTTAAACTTCAACAGGGCAACTGAAATTAGACAGGTGACAATTAAATAATAATGAATATTAAATACTAATTATGAATAAATAAATATGTGTAATAAACAACAGTCCGAAGCTAGACTAGAGGCACGTAAAATAAAAACTTGGCTTGTAAATCATCTGTCAGTGCTTGATAGCTGCTATGAGTTAATATGTTCAGTATAAAATGTATTAGTTAAACTTCAATTCCTATATAAAAGTTAAAACCAAATTTTAATTAAGATTTATGTTCGTAGAATTCTGTAAAACTTGACTTGTAATTTCCCATATCACATCTCTTCATATGTAAATTTGTTTTGTGTATCATGATCAGTTGGTCCCATAGATATCTACATATATGAGTCAGAGTCAAAACTGGAAACCAATCATGGTGACTCAGATCACTTAAGCGTTTGCTTGAAATAATTTGTGTGTAAAAATACAGCTGAAAAAGGATTTTCCTTCATCTACATGTAACTTGTTTAGCGCTGTTGTATGTAGAAGGGGACAAACCAGGGGAACAGATAAAAATAAATAAAAATGATGAAGAAAAGTTGGTATTAAACACTAATCGATCAACAAATATATTTAGCAAAAATACGATACTAGTGTTGAAATCATTTCATTTTTATATCATTTTATTGTAGAAATGGTTGAAGTCGTCAAATGTCTCTTTGGCCAATCTTCAGCAGGTCAAGCCAGTGTCAGTTTACAATTTTGGTATATCGAATCAGAAAGATCTGAAAGCCACAAATTTGTCTTCACAGAGAAGTAACAGTTTCAACAACTTGGTGGCAGAACCTGTACTTCAGTCAGTCGGTTCTCAAAAAACTGCTTGGTATGTACATGTACATATATAAACGTTAGAGAAAATCGGACGGGCAATCAAGAATTGGGCAATCCAGAGAAACTGGCAAAATTGAGTACACAAGATGCAAGATGAAGACAAGCAAAACAAAAAACACAACACAATTGAATATGTGTTGGATGCTACTATTCGCAAGCAAACACAAATAACTCAGATAAGACATGAGCCCACCTATTAACAAAATGACGAACTGAACATCATTTTGTAAAGTTTGTCTGTAGTTTTCTCCAGGTACTCTGGTTTCCACCACCAATATAGCTGACCGCCACTATTTAGCTGAAATATTAATGAAAGTGGCATTAAATACCATAACCCTAACTCTGTTCAAACACAAATTTGACAGTCTAAACACCTATCCACTTCCAATATTTGATGGATCCAACAAACTTGTTTGACGACATGTTTAGACTATCAAATTTGTGTGTAAGGGGGTAGCATACACTACAGGGAGATAACTCTTTAAAATCAATTGAACGTTTTGATCATATGATGTTTGTATGCAAATTTCAAGCATCTCGGTGGTAAAAACCACAGAGAGAAAAGCTGCTATGTGACTAGTGAATTTATAGTTCTGAGTCTGTTGGTTGGAATTTGTTAAAATTTTGATATTTATTACAGTGGAGTATATTCAAACACACTGCCAAAAAAATAAGAAAATTAAACGAGCAGATCAAATTTTACCTGAAGTGTATGGTACCACCTTGAAACAGGTACACTGGTAAAGTTTGAAGGAAATTAACAGTTGACAGTGTAAACACCTCTTTGCACAAGAATCAATCAATCAATCAATCAATCAAACTCCTCTAAAAAAAAACTCACCATATACATGTAGCTTAAAGTGGATTGTTTTTGTTTTTTTGTAGGGGAAGCAATGGTTGCATTCCAGACCTACTTAAGCCGGGACAGAGACCCGGAAGTGCCAAGCCTGGATCGAGACCTGGAAGTGCCAAGTCGTCTACTAGAAAATACCATCCACCTACAGGGAAAAAAACACGTCCTCAGAGTGCTAAAGAAGATGGAGTCAAGCACACTTCACCATCCATAGCAGGTATGTCATCTAATATCGCCTTCCCACATGGATAAAACATTGCCTCCAGAATGCTTAGGCAGGGATAATTGAACTGTCTTTACCAATTATAACAGGTTTATCCATGGGGTTAAACAAAATCAACCTGGAAAATAAAGTATCAAACATTCTTCACCAGACAGGAAGAAAAAAAAAATCTCAAAAGTGATGAGGACATAGGAATTAGAAATACTCCACAATGCACTAGTGATGCACAGATCATCAGAAACATCGACTAATCAGTCAGTCGTAAGCATCCGTTCCAATGATTGATTCTTAAACCTTGTGGTCGATTCTGATTCCTAATGTTGAAAAAATATGTATGTTTAACTTTATTCTTTGCTTTTGTCCTCATATTGACAACAGATCTAGAGGTCCTTACAACTTGCCTTGATGAGTCCTGGATTCACTATTTTCAGTTGGGACCCACCAACCAAAGTTTTCAAATTTTCAATTTTTACCATTGTGGAACACACCAAAATTTTCAGAAATGTCTTCTGGACTCATCAAATTAAATTGTTGCAAGTATTCCTGGACAAACATCTTGCAGTTTTATCCCAGCATACTTCTGACACTTAATACACATATTATATGGACTAGTCTATTATTTATTTACTGCCAGAACCAATCTTTTTTATGTCAAGTGTTACCCATATGGAAACCAATGTTTTTTTGTTTTTTTTTTGCCTAATTCAATGTCCATTTTGATTAGAATACTTTGATACAACATGGACAAGAAATAACCCTTATCATACCTGGTCTATTAAATTCTTGATATTGATTGAAATAATTTTATGACTTTTAAGATCTAGCCCAAATTTAAATTTACTGAAATATTTTTAATTCTATTTTAGTAAAAGGTGCAAAATTTGATCCTACTGGAAGGCCACCTAAGTCTTTTGCTGCAACCACAGGATGGATTGGACCCCCTGCAGGAATGAAATTTGCAGAAACAAGACCAGGTACTTAATTAGTAGTATATTAGATATACCATTTGCACTCTCCATATTTTATTCTAAAATTATTAGGTTTTGTTTTAGAGAGAGAAGCAAAATTTTTCATAGAATTTTGTTTTATTATACAGTTGGCCTTTTACAACTTTTTCGAACATACGGTAGATATTTTCAAGGTGAGAGATGATTGTTCATTTTGTTAATATTTGTGGACTGTTGATCGGTACAATTTTACGGCTATATTATGGCGAGGACAAGTTAATTGTCAATGAGATGATGATGAGGTCCGCTTTGTACGAGAGCAACACGTCGAGTTGGATTTTTATAGTGCTAGTTCACTGAAACAACAATCCGTAGATAAACATGTCACCCCACTTGGACACATTATCCTGATTCCGAGTCAACCAGTCTTTGCTTTTTCTCCTTAATGCTGCCTGCTTAGCGGAGAAGCAACATATACCAATTTTATAGTCTTTGGTTTGACCCGATCTGGGCTCCAACCCATGATCCACCACACTCAAGGTGAGCACGCTAACCATTACACCACCGATGGAAGATAAATTGTGTGTGAGGTTTAATTTCATGAAAGGTTTATCATTTCCAGAACTTATAAGTTAAAAACGTTTCATGTAAGGGGTATTTTTACACATTTTAGTGAAGTACAACTTAAATATATTCAAGTTGCACTTCACTAAAATGTGGAGAAAAATGTATATATAAATTTTCTCCACGTGAACATTACCACTTATACAGTAAGTATTTTTTCAGGATCTGCAAGGTCAAGTTTGTCAGGAAAAACGCCTCCACCACCAATGGGAACACCGACAGGGACACCAACTCTTCATATTGATGTTGATCTTCAAAGCAGGTATGTTCCTAAGATCATTTAACAGAACAAATATATTTAATCTGACCCTTTCAGTGTCAATTCCATCTACAGGGCACCAGTTGAGTTGTAGTCATTTAACAGAACAAATACATTTAATCTGATCCTTTCAGTGTCATTTCCATCTACAGGGCACCAGTTAAGTTGGAGTAATGTAACAGAATAAATACATTTGATCTAAACCTTTTAATGTCATTTTCATGTACAGGGCACCAGTTGAGCTGTAGTCATTTAACAGAACAAATACATTTAATCTGGCCATTTCCATCTACAGGGCACCAGTTGAATTGTAGTACATGTCAAATCTAATAACATTTGTCATATTTCATGAGACATTTTTAATCTACTTTGAGTAATTAAGTCAAGTATTCTTGTCATTTTGCAATAAAAGGAATTCAATCAGTGATTGTTGTTTAACGCCAAGTGGACAAATTTTTTCAGCTAGATCACAGCAAGAGAAAGTTACATTTCGAAAAGATGATGATGATTTCCGCTATGTACTAGACCAATTTGGATTTTATTCGCTAGCTCATTGAAAAAACAGTCCACAGGTAGACATGTCTCTCCATGACTCTCCATTAGGACACATTGACTTGATTTCGAGCTAGCCAATCTTTGTTCCGATTCCTTAATGTTGCATGCTTAGTGGAGAAGCAGCAAATAACAATTTTATAGTCTTTGCTTTGACTGAACTAAGTTTCGAACTCAAGATGAGCACCATTACATCACAAATGCCGTTCTCTTGAAATAGTGATGTTATACCTGTAATGCATCACTTCAATTATTATGATAAGAATAGGGTTTTGGTGTTTAGTGGCACTTTCAACAATATTTCAGTTATATCGTGGATGTCAGTTTTATTGGTGGAGGAAAATGGAGTAATGGGAGAAAACAACCAACCTGCTGCAAGTCACTGACAAACTTTATCACATAATGTTGTATCCAGTACACCTCACCATGAGTGGGATTCAAACTCACAACTTTAGTGTTGATAGGCACTGATTGCATAGGTAGTTGTAAATCCAACTACCATATGACCATGACGGCCCCTTGTTAAGAATAAGAAAATTCCCCTTGACTTGCTTTGTAGTCAAACTCGCTTTAGTGACAACCTTTACTTCACAATGACTTATATTATGTGACCTTAAGGTGGTACCTAACACTACAGGGAGATAACTCTTTAAAATCAGTTGAACGTTTTGATCATATGATGTTTGTATGCAGATTTCAAGCATCTCAATGATCAAAACCGCAGAGAGAAAAGCTGCTATGTGACTATTGAATTATAGCTCTGAGTCTGTTGGTTGGAATTTGTTAAAATTTTGATATTTATTACAGTGGATATATTCAAACACACTGCCAAAAAAATAAGAAAATTAAACGAGCAGATCAAATTTTACCTGAAGTGTAAGGTACCACCTTAATTCTTATTTCTCTTCCAAATGCAAATCATATTAATTAAGCCTGTGGTAAGTAGCCACCCTGTCTTTGACTATATTTATATTATGAAAAATATGACATTTTTGTTACAGTACAACAGAAGATGACAATATTTCTCCTCGACTACGCTACACCCATGCTGAGCCTCAGAGAACACCTACGCCCCCACACGTACCTCCAGCTCCCATACATCTGATGCTGCCATCTATGTATGATGATGCTGAAGAAGATGAAGATGAAGATGAACTTGATACAGAAAGGTAAGATGTATAAATAAAACCTGTCTATTAAGGACACTGGGTTAGGGTTAGAGTTATGGTGTTTAAGATGCCACTTTCAACAATATTTCAGTTATATTGTGGCGGTCAGTTTTATTGGTGGAGGAAATCAGAGTACCCAGAGAAAACCACTGACCTGTCGCAAGTCACTGACAAACTTTATCACATAATGTTGTATCGAGTACACCTCGCCATGAACGTGTTCGAACTCACAACTTTAGTGGTGATAGGTACTGATTGCACAGGTAGTTATAAATCCGACCACCATACGATCATGACCAACTGGTAATACAGTGAAACCTGTCTAAACTGACCCCTGAGTAAACCAAAAACCTGCCTAAACCAGACAGACTTTACAGTCCTATCTACTGAACACTGAGTAAACTGAAAACCTGCATAAACCAGACAGACTTTACAGTCCCATCTACTGAACCCTGAGTAAACCAAAAACCTGCCTAAACCAGACAGACTTTAGTCCCATCTACTGAGCCCTGAGTAAACTGAAAACCTGCCTAACCCAGACAGACTTTACAGTCC
>MJUT01044360.1:600051-614628 GCA_002080005.1 Gigantidas platifrons | reverse complement strand
CTCTGAAACTGCTGGGCCAATTGGGCCCAAACTATGGTGGAATGGTCTTTAGGTCATCCCCTTTCAGAATTCTGTCCGACGACCCCGGCCACCAACCAAGATGGCTGCCATTACTAAAAATAGAAAATTCTGCAAAAAATCACTTAAAAATTATCTTCTCTGAAACTGTTGTGCCAATTGGGCCCAAACTATGGTGGAATGGTCTTCAGATGGTCCTCTTTGAGAATTGTGTCCGATGACCCCTGCTGCCAACCAAGATGGCCACCGTTACTAAAAATATAAAATTTGGCAAAAAATCACTTAAAAATTATCTCCTCTGAAACTACGGGGCCAATTGGGGCCAAACTATGGTGGAATGGTCTTTAGGTGGTCGTCTTTCGGAATTTTGTCCGACGACCCGGCTGGCAGCCAAGATGTCCACCATTACTAAAAATAGAAAATTTGGCAAAAAATCACTTAAAAATGATCTCCTCTGAAACCGCTGGGTCAAATGGGCCCAAACTATGGTGAAATTATCTTTAGATGGTCTACCTTCAGAATTATATCCGATAACCCTGCCCGCCAAAGAAGATGGCGGCCATTTCTAAAAATAGAAGATTCGCCAAAATTCACTGTCACTGTCACTCTGCAAATTAGCAAACCTGTTTTGGCGATTTTTAACTGTGTAGAAATTCAATTTAAAATTCGAGTGGAGCAACATGTCTACTCGCAAAATAGAATAATCTAAACGTGTTGGTCTAGTACAGAGCGTACATCATCGTCATCTCATCAAAATATGACTTGTTCTTGCCATGATATAGAAGAAAAATTGCTCACTTGGCATAAAACAATAATCACTCATTCAATTTAACATAATTCTTTTCTGTTTTTCAGATTGTTACAAATGGCTGACCAACATATACATGCAGACAAGAAATCTGAATGTATTAATGACTTCATTGAAAAAGTTTCATCAGCCAATCATTTACCTGGGTTTCCGTATACACATATAAATGGTCAAAGTTCACAAGAGAGTAAGTTAGAAATTCATGCCGATGGAGGAAGTGAGGTGGTTTCATGGGAAAAAGAAGATATAAATAATTCGGCAGATTTTTCTGATTATGGGTCATCTGGATCAAATAACAGTACACCTAGAAGTGACTCAGAGCAGAATAATCATCCCCATCTGCTGGAGAAAATATCGGTAAAATTCAGTGAAGATAAAAACGTTACTATTGATATCACACCAAGAAATACTGGACACAAAGTTTCAGAATTGACGAGGAAAAAACCTCTAAATAAGTTAGATAAAGATACTGAATTGCAATCATTTCTGTCGGTTTCTAGTGCAAACGCGTGTGAAAGCCCCGTAAGTTCGCGCAACAACAACACAGTTTCTTTAACTGAAATGAAGCATGACAATAAATCTGTTAGTACTTTGCCGAACAAAAAAAGCTATACACGGTCAGAAAGACCAAAGAATGAGAATCTAGAATTCAAATTTACCTCGCAAGAAAACGCACAATGCGATAGGAATCACGGAAATAAACATGTAAGTGTAACGTCAAACAGACCAACTACACCGGTAAGTTCTATTACCGTTGCTTACTGCGATTTAGATGATGCGAAAAAACAGAAACGTTGTCGTGGATTGAAAAAAGATAGAGACGTAGTGACTTTAGTGCAGCAGGTTCAAGTTTCAGATAGCGATGATGAAAATCAGGAAGATATTACACCAGATAAGTTAGAATCATGGATGCCGACGAAAACCACGTCGCAACCGTCAAAAAATTATTACGAACTTTCACGTCAGGCTGCGAAATTGAACGGCAATGTAATGAGAAAGGAGAAAATAGATCCTCAATTAATAGGAGGTGCTCCACTTGTTAAAACTATTAAAACTATTGAACTAGCAGAATCAGGAAATGATCTGAAGGAAACAAAAACACAGAGTTTTATTGACAAACAAGTATCTGCATTTGGTGAAAAAGATAAACAACAAAGGGAAGCAACTCGTGTGAGAACAAGACCAAGACCTACCAGTGAAATGGTAACAATATTAATGCTGTTTTCATTTTAAATAAATGTTCCCAGTTACATTCAAACTTTGTTGGGGGGGGGCGTCGCGGTCATGATCATATGTTAGTTGGATTTAAAACTACTTGATCAATCCATGGCTATCACTACTTAAGTTGTGAGTTCGATTCCCGCTCAGGCGGGGTGTACTCGATACAACATTATGTGGTAAAGTTTGTCAGTGACAGGTCTGTGGTTTTCTCCAGGTACTCCGGTTTCCTCCAATAAAACTGATCGCCACGATATAACTGATATATTGTTGATGAAAGTGGCATTAAACACAATAACCTATCTTAATGAAATCTAATAGTATTGCCCTCTTTTGCCTTATGAAAACGTTAGATAAATGTATTAATGCATAAATGTGTCAGTACGATTGTTTGTATCATGACCCTATACATCTCATGGTGAAACGTTTTACACAAGCGACTTGCAGGGCTCACCACACAATGTAAAAACATGGCGTCTTGACTTCTCTCTCAGTTGTCTTTAGGGGGAAGTGAGGGGAAATCTGGGAGACTTCCGAAAATCGATCAAAATTTTAATGTTTCTTTCCCCACTACTGCATGTCCCCCGACCTTTCACAAAATGTACGTGCTGCACAATGATCTTAAAAAGGATGCAATTAATGACTTTGGAATAAAATATTGAACATCAAACCCTGTATGGATTAAATTTCAGGAACATGGGAGCTTCTTGTATGTGAATATTGAAGAAAAAGTACAAATGTATGATTACTGGTGAAAAAAATACTGACTTAAAAAGACTGACAAGGACGACTAAAACTTTGCTTTTTGACAGAAATTGGGCGATTTCATTGAAACCAAGGTGAAAAAGTCGCCCACTTCACCTGGTTTGGTGAGCCCTGGACTTGACATGATAAATTTTTGTACAAACAGTAATAGAACCAACACAATATGCATATAATGTGCTAATTTTTTTTATCATTTATGAATATGACATGAACCTTTATGAACTGTTAGGAAGGTGTTTTAATGTGTAATTTATCATATTTTTACACCGCCAATTGCAAATTGACTTTACCACATGTTAATTTTATTGTTTTGTTATTTTAGTTGAACAGAAATGCTGTGAAAAATGAAAAAGAAGCAAATTCTAAAACTGAGCTGGACCAGAAAGTTGAAAGTTCACAGAAAAAGGTAAAATGTCTCAAGCTCATGTATATAGAGGGTTAGGGTGTTTAACGCAACTTTCAACAATATATCAGTTATATCGTGGCGGTCAATTTTATTGGTGGAGGAAACCAGAGAAAACCACCAACCTGACGCAAGTCACTGACAAACTTTATCACATAATGTTGTATCAAGTACACCTCACCGTGACCGGGATTTGAACTCACAATGTTAGTGGTGATATGCACTGATTGCACATGTAGTTGTAAATCCAACTACCATGCGATCACGACCATGGCAGCCCCTATTTGAACAAGAAAACAGCCATTGCATGAAATGAAATGCATTGGTTTGGGCCCATAAGACTAGTTCAAAACTGCCACTTTTTATTTAAGTGCCTGTAGCAAGCTAGAAAAGTGAACGGTCATGTATTTGTGTGTTAGGGGTCAGAGGTCATGTATTTGTGTGTTAGGGGTATCAATTTTGCCTCTTTCTACGATTTTCTAATAGAGTTTAGAACTGTTCCGACTGTGGTATTTTTTATTATCCCCTCGCCAACAAAGTTGCGAAGGGATATAGTAACGCTACCTTCCGTAACATCCTTGTGAACACTCTAGAATCAACATCCTTCAATGGATTTTGACCAAACTTGGTACATACTTAGTCCTTAAGAGAATCTGCAACCCTATTGATTTTCAAGGTCAAAGGTCAAGGTCACCGGGTCAAATTTTTAGGCGAGGGGATACGCCACGCTTTGCGTTGCTCTTGATTCACATGTTATGGGAAAGAATAGAATATGACTGTATGTCACATAGTTACATGTACTTAAAATTCATGATTTTTATTGAATAAAATTATCAAGATTTAACTTTTTTTCAGCGTCCTTTTTCAGCACCTAGAAGGCGGCCTTCATCGGCAATCAAAGAAAAGAAAGAGAAAGACAAAAATAAAATAACGGAAGAAAGTTTAACAGACATTACATCAACACCAAAAAATGAAAATCCTGATGTCACTTACATAATTCAAGCAGACAATACTAATGGTCAGGAATTTGTTGCTATGGAAACAGAGGAAGATAAAATGTCAGACTTAGATATCAGTCAAGACTCTGTGACTGATGAGGAAAATTATATAGAAGAACCAGCCATGACGGACAAAGATATAGAAATAGAAAAAATAATAGAAAGACATTTAGGAAAGCCATCACAAACACTGAGTTATCCTTCACAGGAGGAAGAAACATCTTTAAAATCAAATAAAAAGGTACTGTTCGTAAAATTTCGTAAGATATCAGATTTAATCACTTAATGCAGTGTTTCAGCTAGACTTTGAAATCTTCAGGACATTCTTTAATTGTGTTGCCTGCGTTATGCAGAGGCGACATAGGGATCACTATCCGTCGTCGTCGGCGTCACAAAATAATTGCTGTCACATTTTTCTCAGGAACCACACAGGCCAGCTTCTTGATATTTGGCACAGAGCATCAGTATGGAGAACTGTATCGTGTAAGACAGTTTCGAATCTGCCGCATGTCCACTTCCTGTTTGACGGAACTTAAAATATTTTTTATATCGAAAAAGTTCGCAGGCGACACATGTCTTCCCTGGAAGACTTACCACTAAGTAATTAAACTAATTTTTTACTAAGTTCTTCAGGACTATTTGAGAAATAGAGGGGGCAAATTGTCCCGAGACCGGTGCCTAACTGTATCACTGTAATGTATCTAAAAAATATGGTGACAATCACAAGAGTGACATGATTGGTGCCACTAGTGGAGCAGGAACTGCTTATTCTTCTGGAGCACCTGAGTTCACCCCCAGTTTTTCGTTGGGTTCATGTTGCTTAATCTTTATTTTCTGTGTAGCATTTTGTATATCATTGATTGTCTTTTGTCCTTTTTATTTTGACCATTATGTTGTTTGTTCTTCGATATATGACCTCCAATTACTGCTTAGTAGCTTCAACTTTTCTTTTATGCCACTTACAACAATATTTCAGTTATTTCGTCACTGTCATATTTATATGTACTGGTTGTTTACATAGTAGGTACAAATGTAAATGTAACCGCATCGGTGGTGTAATGGTTATCATGCTCCCCTCGAGTGCGGTAGATCGTGGGTTCGAGCCCCGAACGGGTCAAACCAAAGACTATTAAATTGGTATTTGTTGCTTCTCCACTAAGCACACAGCATTAGGGAGAAAGAGCAAAGACTGGTTAGCTCTGAATCAGGATATTAATGTTGGGGTTTGAAATAACCGGATGCCCGATTGCCCGTGCCGTGCTAAATTTGACACGGGCAAGTAAGATTTTAAAGGCAACGGCCCCCTGGGCAAGTGAAAAATCCTAGATACACTCAATCAAACTACGGTATCCTGACCACAGTTTGAAGCAAGAAAGAGCTGTCACTTAGTATTGTTCGCGAATTTTGAAAGATCAACGACAAAATTTTGATGATTTTCCAAGCGGATGTTGATATAGTATTTATAGTTTCTGATACGGATCGGTCTAAATTCCGTATTGCTTTCGGCCTTAAAAATGACCCATGGTAAAATCGGATATACCAACTTACGAAACTCAAAATACTTAATTTTTTTCTTGTTAGGTTGTTCCATGGGATATAAGATCAAAATGTTTAATGATTAATATTATGTTATCATAATCATTTTAAGACCTATTTCCGCAATGTTTTTTAATTAGGACCGAGTTCCGTATGGGGCGAAAAAAGTCAATGATCAAACGTAGCCATCATGGCTGCTTGTTCAACATCTTCACATCTCAAAAGCGTAAAGGGAAAATAAAATGTCAAAGAAAAAATATGTCTGACATTTATACATTGAAGAGGTGATAATATGTCATATTTCATGAATAAAGCTAAATATTTAGCCTACCTACATGTACCTACCCAGTCAAAAAATGGTGGGCCAGAGAAGGGCAAACAAACATATTTTTAAGCTTGGTCTTAGATACAAATATTTCATGAATAATAATCCAGATTTTTGAAACACAGCAACACACTACAATTATGGTGTAATAATTGGAGAAACCTGAAGAACTTTAACACAACACCCCCAAAAAAAGTTTACAAACATTTTCAGTATTTTTCAATTATAAAAGTGGACTTTTGAAACTTTAATTTAGGTGTCAGGAAAAGCCTAGAATGCCGTAGTTGGCACATCGCAAGTGCAGCAACCCGCTCCGCGGCTTGCTGGACAAGTTCCTGTCATAATGGACAAGTCAATTTGTTTTCTTACTTGCCCTTTGAGCAACTGCCTTTATAAACTTAATTCAAACCCTGAATGTGTCCGAGTGGGGTGACATGTCTAACTGTGGACTGTTGTTTCAGTGAGCTAGCACTATAAAAATCCAACAAAGCATGTTGGTCTAGTACAAAGCGGACCTCATCAGCTTATTGAAAATTAACTTGTATGTTCTCACCATGATATAGCTGAAAAATTGCTGAGTTGGTGTTAAACAACAATCACTCACTCACCCTAATGTAATCCCCACTACCACACATTCACCCTCATGATAACCCCCTTTGTAGAATTATGTGTGAGCGAGTGAGTGATTTTTGTGCAATGTCAATGAGCAATTTTTAAGGGGGTACCATACACTACAGGGAGATAACTCTTTAAAATCAGTTGAAAGTTTTGATCATATGATGTTTGTATGCATATTTCAAGCATCTCTGCGATCAAAGCCACAGAGAAAAGCTGCTATGTGGCTAGTGAATTTATAGCTTTGAGTCTGTTGGTTGGAATTTGTTAAAATTTTGATATTTATTACAGTGGATATATTCAAACACATTGCCCAAAAAAATAAGAATATTAAACGAGCAGATCAAATTTTACCTGAAGTGTAAGGTACCGTCTTAATGTATATTGTGATGATAACAAATTCAATGAGATGGTGATGATGTCTATTTTGTACTAGACAAACACACTAAAACAAAAGTTAGACATGTTGCTCCACACATTATCATGATTACTAGCCAATGAGTCAATGCTGTTTGACTAACAGATAATCCATGAGGAAGGCAGGCACAGGACTAAAATAGAAATGTGTAAGGCAATGAAAAACTGTAACGATATAATATTGCTGGCCAATTTTTTTTTATATAATAGGGTCGAAATGGGTAATTATATCGGACCTGTTTTGCTGGTTCCTCTATTATAAGGCCACTCTTACCAAAGGCCGCCAGATTTCAGATGTACTGAGATGGTAAAGTATTGCTAAAATTGTCCCTCTCAAGAGAGGCCACCTCTCTTATCAGGCCACTTTTTCATTGCCTTATAAGATGGGGACTACTTTGTCAAACTTTCCAGTGCTCCTGGATAAAACATTCACATTTTTTTACAGGCACAGTCAAACCTGCTAAAGCGGTCACCTCTATTAAGCAGTCATCTGTATTAAGAGGTCACTGTTTTCTTTGACCCAAAGGCGACCTCTTAATACAGTCTTCGAAATTAGACTTTCAAATTTACTGGCTCGAAAACTTCAAAATTAGAATATATATATAGACTATTGAAAATTGTTTGCAAAAGTCACTGGTCTGAATCATTCAATCAATTTTCACTGGCCGTGGGCCACCGGACCACTGCTAAAGTCGATGACTGTTAATACAGTTTTGAATGTATATTAAAATATTTCTGGAAATATGTAGTATGTATCTATTACTTTTTAGCTCACCTGACCCAAAGGGTCATGTGAGCTATTGCTACCACTGGGCGTCCGTCGTCCGTCTGTCGTTAGCTTTTTGCATTTTAATCAACTCCTCTAAAACCATTGGGCCAATTGAACCAAACTTTGGTGGAATGGTCCTTGGGTGGTCCCCTTTCAGAATTGTGTCCGACAATCCCCCCCGCCAACCAAGATGGCTGGCGTTACTAAAAATCGAAAATTCAGCAAAAAATCACTTAAAATTATCTCCTGAAACTGCTGGGCCAATTGGGCCCAAACTATGGTGGAATGTTCTTTAGGTGATCCCCTTTCAAAATTCTGTCCAACGACCCCGGCCAGCTACCAAGGTGGCTGCCATTACTAAAAATAGAAAATTTGACAAAAAATCACTTAAAAATTATCTCCTCTGAAACTGCTGGGCCAATTGGGCCCAAACTATGATGGAATGGTCTTTAGATGGTCCCCCTTCAGAATTATAGCCGACAACCCCGCCCGCCAAAGAAGATGGCGGCCATTGCTAAAAATAGAAGATTCGCAAAAATTCACTTAAAAATTATCTCCTCTGAAACTGCTGGGACAACTTTGAGCCAGGTGAGCGATTACAGGCTCCTAGGAGCCTCTAGTTTTGATAATGGTATGTTATATTTTTCAGCAATCAAAATCGTCGAGTACACAGAAGAAATTTACTGCTCATTCACACAGCCAGTGTAATTGTCCGTTACGAAGGTATAAGATTACATTAAGACATTTTCTCATCCATTTTGTTTATTTCAGATATATTTTACCAATATTATTTGAAGGTGTCACCATGATTGTATGTTAGTTGGATTTACAACTACCTGTGCAATCAGTGTCTATCACCACTAATGTAAGTTTGAATTCCGCTCATGGTGAGGTGTACTCGATACAGCATTATGTGATGAAAGTTGCTAGTGTCTTGCGACAGGTCAGTGGTTTTCTCTGGGTGCTCCGGTTTCCTCCACCAAGAAAACTGACGGCCACGATATAACTGAAATATTGTTGAAAGTGGTATTAAGCACCATAACGACCATATTAATTGACAATTCTTTTTGAACTATGAACTCTTGGTAATGGTGGTCCTATAATTGGGGATGAGGGCGTTGACTTACAACCACTAGCCTAACATCCATGTTATAGGTTTATGCTCCAGTACATTTCTGGAATAATATTCATCACTTTTAAAATGATCTCTTTATTTCTGCTATGCTACACAATGGCAGTATAAGCTAAGCTCTATTTCTTCCGATACAAGTTAAGGTTAGGTTATGGTGTTTAACGCCACTTTCAACAATATTTCAGTTATATCACGGCCCTCAGTTTTATTGATGGAGAAAACCGGAGAACCAGGGAAGTATGATTTAATTTATAGTAATTAAATTTCTTTTCAATTATATGTAGTATTACAATGCAAGAAAAGAAATCTCTTAAAAACTGTACTGAAACTGGCACCAAATATATGCTATTATAAAGGTACCATATTTGATCCTATATGGGGCTGTCATGGTCATGATCGCATGGTAGTTGGATTTACAACTACCTGTGTAATCAGTGCCTATCGCCACTAAAGTTTTGAGTTTGAACCCCATCCATAGTGAGGTCTACTCGATACAACTTTATGTGATAAAGTTTGTCAGTGACTTGCGTCAGGTCTGTGTTTTCTCTCGGTACTCCAGTTTCCTCCACCAATAAAACTGACTGCCACAATATAACTGAAATTTTGTTGAAAGTACGACATTATTTTATAGTAGTTAAAACTCTGTTTAAACATTTTGTTTTAGTTATATATGTAGTATAACAATGCAAAGAAAAAAAGATCTGTTAAAAACTATACTGAAACTGGGGGTAAATTCATGCTATTATAAAGGTACCATATCTTATTTTATACTGCAATCATTCTATTTGAGCAGTCAAAATGCGTTGACAGTATATTTACAAGTGATAAACGGGCACTGACCGTTTATAACATTTAGAAATCAGTTGGGGCCTCTTGGGGGTAACTAAATTTTTAAATAATTTGAATATTGGTAGTAATATCCATTAATGTCACTAATGATTGCAGTATAAAGACAATAATAGTGCATTGACTTGACATAAAATTCGATATACGTATTCGGCACGATTCTAAGCATCATCCGTATATCGATTTTATGTCAAGTCAATGCACTGTTATTGTCTATATATTTTTTTTTTCTTTAGTAAATCAGACAGTAAAAAAGTGAGCACAGTGACAATGCAGTTACAAAATGATGACAAGGAAGATAAAATATCTAATAGTAAGTATTAGTTAATTAAGATAGTCACATCAAGTCATTTTACAACATGTGGGCTGTTGTTTCAGTGAACTAGTGTAGCATTTAATTGTACCCTCTATTTCAAAGTGTCCGCCGGACACTTTTACATATGTTATAGTGTCCAGCAGACATTTTTATCGTTTAACCCTAACCCTAGCCCTAAACACAATGTCATAGCACCGGACACTATTTCATATCGCAATCTCTATAAAATATTGTCCGGGGGGACACTTTAACATAGGACACTATTATGTCTTACACTAGCACTAAAAAAATCCAACTAAGCGTGTTGGTCTAGTACAAAAGTGCCATCATTATTACCATCATGTCATTGAATGTAACTTTTTCTCGCGATAACATAGCTGAAATATTGTTCATTTGGTGGCTCAATGAGTTAGGTCATTGGATCTAACAGCTCATACAAGCCTATCACCAATACGCCCAGCTTTGTAAATTACAAAAAAGGGTGCACTCGACTCGCAGCTGCAAGTGATAAAGTTTACCAGTTGCTTGCCCATGGTCGGTGGTTCTCTCCGGATTCTCCGGCTTCCTCCACCACTAAAACTGGTCGCCATGATATAGCTGAAAGTGGTGTTAAGCACCAAAATTAAAAATTCAAATTCATTTGGTGTTATACAACGATCACTCACTCATTTGAGTATTTATCACTTTGTACATTATAGAAGTCTATGGAGAATACGCCAGAAGAAAATCAGCTCCTCCTTTACGTCAAATAACCAAGTCAAAACCAGCAGAACGACCAAGAACAGCGAAACCTGTGTATATAACTTCTAAAAATCCTGATGATGTAAGTATACTTTACTAGCCTATCAAGGTTTGCTAGATTTTAGAATTTTTTTTCTGTGTTTTAAATTTGAGCTATTAAATGCTCTTATATTGATCAGGGATCGCCATGGTTGCGATCGTATGGTAGTTGGATTTTCACCTACCTATGCAATCAGTACCTATCACCACTAACGTTGTGAGTTCGAATCCCGCTCAGGCAAGGTGTACTCGTTACAACATTATGTGATTAAAGTAATTTTCTCCGTGTACTCCAGTTTCCTCCACCAATAAAACTGACTGCCATGATATAACTGAAATATTATTGAAAGTGGTGTTAAACATCATAATTCTAATCCTGTAGAAGATAAGAATGTCATTGTTGTGGAGATTTTTGTTTATTAGGATTATCATATATGTCTTATTATCTTATTACCCACAATTATTAAATATTTATTTTGTCATTTGATTGTAAATTTATATTTATGAATGAACAATGTATGTATATTTATATACCGGTATATTTTTTTTTTTGCAGGATTTTGAAACAGAGGAAAATATTGAATGTCAAAAATTACAGGCTAGGTTGGCTGCAAATGGGGTCAATGTCAAGGCCGAAACATTAGAAAGGTATTCATGGGTTAGGGAATTATGGTGTTTAACACCACTTTCTACAATATATCAGTTTTATTGGTGGAGGAAACCAGAGTCCCTAGAGAAAACCACCGACCTGTTGCAAGTTACTGACAAACTTTATCACAAAATGTTGTACAAGTACATCTCGCCGTGAGCGGGACTCTAACTCACAACATTAGCAGTGATAGGCACAGACTGCACAGGTAGTTGTAAATCCAACTACCATATGATCACGACCATGACGACCCCTGTGACTAACTGGAATATCTGATTACCGGAAATATGTCATGAATAACTGAATGAGATAGAATATAAACCTCATTGATGTAATGGTTAGAGTGCTCGCCTCCATTGTGGTAGATCATGGTAGAACGCAGATCTAAGGAGAGAGAGCAAGGACTGGTTGGCTCGGAATCAGGATAATGTGTTTGAGGCGGGTGACATGTCTACTCATGGGCTGATGATTCAGTAGATTCTTTATTTCTTTAAAAATCAAGTTACATTGTATAAAGAAAAGTGAGCTACCACTTATTAAAATCTAGTACAAATCGAAACATCATCTCATCAAATTTAACTTCTTGTCGCCATGATAGAGATGAAGAATTGCTCATTTGGCATTAAACAACAATCACTCGCTCACTTACTTACAAATTCATGTCCTTGGAGATTCAAAATTAACATATCCTTTGATGGACTGATAGATAAATCATATTAACCAGATGTGTGATTCCTTTTATATTACAAAATGTTTTGAAATCAATTACTTTATTCATTTCAGGGCATTATATCCACCTGCTGGTAGAACGAAATATTATGAAATCAATGCTCGGTTACCGCAGCATTCATCAACTAAGTAAGTTTTAAATGAGAGAGAGAGAGATAGTATAACTTTCACAGTGTAGCAAAGATATCTTCTTCAATGCATGCTGACCGCATCGGTGGTTTAATGGTTAGCGTGCTCGCCTCAAGTGCGGTAGATCATAGGTTGTAGTCCCTCTCAGGTCAAACCAAAGTCTGTAAAATTGGTATTTGTTGCTTCTCCGTATGTACCATGTAGCATTAAGGAGAAAGAACAAAGACTGGTTGGCCCAGAATCTGGATAATGTGTCCAAATGGGGAGACATGTCTACCCGCGGACTGTTGTTTCAGTGAGCTAGCACTATAATAATCCAACTTAGCATGTTAGTCTAGTACAGTGTGGACCTCATAATCATCTGATTGAAAATTGACTTGTTTTTCTCACCATGATTTAGCTGAAAAATTGCTTGGCGTTAAACAACAATCACTCACTCATTCCACCTATAAATAATTAAGTCAGTGTTTTCTTTGTTATTTCAGCTTACTAAGTCATCCTAGAGAATGGCTGCCAATAGAATACAGACAGCTTAAATTAGCAGAAAAAGCATTGAGTATGTGTACTATTTTATTGCTTGTGTATCACGAGATCACTTTGCCTTGTTGTCTTGCAGTGCTGAACTGCATAACTGCATACATCTAAACCTGGTTATCTTAAACTTAGATAAGTCGTTTTCTTGGACGACAATATAATTAAGCTGAGGCGTTTGTTGTATCTTTTTTAATTTTTCTATTGCTACAAAAACATTTTACAATCGTATTATGTTATAGCACTGTTTTCATCACCGTTCGTCTATAGAGAGATTGGTTCCTGTGTAATAACTTAAGTTCTATTTGACAGATCCTTCTGAATTTTTGTTAGTAATTCACAAAAATCTAACGACATCCTGTATGGAGTAATGTCAGGGTTCCCTAACGACATCATGTATGGAGTAATGTCAGGGTTCCCTAACGACATCCTGTATGGAGTAATGTCAGGGTTCCTTAACGACATCCTGTATGGAGAAATGTCAGGGTTCCCTAACGACATCCTGTATGGAGTAATGTCAGGGTTCCCTAACAACATCCTGTATGGAGTAATGTCAGGGTTCCCTAACGACATCCTGTATGGAGTAATGTCAGGGTTCCATATCTTCAAACTATTAAATAGTGATGAGCATACCAAATCTTTAGGTAATAAAGCGGAGCACATGTGTCTGATTGGTCAATATATTTAACTTAACTTTCTTGCTTATGATTGGATGGTCAAAGATGAATTAACATAGCCCCAAACATGATGTTGTTAAATGTATGTGTATCAGAAAATAAAATATCTTAAGGTGGTACCTAACACTACAGGGAGATAACTCTTTAAAATCAGTTGAACATTTTGATCATATGATGTTTGTATGCAGATTTCAAGCATCTCGGTGATCAAAACCACAGAGAGAAAAGCTGCTATGTGGCTAGTGAATTTATAGCTCCGAGTCTGTTGGTTGGAATTTGTTAAAATTTTGATATTTATTACAGTGAATATATTCAAACACACTGCAAAAAAAAAATTAATTAAAAGAGCAGATCAAATTTTACCTGAAGTGTATGGTACCACATTAAGATACAACAAACATCTTATAAGAGGCCCCGGGTGGCTTAATGAGTTAGGTAGTTGGATTACCTAACAGCTCATACAAGCCTATCACCTATACAGCATGGGTTCGCTCCTGGCTCTGTAAATTACAAAAAAGGTGCACTCGACTCGCAGTCGCAAGTGATAAAGTTTACCAGTTACTTGCCAATGGTTGGTGGTTCTCTCCGGGTACTCCGGCTTCTTCCGCCACTAAAACTAGTCACCATGATATAGCTGAAATACTGATGAAAGTGGCATTAAACACCAAAAATCAAATCAAATCATCATCTAATTAGATTGTGAATATTTCAGTCTGTTAATGATAATTGTTAGGGATCTACCATTTAACTTTTAGGGATTTGGCTGGGGGTGGGGGGGGTTGTAAAAAATATTCATAAAGGGTTATTTCCCTTTGTCATTTTATAGTAAAATTCTTGTTATTGTTTAGAGAACAGGAAAGAAAAGATTTGTAAAGAGTTATTTCCCTTTGTCATTTTATAGTAAAATTCTTGTTAG
>MJUT01044360.1:585581-599828 GCA_002080005.1 Gigantidas platifrons | reverse complement strand
TGTTTAGAGAACAGGAAAGAAAAGATTTGTAAAGAGTTATTTCCCTTTGTCATTTTATAGTAAAATTCTTGTTAGGCCATACAAAGTTAATTTCTTGGTTCTCAGGCCCGCCCGCATGTGGGAATTCGTCGCCGCATTGCCGATTTTTTTGCAAAAATAGTTAAAAAAAAAAAAAATTAAATGCGGTAGCGCTGTCCGTATGGAAAAAACAACCGCATCCGTTTTTCTCTTATATCGCGTGGTCGGTGAAACGCTTTAAAATGCATCATGCTTAAATGAGATTTAAAGCATCGTTATGACAATGTATAAATAAAAAACGTGTTTCCGTTTGACATTTAGACAAAATGTCAATCGTTTCTGTGCAAATTCGGCACAAATGTTTGCCAGTTTTACCAGGAAACATAATAGGGGGCTTCTCCGAAGCTTGTACCTTACTGGAATTGTTTACGGAGATAAAAAAAAATGGTACGTTGGGACCAGCGGATTGGACGTTTCCATAAAAATTAACCACTTGTGATGTTTCTGCCACCATCGGAAGAAATAAAATTGAAATTTTCAATAAAGTAATGAAAAGATTTATACATTGCCATATTTTTCACAAAAAAAAAAGAAGAAAAAATGCCTCCCTCATCACTTTTTACAGCAGTAAAAGGATAAAAAAAAATGCCACCCTCCCTCATCAATTTTGACAAAAAAGGGCCTGAGAACCAAGTAATTAACTTTGCATGGCCTTAGTGTTTAGAGAACAGGAAAGAAAAGATTTGTAAAGGGTTATTTCCCTTTATCATTTTTTAATAAAAATTCTTGTCAGTATTTAGAGAACAGGAAAATATTATTCGTAAAAGGGTTATTTCCCTTTGTCAGAAAAATATGTGATTGTTAATTTTAACAATGTAGTTTTATAGTAACAATAATATAATATGATGCATATGTTCATTGATACTTCTGCTCCCAAAGGCGTTTAAATTATTAAACTTTCCAATCTTTTGTACCTGCTTAAGATTGTTGAGAAACTTGTCGTCTGCAGTAAATTTGATATCTACGTTTCTGTTCATAAAACTGTTAATTTTTTTATCACTTTCTTCTACACAAAAGTTGTTTACAATGATATGCACCTGCACAAATGTTGTTTACGATATATTTGTATTAATGTATTCCTTATAATATACATGTGCTACAAATAAATGACTGTTAATCACACTTGGCAGATGGTTCTTCGATTTAGTTGTCGAACCAAGCTTACGTAGGCAAAATCTGATCATAAAAGCGTGATTATCTTTCATTCTTCAAATCAAGTACTTTAAAACCTGTTTAAACTGACCACCAAATAAACAGGAATCCTATGTATAAACCAAACTATTAAAAACTAAAGTCCCAATGTAGGAAATCTTTGTTCATTTAACCTGTATAAAGTAGGGGTGTAACGATACTCCGAAGTACCGAAAATGTTCGATATTTTTGTCGTTTTCGGTGTTCGATTCATTTACTCGTATTTCCGGTTTGGTGCGGTACCGGTTCTGACATCTGCCTTTTAGGTGTGTCATTTATATAACTCTCAGAAAGGAGATAATTTTGTTGCAGTAATGAAAGATGACGCACTTGGCGGCAAATATTAACGGGAATCGTAATGGAAACGTTGTTTGTCACCTTAAAATAGATGAAACTTGACAAAAAGACATGTATAGGGTATTTGTCTTTAAAACTGCACAATGCAAATTCTGTACCGTATCGAACCGAAAGTAATAGTATCGTGGAGGAAATTTACGATTCGTATCGTATCGTCAGGGAAGCGTATCGTTACACCCCTAGTATAAAGCAATGCACCTGTCTTCCAAACACAAAAGTTGGTCCAAAAGAGGTTCGGTTAAGTTGTTTTTCACGCTTTGTTGCAAAATTGGTGCATTATATATGTAAGACTTAGATCAGCATCCAGCCTCTAATCGATGTCCAATCCTCAAATCCATGCCTGATTTCTATGTCACAGACATCTGTATCTCAAATTTATGGTCGTTTCTCACTTTCTCAAATCGACATCCAATGACGTCACTGATGTATGCCCTATCCTTAACCCTAAATCTAACCAGTAAATCAACCATAGATCTGAGAATTTGGAAAGGACTCCGACTTGAGAATAGCCTTAAATTGAATTGTGATTTGAGATAATGTCATCAATAGATCCAGATTTGAGTCTGGACACTGATCTGAGTCTATTATGTATACAATGTATCTTTGGAAATTAAGTCATGATAAAAGAATAAGATTGAAACTTTCTTCTCTCGTAGATTTGCATAATTTATTTTCTGTTTATTTCTTTAATACAGAGCCAATGAGATGATGTTCGAATATTTTATTTTCTGTTTATATTTTTAAGACAGAGCCAATGAGATGATGTACAAACAGAGAATGGCCGAGGATAGAAAGGCAAGGTTAACAGAATTAGCTAAGAAAAAAGTAAAAGGAAAGAAGAAAGGAAAAACTAAAGGAAAGAAAACGGAGGAAGCTGGAGGACCTAAAAACAAATCATTATAAGACATTTTATTTTAGAATATCACTGTTTTTCAGAACTTATATTCTGCAGTGAATAAAAAAAATGGAAAGTTGAATAAAAAAAATGGAAAAGTTAAGTTTTCCGTCGATTTCAAAACATTGGCAATATAGAAAGATTACTGCTGATATTTTTGTTTTCTTTCTTAACACTGTTACAATTTTGTTATTAAAATTAATTTAAATTCTGCAATAATAAGGCAAAAAATAGTATAAGTAGCATTTATTATGCAGATGCTCATGAAATATTTAAGATTTTCAAGTGAAATAAAAAACTGGTATTTCTCCCAATGAAACGTCACACTACCAACTTCTCCACAACCGAGAATATATTAAGTGTCTGACAATGAAGACAAATTTTCCTTTTTAAGAATATAATTACTGCAAACAAAATCTATTTAATAAATAGTATAACTACTCTTACTTTCCGAACATCTTTAAAAAAAAATCACTTGTAACCGAACAAGGACGGCCATTCACTAATGAGCTAATGCATATTCATGAATTTCTATTTTGATGTACTTGATACAACATTATGTGATGAAGTTTGTCAGTGACTTACGACAGTTCTGTGAATTTCTCTGGGTACTGCGATTTTCTCCACCATTAAAACTGACTGCCACAATATAACTGAAATATTGTTGAAAGTGGCATTAAACACCATAACCCTGTATTGATGGTTATTCATGATTTATTTGTGATATCTTTAATTCTAGAGTAGTAATACTATAAATTATATTCAGTAAGGGAATATTTGATTGGACAATGCTGTGGAATAATTATGAGTAGGGAATGAATTGATAAAATATAGGAAAAAATGCAACAAAATTTTATGCATGATAGGACTATGCAGTTGTAAACTAGCTATTACTTATGAAAATATATCGAATAGGCTACAAGCCTAAAATGATACCGTCCAATAGGCTACAAGCCTAAAATGATTATGGCCAATAGGCTACAAGCACAAGAATGAAATTATTCCGTCCAATAGACTACAAGCCTATTCCGTCCATAATGCTAAAGGCCTTTTACTTATTTGTTATATTTAATGTATATGTATATATGTAATGTGGGCATTTTAATACCATAATCGGGTGTGTATTATACACATACAGTCGACTCTCGTTATCTCGAACTCGGTTGAGTCAAATTTTTATCGAAGTCCCAAACTTCGTTGTGTATAAATATATATAATTTGACTCCTGTTGAGTCGAATTCGGATGAGTCGAAATTTCGGTTGTGTCGAATAAAAGTTTTGGTCCCGAGATGTAGAAAGCCATATTATTTACATTTGTTAAGTCGAATTTACCTGTCAAAACATGTGTATTAGCTAGCTTGGGATTAAAATCGGATCACAGGTGAAACATTCCATCATTGACTTTGACATTTTTACCTTAGGCTATTTCACATGTTTATTTCATAATCTGTCAAATTAATTAGTGATAATATTTGAATTGGCTTGGTATTATGACACATGTTAAAAGTGTACAATCAAAAATTATCGATTTATAATAAGTGCGCTTGGGTCGGCATACATCAATGATTATTAAAAAAACACAACGGTCGAACGGAAGCGTTTTATCTATTGAATTACTTGTCGGAAATTAATTTACATTAAAGGAAATGTATAATTTCTCAATTTTGAGAAAATTTTACTCTTAATTAACAGTTGTAATAAAAGGGGAATGATAATAAAACATTAAAACTTCTTTGCCTTATTACCTTTGTTATCAACGTACACCAGAGGACATGTGTAATTTTTCAAGGAAGTAAAACTTTTGTCAACTTAAAATCACGCTATTTCTCAGAATTGGCGTTATTTTCGGTCGAGAATAGTTTTCTTCTACACTTTATTGAATCAATGTAACAAAACAGATAAACATAATCATACACACAAAAAAAAGATATCTAGAAGTTATCAGTCGTTCCACAAGTTTAAAATCGTTCCGAGAATCGGGACATGCGATGCTGGTTTTAGCTATTCAAAATTTCGCTCGAGTTGTCTCCCTTTCGTCGTTAAAAAAAAACTACACTTCCGGTATTTCTCATAGCTCCTCTTGAGTCGAACTACGGTTGACTCGAATTTTTTCCATGGTCCCATCGAATTCGAGATAACGAGAGTCGACTGTATTTGTATAATGCACATTTTTTTAAAACTTTTGTTTCTTTCTATTTTGTTTTGTACGATACTCACTGTGGTTAGTCAAAAATTTTACAGAGCAAAAAAGTGAGTACAATACACACTTTAATGTAATTACGATTTTTATTCTCGCTTCCGTTAAATGATGACGAAGGAAGTTGGTTGTTATTATTAACAAAAATGATTCTGCCTCGTGATCATATTTTTTTTTTCAGCATTGACTGACTTCTGATATTATGCCATTAAAGGGGAGAGGGGGAAATGGGAACATGTGCCTTGTACTTAATTTTCTGTTATAATATATTTTTTGTTTATTAACCAATTGTAAAGTGTTCATTTTTTTTCCTGTAGAAAAAATGTTGTGGTTTCATAACCAATCGTAAAGTGTTCATTTTTTCCTGTAGAAAAAAGTTTGTGGCTTCATGTAGACTTTTGTATTATTTCATGTTCAACAGTATTTTTTTATAGTTATTGTCTTGCCTGTAAAATATATATATAGCATATATGCATTTAAACTTCGCAATATATGTATATTATGCAATCATAATTTTAAAATCATAGCAAGCTCATGGAGAATTTCCATGGTGATGACTCATGAATATTCATGATTGACCAAATAAGTTTTGTTTCGATGACTCTTGTGAATATTCATGATTCACCAAATATTTTAATTTTAGTGATTCATGAATATTAATGATTTACCAGATATTATTTGATTTGATGACTCATGAATATTCATGATTGACCAAATATTTTTTTGTTTCACCGACTCATGAATATTCATGAAATATTTTTTTTTGTGACAATGGCTCTTGAATATTCATGATTTACCAAATAATTTACATGCAATGTTATTTTACTTCATGTCTTACATTTTTATGCCTTGGTGATTTTTTTTTTGCCTGTGTAATGATATATCATTATCTTTTAAAGTCACATAATACAAGTGGTTGCTTAATATAGGTGGTCACTAAAGCAGGTTTTACTGAATATCATTATAAACATACTGCCATTGGGTGAGGATGTAATGGTAGATTATCATACGAGGGAAGTGAATTTTCAGCCAAGACGAGGTCAACATCGATAATTTGTTCATGCCACGTTATAGCTAAAATACTGCTAAAGTTGACATTAAGCACCAATCAATTGATTAATATAAACCAGATAAATTTTGTGTTGGCTGCAAACGTGTCATGTGTACTAAATTTGATATCTACATTTTAATTTTATTGCTGTATCCTCTTCATCAATATCTAATGCATTTAATTTGCATTTATTTTTCATACACTTGGAAAGTACAGAATGAGATGCATTATTTATTAACGTCCTTGAATAAATATGTACATATATTTAATCGCCAGTCTTCAATCGTGTGATTTTGTTTAGTGTTACAACATGTATTGCCAACCTTTACATCAAAGATGTTATTTTCTTCCATGAAATCGAGGGCCATTATAGTCATGATCGTATGGTAGTTGGATCTACAACTACCTATACAATCAGTGCCTATTACCACTAACGTTGTGAGTTCGAACATTGCTCATGGCGAGGCGTACTCCGATACAACATTATGTGATAAAGTTTGTCAGTGTCAGTGGTTTTCTCCGGGTACTCCAGTTTCTCCCACCAATAAAACTGATGCCACGATATAACTGAAATATTGTTGAAAGTGGCGTTAAATACCATAACCCTCACCCTCCATGATATTGATGTGTAAATGAAATCTAAATGGACATTGACTCGTCATTCCTCATTATATTTTAAGCATGTAGCCTGTGGGCTGTCTGTCATAATGCAAATCAAAATTTTCCTGTTGAAACTGTCTATGATAGATAAATTTTGTTTAATGTGGATTTGAAGGGTCAATATTTAGTTCCAGAACTAGAATATACAGTTAAACCTGTATTAAGAGGTCAACTTTTGGGACAAAGAAAAAGTGAATTTAAAAGAGGTTCCATTCATATTACATTTTCCATGACAGGACAAGAAAAAGGTGACCCTTTAATACAGGTGACTGCTTAATAGTGGTGACCACATCGGCAGATTTGATTATATATATACAATGTATATATTTTTTATTTTTTTTTATTTGGTATATCATCACGGAAAAATGTGGTCACCAGACCTTTTGCATTTATTTATTTCACTATTGTACAAGAAGTTATATTAATTAGTTGTAACTTCATGTGTTCCTATAGATTAGATATGACCTTATTTTGATAATAAAATTAGATCACCTTCACCTACTTTTTGCATTTAGCTCATTAATCTGTTTATCTCATCTCTATGAGAAATAAAAGTTTTCATCAGTTTTTTAAATGCTTATATTTTTTCAGTATTTTAAAGTGTTCAACTGTGATATGAAGTATTTGTTCAGTAAAGTAACAACAAGGAACCAGTTTGTAACAGTTTAAATAGTATTAATCCTGCACTTGTTCTATTTAAGCAGGCCAATTGCATTGAATGGATATATTTTTGTTTTATACTGTCATTGACTGAACTTTTTCTGGTACCCCTGTCCCATGTTACATGTACTGTTGAGCTTTGGGAATCTAGTTGGAAATCCAGTTCATATCCTGTTGACAGAAAATATCACAAGGGGAAATCAAGGGATAATTATATAATTTTATTATTTAATTCAAATTATAAATGTCCATGGATTGATGTAATTTTTCTGCAAGATGAACACAATATTTATGCAATGTCTTAAAATATGGAGTTTATATGTATTCCGCACAAAAATGAGTAGAGTCTCTGTGAACCTTCCCTTTATACCAGTTTTTAAGTCTCAAACACATAAACTTCATATTTTAAGACACTGCATTAATATTATCTATTAATCCCTCCAAAGACAAAAGTCTAAATGGGAAAATAAAAACATTGTCCGTCCATATGTCGATACAGCTTCCGGATAACTGTAACAACATTTTTAACAAAGTATTTATTTTTATTATTTTTTTATAATTTTGGTGGGTAGGAAGTTGTTTCAAATTTATTTATATATTATATAGTTTATGTTTTGTAAATAAGATTATAGATTTATTTTAAATTTTGTATACATTATTATTTTGTTTTGAATATGAAATCAGATTTTTTTTTATAGAATAAACTGTGATTGATTTTTAGATGCTATTAAAATATGTCATAGACATTTGATTTTATGTGTTTTGTTTTCATTTTAGGCTGAAAATCAAATTAAATTGATTTCCGTACAAATAAGTTATTAACTGAACAATTCTGTCTGTTTCCCTCCTTTACAGTATTTTAGGGGGGGAGTGTTGATTATTTACAAAAGTTAGATTAAATCGGAAAGCAAAAAAATACAACACTGTCGGAAAAACTCCAAAATCCAATAGAAAAATCGTAAAAAGAGCCTTAACAAACAAATACATGACCACTCACTATCCTGGCTTAACATAGGCACTTCAATAAAAAGTGGCTGGATTAAACTAGTTTTATGGTCCTAAGCCTCCCCTCTTAGTGAAATGATGCGGTCATGGAAGTGTTTTCTACATGTGAGTAAACAGCAACTATCACACATACAGTATACTGGGTATAAAGAATGCTCTAATCTTGAACATTATACATGCTAACCCTCACATACAAGTACAACTGGGGATAAACATTAAAATATAATAACAAAAAACGATCTTTCAAACTAAGCAAAAAAGGAGGTGTTAGGGTTATGGTGTTTAATGCCACTTTCAACAATATTTCAGTTATAACGTTGAGGTCAGTTATAACGTTGCAGTCAGTTATAACGTTGTGGTCAGTTTTATTGGTGGAGGAAACCAGAGAAAACCACAGACCTACCACAAGTCACTGGCAAACTTTATCACATAATGTTGTATCGAGTACGCCTTGCCATGAGTGGGATTAGAACTCACAACTTTAGTGGTGATGGGCACTGATTGCACAGGTAGTTGTAAATCTAACTACCATAAGATCACAACCACGACAGCCCCGAAAAAAAGGATGATTCAAAGTACGCAAAAATTGAAGGAACAGATCCATCAATCAAAATATGATTCTTCCCAAACTCTGGTAATGTAAAAACTGTTAACACTTATAGATGAAGTACATGTATACTGCATAAGTTTATTTGTGTATTACTGACATAAAATACTAATAAAACAAGTTGTCTCCCTTGCACACTGAATTTAGAAATGACAATGTGTATGAAATATGCAGCAATGCTTTAAATATTTCTGCCAATTTTTTTGTACTTTGTTACCAAAATTCACAAGAAAATTTGTTTTTCTAAAAACTGTAGATGCAAATAAACTTGATTATTTTTTGCATTTTAATTTCGACTGGTTGCATTGCATTGCATTGCATAATGGCAAACTTATCAGTAGATATTTGATTTCTGCAATCAAGACATGCTTAAAAACATTTTCTGAGGTGAAAGACATTCTTAATACTGCAGTGAATGATCAAGCTTTTGCTTGAGAGGACCCACCACCTATACCACACATCTTACAGAAACGGGTACCCTAAAGTACATAACATAGCATATATAACCCATATATAAGAGCTGCTAAATATGATAAACCAAATTATACATTAACTATAGACTACAAGTAATATTAATCATTGTACAATAATCCTTCCCATTTATACAGTGGGTCCCTTTAATTCTTCCTACTATATGTTGGGTCCTTTAAAGTAAAAGAATGCCAAAACTTAATTGGCAAGATCTATATTGGATCAGGAACTAAACAACTTATTGATATCTACATATCATAGCCTTAGTGATCAAATTGAATGTGGGAAATAAAAACCAGAGGTGAATAAATCCTTGCTGATATGAAACTGAATTCACAAATTAATTTGTGCATTTATTAATGTGAATCCAAGGCAATCGGAGGGCCCGGTGGCTCAATGAGTTAGGTAGTTGGATTACCTAACAACTCATTCCAGACTATCACTAATACAGCGTGGGTTCGCGCCTGGCTTTGTAAATTACAAAAAAAAGGTGCACTCGACCCCAGCCGCAAGTGATCAAGTTTACCAGTTGCTTGCCCATGGTCGGTGGTTCTCTCCGGGTACTCCAGCTTCTTCCACCACTAAAACTGGTCGCCATGATATAGCTGAAATATTGTTGAAAGTGGCGTTAAACACCAAAAATCAAATCATCAATCACAAGGCAATCGGCAACCGCATCGGTGGTGTAATGATTAGACTGTTCGCCTCAAGTGCTGTAGATCATGGGTTCGAGCCCCGGTCAGATCAAACCAAAGACTATGATATTGGTATTTGTTGCTTCTCTGCTAAGCATGCAGCATTAAGGAGAGAGAACAAATACTGGATGGCTCGGAATCACAATAATAATCTCAAGTGGAGCAATATGTCTACCCGCTGCTATCAGGGAGGGGGCGCACCCGGCGCCCCCCCCCCCTCCTCCCTAAAATTGAAAAAAAAATGAATTTTTTGCGTAAAATCGGGATTTTTCACACGAAATACCCCAAAACTTTTCGCGCCTCGCTCCGCTCGGCGCCATTATTATACGTGCGCCGCCTTACTTCAAATTCGGGATCCGGCCCTGGCTATCATAAAAATCCAGTTAAGCATGTTGGTCCAATGCAAAACAGATACCATTTATCCAAGTCTGTGTAAGTGAAATGTGTACAAAACAAAATATCTGACACAAGTTTTTTTAGTGGAGTGTGTTCATTTGCTACAATTTACATCATCTGCTTGTAAGCAAACAAAAATGGACATTATTGGCAGTCTAGCTGAATGTTTTGTAAATTTCAAAGTCTGTGCAAGTCAAATGGGTTAAGGGTTAGGGTTATTGTGCTTAACGCCACTTTCAACAATATTTCAGTCATATCGTGGCGGTCAGCTTTATTGGTTGAGGAAACCACCCGGAGTACCCGGAGAAAACCACCAGACTGCCGCAAGTCGATGACAAACTTTATCACATAATGTTGACAGTTGTATAGAGTACACCTCATCTGAGCGGGGTTCGATCTCACAACGTTAGTGGTGATAGGCACTGATTGCATAGGTAGTTGTAAATCCAACTAGCATACGATCACGACCACGAAGTTCGTGTACTGAGTAAAATAAATTGTACAAAACAAAATTTCTGGCACAATTTAAGTGGGATTTGTTTATTATTGTATTAAAATGTCAACTATAATTGATTATAAAATAATTGGCACAGTGCATTCAGTATATACATACAACCACGCATTTCTATCTTTTGAATTTTGTTTGTTGCTTCCCTGTGATTTAGTGCAGTATAATAATACCATTATGTCCTTCCTGAAAAGTTAATATCTATAATGAACAATGGTCGAAAGGATTAATTCCCTCAGACCTTCGGGCTTGTAGGAAATAATTGTATATAACCCCTTCTCAATTTGATAATTATGGATATTACATTTTCATGAAGGCTGTAATTGTGCAACTTACATATTCTATTTTAGACATGTTTAATGAGGTATATTCATCCGTTTCCCCCACATTTGATTATTTGGAATACAGAAGTATGATTCGGGTTAATCATAATTGAAATAAATTGAGTAACAATATCATCAGTTAAAAAGAATTATGGCTGGTTTTTATCTTGTATGTAATAAAAATAATAATAATCAAAAATTAGCAGTCTAGTGTTTCACATTCGCTAATCAGCGTGAAAACAAAGAAAGAAAATATGTCTATTTATTGACTTTATTAAGCAGACAAATTTATAGCAGGAAAAACTGCTACCATGCAAGACAAACCATAATTTACACCTTGTATTGCTTCTAAGTTGACCTGGTTCCAAGACATAACCCTATACCTTCCCATAATCAAAGGGAGATAAATCTAACAAGAAGTGGTATTGGCTAATGCGTGGTTTAAAAAAATGCAAAGTGAGTAAGTGATTGTTGTTTAACGCCAATTCAGGAAATTGTCATCTATAACATGGTGAGAACAAGTTAAGTTTCAATAAGATGTTGATGATGATGCCCGCTTTGTTCTAGACCAATACGCTTAGGTGGATTTTAGTTCAAACAGTATTTATTTCGTGAAATTTCAACATACAATTATTCCAATATATTATGCTTGAACAATGTTCAATGTAATTCAGAAACAAGTTATCAAACTTATGTAAATCTGTCTCCCTAACATTTTCATAGTGCTAGCTCACTGAAACAACAGCCCGCGGGTATGTCTCCATGTCGCTCCACTTGGACACATTATTCTGATTCTGATTCTATTTCTGATTCTTGGTCCCATCTCATTAATAAAAGCACAATTTTTTACAGTACTGCTTTGTGTTTAACTGATCACCAACACATTAGTGAGATAGGTGTCACGGTGTAGTACCTGAACGGCTGCTAACGGAAATTTCAGGGCGTCCGGAGTTGCTATCCGAAAAAATTCCGGTTACTATTCGAAAAAACCACGAGAAAACATGGCAAGTAGTTCAGTTTATGCATCTTTCCCTAATACACAATCGCTGCCTATGCAATTGCATATAAACGTCTTCTTGGAACTTGAAACTTTACATATATTTATCTGACATGTTCAAATCTGTTTTTACCCTGAAAAAAGTTATTTTTTCTAAACAATGAAAAAAAGGTCCGAAGTTTGAATAAACAAATTGTATACGATGTAATGTATCGTGTGAATTTTGCCATTTCTGTCAATTCAAACTCTGGTAATCGTTATTTCTATTGCTTTTACGCTAAAACACAACGTTTGTTGATATAAAATTTGTGCTGGTATAGAGAATTTCTTATAAATTGGTACATTTTTGAAAGAAAAAAAATCTAGGTTACGGCCGTTACTATTGGACAAAAGCACCGGTTGCTGATATATATTTCCATGTCAGAGCTGAATAATAAAATCTGACCTTGAACTGCGTTGTACAGCGCCGAATTTTTAACTTCATTTGACCTTTTGTTGTGTATAGTTTCTATCGCTGACCATAATAATTTGAAATTTGGATAAGTTGCATCATAAATTGTTACCGTATATCATTTCACGGTAAGAAACTAAATGCATATAAGAAATAATTCATCAGTTAATTTATGTTCGCTCTGTCTAAAGACCTTGTTTAAGATAAATCTTCTGAAATTGTAAGTCCAGTCTCGTTAATAACCAGTGCCTCATTTTCAGTTTTTAACCGGTGGCAAAAATTTAAGGCAATAGAATAGTATCTGTAACATTAAACAACAGCGAAAATGTACCTATGTTTATATTTTTTCATTATCGTATACATATAAATACTTTTATTATTGATTTCATATATCAGTAAAGCTATAAACTTGCTTTCTAAAACGCAAACAATATCCACTACGACGTGGTCATCGCTAAAAAGTAAAAAAATGGGAAGGAACAAGTTTAGATCTGGAACAACTGGTCCACAATAATCACACGATAGCGTTAACATGAAACTTTAAATACTTTCAGATGGAAATTTTAGTAATGCCATTGTCTGGAACACGTTCCGTAAAGCAGTTATTTCAATATACTTAAAAACATTCGTTGTGCCTTTGGAGTTTTTGTCGGTCGATCCCATCCTGTCTGACCATTTTGTAAACCTATAGCAACCGTATAACTTTCAGATAGCAACAAAGGACGCGTTTTTTTTGGGTTTTTTTTTGGGCAAATAGCAGCCGTCTAGGTTCTACGCCGTGGGTGTGGGACTATAGCCCTGCACCCTAGCTAGCGGATTGAGATAGTTTTAAATTGATAGTTGGTTGCTTAACGTCCATCGTGAAATATTTCATACATATTTAAGAGAATAACATTTAAACAATATATGCAGAAATGAGACAGACGGGCGGCTACTTAATGAGATAGGCGTCAGACTAGTGGTGCACCCCCCCCTCCCCGCCCCCAGTCTTGGGTGGGGTCCGTGTTGCTCATCGTTTTAGTTTTCTGTGTCGTGTTTTTTGTTTTGTTTGTCTTCGTCCTGTGTCTTGTGTACCCAATGCTGCCAGTTTCTCTGGATTGTTCATTCTTGATTGTCCCTTCGGTTTTCTCGAACGTTTTTGTAATCGATTGTTATTGGCAGGTTTAAATTCAACTACTATTCGATCAGGACAGTCTGTATTGACAGGTTTTAATTCAACTACTATTCGATCAGGACAGTCTGTATTGGCAGGTTTTAATTTAACTACTATTCGATCAGGGCAGTCTGTATTGACAGGTTTTAATTCAACTACTATTCGATCAGGACAGTCTGTATTGGCAGGTTTTTAGGTCACCTGACCCGAAGGGCAATGTGAGCTATTGCTATCACTGGGCGTCCGTCGTCCGGCGTCCGTCGTCCGTCTGCCGTTAGCTTTTTGCATTTTAATCAACTCCTCTAAAACCACTGGGCCAATTTGAACCAAACTTTGGTGGAATGGTCCTTGGGTGGTCCCCTTTCAGAATTGTGTCCGAAAATCCCCCCGCCTACCAAGATGGCTGCCGTTACTAAAAATAGTAAATTCAGTAAAAAATCACTTAAAAGTTATCTTCTCTGAAACTGCTGGGCCAATTGGGCCCAAACTATGGTGGACTGGTCTTCAGATGGTCCTCTTTGAGAATTGTGTCCGACGACCCCGGCCGCCAAC
>MJUT01044360.1:569707-584182 GCA_002080005.1 Gigantidas platifrons | reverse complement strand
AAATTCAACTACTATTCGATCAGGACAGTCTGTATTGACATGTTTTAATTTAAGTATTATTCGACCAGAACCGTCTGTATTGACAGGTTTTAATTCAACTATTACTCGATCAGGACCGTCTGTATTGACATCTTTAAATTCAACTACTATTCGATCAGAACCGTCTGTATTGACATGTTTTAATTTAATTACCATTAAATCATGACCGTCTGTATTGACAGGTTTTAATTAAACTATTATTCGATCAGATCTGTCTGTATTGACAGGTTTTAATTCACCAATTATTTGATCAGGACCGTCTGTATCGACAGGTTTAAATTCAACTACTATTCGATCAGGACTGTCTGTAATGACGTGTCTTAATTCACCAATTATTCGATCAGGACCGTCTGTATTGACAGGTTTTTATTCAACTACTATTCGATCAGGACCGTTTGTATTGACAGGTTTAAATTCAACTACTATTCGATCAGGACCGTCTGTATTGGTAGGTTTTAATTTAACTGGTATTCGATCAGGACCGTCTGTATTGGTAGGTTTAAATTCAACTAGTATTCGATCAGGACCTCTGTATTGGCAGGTTCAAATTCAACTAGTATTCGATCAGGACTGTCTGTATTTGGCAGGTTTTAATTCAACTACTATTCCACCAGGACGTCTATATTGACATGTTTTAATTTAACTACCATTCGATCAGGGCAGTCTGTATTGACAGGTTTTAATTCAACTATTATTCGATCAGAACCGTCTGTATTTACAGGTTTAAATTTAAATACTATTCGATCAGGACTGTCTATATTGGCAGGTTTTAATTCAACTACAATTCTATCAGGGCAGTCTGTATTGGCAGGTTTTAATTGAACTACTACCGGTATGCGACCAGAACCGTCTGTATTGACAGGTTTTAATTCAATTCAACTACTATTCGATCAGGACAGTCTGTATTGACAGGTTCAAATTGAACTACTATTCGATCAGGACAGTCTGTATTGACATGTTTTAATTTAACTATTATTCGACCAGAACCGTCTGTATTGACAGGTTTAAATTCAACTACTATTCGACCAGAACCGTCTGTATTGACCGGTTTTAATTTACCATTCGATCAGAACCGTCTATTGGCAGGTTTTAATTTAACTACTATTCGACCAGAACCGTCTGTATTGACAGGTTTTAATTCAACTATTATTCGATCAGGACCGTCTGTATTGACAGGTTTTAATTAAACTATTATTCGATCAGATCTGTCTGTATTGACAGGTTTTAATTCACCAATCATTTGATCAGGACCGCCTGTATCGACAGGTTTAAATTCAACTACTATTCGATCAGGACTGTATGTAATGACGTGTCTTAATTCACCAATTATTCGATCAGATCTGTCTGTATTGACAGGTTTTTATTCAACTACTATTCGATCAGGACCGTCTGTATTGACAGGTTTAAGTTCAAATACTATTCGATCAGGACCGTCTGTATTGGTAGGTTTAAATTCAACTAGTATTCGATCAGGACTTCTGTATAGGCAGGTTCAAATTCAACTAGTATTCGATCAGGACCGTCTGTATTTGGCAGGTTTCAATTCAACTACTATTCCACCAGGACCGTCTATATTGACATGTCTTAATTCACCAATTATTCGATCAGGACCGTCTGTATTGACAGGTTTTTATTCAACTACTATTCGATCAGGACTGTTTGTATTGACATGTTTTAATTTAACTACCATTCGATCAGGACGGTCTGTATTGACAGGTTTTAATTCAACTATTATTCGATCAGAACCGTCTGTATTTACAGGTTTAAATTTAAATACTATGCGATCAGGACCGCCTATATTGGCAGGTTTTAATTCAACTACTATTCGATCAGGACCGTCTGTATTGACAGGTTTTAATTCAATTACTATTCGATCAGGACCGTCTGTATTGACATGTCTTCATTCACAAAATATTCGATCAGAGCCGTCTGTATTGACTGGTTTAAATTCAATTACTATTCTATCAGGACCGTCTGCATTGACAGGTTTAAATTCAACTACTATTCTATCAGGACCGTTTGTATTGACAGGTTTAAATTCAACTACTATTCGATCAGGACCGTGTGTATTGGTAGATTTAAATTCAAATGGTATTAGATCAGAACCTCTGTATTGGTAGTTTCAAATTCAACTGGTATTCGATCAGGACCGTCTGTATTTGGCAGGTTTTAAATCAACTACCGGTACTATTCGATCAGGATTGTATTTATCGGCAGGTTTAAATATAACTACTTTTCGATTAGACCCACAAAAGCCATATTTGCATTATGTGCCTTGGAAATACAAAAAAAAATCTAGAAAAATCGTAAAAAGAGTCCGAATTGATACCATTAAAACAGATACATGACTGCTCACTTGTCTGTATTGGTGCAGGACTCCTCCTATGTGTTGTCCTGTTGTGTGTCTTTACGTTCATGGTTCTGTGTTGTGATGTCCGTTACGATTTCCGTATGAAAACGATGTAGGGTTGGTCTTTACCTCCAGTTGTTTGTAGGAGATGTCATGTCTTATTTACACTGTTTGTATTTGTTTGTGTATACTGTATAGTGGTGTTCAACACATAATGTGTTGTGTTTGTTATTTTGTTTGTTTTCGTGTTGTGTCTTGTATACCCAGTGTTGCCAGTTTCTCTGGATTGTCTATTCTTTATTGTCCTTGTCCATTCGGTTTTCTCTAACGTTTATTAAACTAGGTTCAAGTATCCGGACTTCCACATTAACTGTATATAGATTGGTTTTTTTTTAACTGTATATTTTGTTGACAACAAGTTTTTGTATTACATGCGTACTCCACATGGCAGAACAATCAACTTGTTGATGGTGATCATTAAGAGGCAGAAGCAGAAGCAGAAGCAGAAGCAGAAGCAGAAGGTTTATGGACCCAAAAAGTGCAGTATAAAGAACAATGCAGTTAATATTGTTCATTTTTTATTTAATAAGTAACAACAATTAAAATCTCAAATAATAAATAAATAAATAAATCGATTTATAATGATATCAACAAGTAACTATTACTCAGCTATCAACTTTCACAGCCACTCAAAATCTAGATATGTATACCGATATATTATCACATTGAGGCCGTTATATCGAGGGACGATAGCCCTGTTTTTCATATGACATTCACCGCACCGGTGGTTTAATGGTTAGCGTGCTCGCCTCGAATGCGGTAGATCGTAGGTTCGTGCCCCGATCATGTCAAACCAAAGCGGACTATGAAATTGGTATTGGTTGCTTCTCCGCTTAAAACGCAGCATTAAGGAGAAAGAGCAGACTGGTTGGCTCGGAATCAAGATAATGTGCCTGACTGAGTGGGGCGACATGTCTATCCGCTAACCGTTGTTTCAGTGAGCTAGCACTATAAAAATAGAAGTGTACAGATCTAGTACAAAGCGGACCTCATCATCGTATCATTGAAAATTAGCTTGTTCTTGTGATGATATAGCTGAAAAATTGATGATTTTAGCGTTAAAATACAACCACTCACTCACATGACATTCATGATCCTATATTAATAGGGAACGTTCGTCGCTACCATTCTAAATTAATGGAATTTGGACAGATTTGTCGAAAGATATGAATACAATGCAAATAGATTGAAATTGAACACAATACTTAAATAAAATGAAACAACAGTCATGCGCAGCTTCTGTCTACATCTCACATAAACCACGTGACATAAACAATCGCATTCTTATTTTTGCACACATTTCAGACGTCATAACATTCAATGCAGGCATGTAAAACATTTAAAAGATTATTGCACTCGGCCAAAACAATTAAAATGCAGGACGACACTGATATGACAAAGACCAAATCCCATTGGCAAATCCATCGCTATTGCTGCCTCTCTGTAACCAATGGTAACAAGGCCTAGAACACGTACTTCCACATGCTGTTAGGCAACATTTTTCACTTCCGGGACAGTGTATGTCACTGGAACAGTCCATTCCACACAGAGGTTGTCTTCTTAAATCCCACGGACATGATCCTGGTTTACCCGTTCTAACTGTAAGAGAGAGAAAAACTAAACTGACATTTTTATTTAGCCTTGAATGTGTTTGTACCAAAGACGATATAATTAGATTTGGAAGCAATTAACCATTCAAGTCCCTATGATTTGTTTTGCTGATTATTAAACATTATTCTTTGTACGGCTAATCTTTTCTAAAGGAACAAATATTAATAGATATCCCTAGATTCATCATATTATCATTATCTTCGCGTGTTACAACATAATAGGAATCATATCGCTTTTTTTCTTATTTCAAATAACACCATGACTTTGTTAACCGTTAAAGAATATCTGTGTGACAAATGACCATGAATAGGTTCTGTTGGAACATATGTGACCGGAAATAACTAAAATTATTACCATTTTGCACAGATCTACAAGTATTCCCACATCCGTTAAAACAACATTTTTCGCCTACTCGACAGTCTCCGTCTCCTTGGCATAGTTCCATACAGGGTCCGGGGGTAATAATTTCAGGACAAGTACCCGGATGCGTCACTTGTTGTTCCGTAGAATCGTCCGTGCTATTTTCTACAAATAAATACAGTTGCCCTTTATATACAGGTTAAAATTATAGCCACTATTCATCAATGGGAAAATTGAGACTGTCGTTTATAGACAGTGCATTGTTATATAGAGGTATCCCTTACGGCAGGTTTGACTGTACATACAAAAGCATGTCCTGTTTTATTTGTTGCTGCATTCTTACTTCATGACATATGTTGTTTATGAAGCAGGAAACTCGAGTCCATAAAAACATACCGGCTGCTTTCTTTTTTCATGTGTTCGTTTCCCTAGTGTAAAGCTTGGGCTTTCTGTTAGTGGTGTGCAGTGTGTGATCGCTTGTCCATTATTAAAGCACTTTCAATGGTAACATACAGAAACCTTGCGTTGATCCATACATACACTTTTATGGTCAATAGGAACGAAAAAAAAACACCTTCAAGGAATCAACATTATCGATAGTAATTTCTCGTTTTGAATTCCCATTAAACAATACTTTTTGTGTCTCATGTCTCATAAAATTTTGGTGAGACCAATTATCCGTTGTACTAGTGAGCTGTGGGATCACATACGCGTAACAAACAGACGCCATCGTTGTCCTATCAAAAGGTAACACGTTCCTGTCATAGCACAGCTATAAAAAAAAAATAAAAAGCTGTTCACTTATTAGGGAACGACCATTTCACTTTATGAAGGCGGCCTGGTATTTTTCAAATGGTCGGTCCCTTTAACAAAACGCACTCACTCCATCAAAATACATACCTATACAAATTGGATATTTAGAACAGGGTGGATATATACATGTACTTCTTCTAAACACACATTTTTCGCCAACGCCACAATCCAAATTCTGAAATATATTGTTTTAGAAAATCATTGAATTATTGTTGTAATCCTATAGACATCCTGAATGCAATCATGACATTACTCTCTAATAGGAGGATTATATACTCAAAAACCACGAAAGTTAAAGACCCCAAAATCAAATTGTAACTACCTGGTTTGATTTGATCTGATTTATTGTCTTTAACGCTATTTTCAGCAATATTTCAGCTATATTATGGCGACCAGTTTTAGTGGTGGAAGAAGCTGGAGTACCCGGTAAGAACCGTCGACCATGGGCAAGCAACTGGTAAACTTTATCACTTGCGGCTGCAAGTCGAATGCATCTTTTTTTGCAATTTACAAAGCCGGGCGCAAACCCATGCCGTATAGGTGATAGGCTTGTATCAGTTGTTAGGTAATCCAACTATCTAACTCATTGAACCACCCGGGTCATAATATTGATTCGAGATTTTATGCATAGTGTAACGCCATCTACATTTAGTACCCGAGTACGTTCAGGGTTTTTGTGGGGTTCGTGTTGCTCACTCTTTTGTGTATAGTATTGAAGATTATTGTTTGTCCTTTAGCTCTTATCTTTTGGATATTGCATTGTCTGTCATCTTTTATGTACGGCTTCTGATTTCCCCTTTGGCATCTTTAAACTTTTCTTTAGACTCTCTCAGGTTCTAGATGATAGTTTGAATGACGACTTCTTATCTCATCGTGCGCAGTAAAAGTCTTTTTTTTTATGAAAATAACTCCGACAAATATACATTAAACGCCGGCTTTTGTTATTTTTTAAAGTGAGAAACCAAATCACATTCTGCAAAGTAAAGAATTCTTGACATACAAAAAAGCCACCAAAGCCTTTTTCATGAATATAGCAAATTCTTTAATAAATCATGATCATTTCTAGCTTGTCATTGTAATTCTCAACAATGATTAGACTACGAAAAACTGGAAAATATCAATATATACGACACGGAAAAGCTAATTGAATTAAATCATCGTGATACCTACATCCTGGCGTATACAAATACAAGTACTTACGCATTTTCTACTCGATTCTACTTTATATATGGCAAGAAGAAAAACCTGCAAAACAAAAGAAAAATCAATATATAACCTCATTTTCATGATCTCTGGTCTATTTTTGGGGTTCAGCAAAATGTCAGTACAAAAAATGTAGTATCATTTTTTATCGTGACAGTATTTTGTTAAGGAACGTCCAGGTGGTGGGCGGGGCTATGTAGTATCATTTTTTATCGTGACAGTATTTTGTTATTTAGGAACGTCCATTTAACGTCTTGGAGGTGGGCGGGGCTATGTATTTTTTTTTTATTTCCGTAGTTAAATTGTATAGAAAAACATCTTTTCCTGAAAGATGCAAAAATAATGAATAATATGATCCAAGTTTTCAAAATGATATATAGGTACAACGTCGAGCGGAAAATAATACCGATTCTAACATGACCTCCTTCATTCGCTTTGTTAACAAACGAGCGAGTTATCCATTCGGTATAATCTCATTAGCACATGCGCCGGTGAATGTGACCGACTTTTCCATTGGCAGCATAAATTGTAATCCGAATAATACCGATAGATGGCGCAGTATTATTCGAGTTACATAAATTGTGTGCGACATTTTCTGCAAGGGTAAATATAAATTACCGTCTTCCAATCAAAGTATACTACCGTATTTGTACTCTTAGACATATCAGAATCGAAATAAATCATGGAAGTCAGAATGTGTTTTTGAGTTTTAACATGGATTGGCGGATATTAGTAAATTTTATCCCTCGCTTCTGGCTCGGGATAATATGCTAATATCCGCCAATCCAGGTTAAAACTCCCAACACATTCTGGCTTCCATGATTTATTTCTTAATTTATGTTTCGCGTGAACAAAATTCTGGCTTCGCGGAACATGGTATAGACTCCTCTCTAAAAGTAAAGTGTTTGGTCTCCAAACGAATAGTTCATTTTAAAAGAAAAATATAAAAACATTGCAGATTTTTACCTCCAAAATAGAAGTATGCGGCTGTAAGGGCATAAAATGCATCGTTGTGCATCAGAAAAATGGAATATTGTAAAAATTACGTTTTTTACATGTTTGCCAATCTAAAATGTGCCTTTGAAAAAAATGAACGATATCAAGGCAATGCTTATAAGTTGACAAGTTCACAAATATTGTGTCATTTCCATGTGATGGGCGTTCAAGGAGAGGTGTACTCGATACTACATTATATGATAAAGCTTGTCAGCGACTTGCGACACGTCGGTGGTTTTCTCCGGGTACTCCGGTTTATTCCACCAATAAAACTGACCGCTACGATATAACTGAAATATTGCTAAAGTGGCGTTAAACACCATAAATCCCTCACCCCTCCATGTGATGGCATGTCTGAGAAGGAATATATTTCCAATAACAAAACGATACATTGTGTGATAAAACTGACCGCCACGATATAACTGACATGTTATTGAAAGTGGCATTAAACACGTACCCTAACCTAACCAATGACCAAAAAAAAAAAAGCGCAAGTCTAATATGAACTCGAAGTTTATCATTAACAGTTATCAGCTCCAGGCTATTGTTATTGATTTATTTATTACACCTAGTGGAATGCGTGACCATGCTCCGTCTCTACCATTCATTATAGAACCAAACATATTAAATGTATGAAAAGACACAGTCTAGCGCAGTTTAGCACTTGCTTAATTAATATCGGTTCGTTTGGTAAGCAACTTATTTATAGAGCACAAATGTTTTGAGTCTAGACATATCCAATAGTCTATTGTAATTAACAACAAGTCTTCATTAACAGTTAATTACAACTGTCACATGTTCGGAAATAAGAACTTCTAACCAAGTCACGTGAATTGAAATGTTTTAAACCACATCGATGGTGTAATGGTTAGCGTGACTCGCCTCGGGTGCAGTAGATTGTGGACTTCGCAGGGTCGGGTCAAACCGTGCGCAGTATGAAGGTGGTAGAACAAATACTAATTGGATCGGAATAGGGATAATATGGCGGGTGTGCCGACATGTCTATGTGAGGCAAAATAGTGTCCTATGAAATGGTGTCCTGTTGCGCTATATCTCAAATGAAAAACCTTAAAAACCTTAAATGGACAGAAAGAAGTCATCACCTCGGACTTTATCATAGGAGTCAATTGTAAAAGACGACAGTAGGTATTTCACGGCGGCCACTATTCATTGATACATCTACATGTGGACTGTTGTTTCAGTGAGCCAACAATATCAAAATCAATCTAAGTGTGACTGTCTATTACAAAGCGGACAAACTCATCGTCATCATCGTCTCGTCGAAATGGAACATGTTGTTGCAATGAAATAGTTCAAAAATGGTTCACTTGGCGTTAAGCAACACTCTCATTCACGCAATCAAAATGCTTGATGACGGTCATCGTTGATTGGTCGACCATAACGAGGTTCTCCTGTCTCAAGTTCTTTCAAGCATGTTCCATATATAACTGTCTGGACATAGCTCACTATGAACCTATCTGTACGATACGACAACTTCGTAAATTAAATATTTAACCACAGGTTCTACATGCAAGGAGCGAATGACAAAATTATCCTTTCAAATCATCTGGATTCACTCCTTGTTGTTAGCTTACCTGACCCAAAGGGTCAAATGAGCTATTGTCATCACCTCATGTTCGTCATCGTCCGTCCGTATGGTGTAAGCTATTTCAATCAAACATGGCCTGAATCATCATTAGATTGTCCGATAACACTAAACCAACGAACGAACCAACCAATATGCTGGGTTAAGGTGTTTAATGCTACTTTCAACCAATGTCTAACTTTTTTATTGTCCAATCTGTATGCGTATTTGATGGTTTCAAGTTTAATATAGGACCCTACATGTATGTGAAAATGGGCTTTATTGTTTTTATTCCAAATCTTGACATGTTAGAACACAAATGGTGTGTGATTTACAGGTGAATAATACAGATTCAGGTGAGCCTCTTGTAGTATTACATAAACTTTTTTTTTTGCAGAATGCTTAAATAAAAATCATTTATGTTAGTTGATGAAGTTTATTACAAAAACGCGTCGTGTGCACTAAATTAGATATCTCCTTTTCTCCAACACAAACCACTTTCTAAATGCAATGAATTTACTTCCTGGACTTTTAAATTCTATAGATGCATGCATCTCCCAAAATATATCAAAAATATTAGTTGGATTTACAACTACATGTTTTGTACCTATGTAATCGAATCCCGTTCATGTTGAGGTGTACTTGATACAACATTATGTGATAAAGTTCGTCAGTGACTTGCGACAGGTCGGTGGTTTTCTCCACAAATAAAATTGACAACCACGATATAACTAAATTATTGTTGAAAGTGGCGTTAAACACCATAACCATAACCCATATCATTTCTTACCAACCTGAAAATTAGATAGCAATAATGTGCTACGGTTTTTTTCCAGTTGTTTAGAGTAATATTTTTTTAACCTAAAGCGGTTGCTTTACGTTATAATAAAACTATTACGGACCCTTACATCAGTAAAGTCACACACTAACACATTTAATACGCGATTATTAGAATGTTTAGTTTATATATTAATTTCCCACAAATTTAAAATAAATCTGAATCATTTAAATATAACAGATATAAATTTTCATGTTAAAAAAACTTTAAAAGTTTTTGTTAAACACTTACTAAATAATTTTATTATAATATTTTGTTTCATATATTGAGAACTAAATCACAATAAATACAATCCATATTAAAAAAAACATCTAAGATGTTTGTTCTTAATATTAAAACCTTACTAAATAATTGAATTATAATATTTTTCTTCATATTTTCAGAACTAAAATGTACCATAATAAATACAATCCGTAATTTAAAAAAAATATCTACCAAAAAAAAAAATGATATATACGTATATATACTTACAACAAATATGTATAATATATCATAGCACCGTTCCATTGTATATATATTATAATACTAAATCCGATATAGTGGAGATATCGTCGTTAAATAAAATGAATATTTATAGAAAATGATCAAGAGTTTTAATAGGGAAATACCTGTCAATCATAAGACATTTCGCACCATAGCAATACTACAAACAACAGAAAGCCACGCCTTCCAACGGAACTCAATATTCGTTTAATTGTATTCTATTTATAGACATGATGTTGCTATTGTTAGTGTCTAATAATATTTAATGCAGAGATGAAACGGAATAACAAATATATTGTATTTCCACAGAACATCCAATCTAATAATTTTGCATGTTATTTTTATTTATAGAACCGTCACCTATTTTACCGACTTAAGGTCAGTTCTAAGCCCCCTCCCTTTTCCAATATTACTTTTATTTATAATCGTCACCTATTTTAGCACTTAAGGTCATTTCTAAGCCCCTCCCCCCCTTTTCCTTAGTTATTATCTTCTGGGTTTTTTTTCGCTCAAACATTTATCTCCTAACGCCGTTAATTTGCATTCATCCGAGTGATATATTAATACCTGAAATAGGGATTTTTTTTTTATTAATTTGATCAAAATGTTATGGATATATAATTAAAAAAATCGCCAGCAAGAAATCAAAAGTCTCAGCGATAAATTTTCTTAAAATTTGAAGAAGAGAAAAATAGCAATTGTTTTTTGTGTGTGTGTGTGTGTGTCTTAACACTACTTATTTGTTAGTGGGGGAGGAGGGGGCGCATTTTTCAGTCAACGATATATTTTCGTAAGTTTCTATTTCCGTGAGGAATACTGATATAAATATATAAACATTCCCGTATGTATCTATTTCCACCAGTATGTATATATACCATTGCGGTGTTGCAGGTTGTAAGTATCTGTTTACATACACAATTGTAAAAAAAAAATGTACATTTCCGGTGTCTCATGCTGTTAGTATATATTTCCATCATGCATTTTTTATATAAATATACATTAAAGTTTGTAGTCAGTGACTTGCGACAGGTCGGTGGTTTCCTCCACCAATAAAACTTGTATATAACTGGGATGTCTTTGAAAGTGACGTTAAACACCCTACCCCTATACATCCCCAGTGTAACAAGCAGTAAGGATAAGGAAAGATTGAAGATACCAAAGGTATAATTAGAAGCCTTACATCGAACGACAGACAAAACAATGGCCAACGAAAACTGGACAAAAGGACAACCAATGATCTACAAAGAACTACACAGAAAGATTGAGGAACACGTACCCCATAAAAAAACTGGGGGTGAACTCAGGTGTTTCGGAATGGTAAGTTCCTACTCCACTTGTGACACCCGTTGTGTGTTACTCTTGTTACAAAGTATACGAGATTGTAACTGGGGGTGAACTCAGGTGTTTCGGAATGGTAAGTTCCTACTCCACTTGTGACACCCGTTGTGTGTTACTCTTGTTACAAAGTCTACGAGATTGTAATTACGATAACAACGCAAACAGACCAGCTCAACAGCGACGCCCAAGCCATCAACATTCCAACAGTATTGACCAATAAAAGGGAGCGATCGACACAGACAAGATGCACATATTATACTGGTACGATACCAACATCGAAACAAACCACCGATACTCAAGATATCAGCAAAGAATGGAAAAGCTGTAAAACTGTACGAAGTCCGTACGACAGAATGAAATTGGCCCACCTGACGAAATTAGAGACGGACTGATGTCTCTATCTAAGTCATTTGACCCGGACGATCCAGCACTCATCGATCGCTTTCCATACTATACTCCTGAAACAGATATTGGTGATAGACCACCGACACCAACACGGGAAATAAGTAGCAGGCAAAGACCTAGCAAGAAAAAGAAATATTTGTCCGCAATACCTGAGCAGGATAGATGGACGTAAAACCCTCATAAACTAACTAACTACGATAAACGGATTATATCCGTGGTCAAATACGACACAGACATTCAGTAACGGTTAACTAAGCCTTTGTGGTGATCGTACAATTTTCGAAGTGATGACTTCAACTTTACCACTATAAACACATGGCTCAGTAGCTTCTTTGTTAACAGCAACCAACCCTTTGAAATCATGAAATATCATATCAACTGAGATATGGAGGTGCTACTATACATTGTATATAAATGGAAAGTTCACAATTGGAAACTTAAAATCGTCTCTTTCGTCGTAAAGTTACTTTTTTAACCGACACTCACTGTCCATTTCTAGGTGTAGGTCAATGTATACAGCAGATCTATAGCTTCTTTCCATTTTTCTTGATAAGCCTCTGTGTGAGGTCTGCTTAATACGAATAAAGGAACAAGTCGGTGAAAAGATGAGCATAGTTGGTACACATAAGAATGCCGACCGTCTGTTGAAAAACACGCCCACCAAACATATCAAATATGCTGTCAATCAAAAACTCGAACATTTTAATGATGTCAATTTCAGAGACATATTTGTTACAATCAGAGTAGTTGTTTTCCAAATAAAGATCAGCCCCTTCCTAAACAATGACGTTGTGCACGATATTGCTGCACACTGTTATTTATTAGCTGTTGTTCCTTTTTTATCCATAAATTAGGTCAAAAACTGCTCAGCATATGACTTTTATTTCTAATTTCATCCATTTCATAGTTTTCTCCGAGTACTCCGGTTTTCTCCACCAATAAAACTGAACGCCACGATATAGCTGAAATATTGTTGAAAGTGGCGTTAAACACCATGAAATCAACCAACCAACCATTAAAATAAGAAAATCAGTTAATATTTTACTATATAATGCTCTATTACGCTCTATTATTTTCATTGAATAGTGTCATTTCTATTGCGTTAGATGTAACATGAAAAAAACTGTTGTCTTGTAAAAATACAATTTAATAAACTACTAGTAATCATTGGATCCCCTCGAAATGTTTTAGCGCGAAAATGTATGACGTGATTATGACAGAATGGATGACGTACAAGTGTAAAGAAATGTGAATTGTCGTCCTCTATTAACACCTTGTTTCTAATATTGATCTAACATACACAGATACAAGCCTATGATACTTGTATGAAATGAAACATTCTCGACTTTCTGTTACTGATTCACTTAAAACCAGGGGCGGATCCAGGATTTCAAGTTAGGGGGGGCGAACTTAAAATAATCGCGCCGAGCGGAGCGAGGGCCGAACATTTTTGGGGTATTTCGTGTGAAAAATCACGATTTTATGCAAAAAAATCATATTTTTTCCAATTTTAGGGGGGGCGCCGGGTTCGCCCTCCCCCTGGATCCGCCACTGAAAATTGTAACAGTGTTCACCACAACAAGGGAAAAAACAGCTCATCTTGGACTTTATTTTTTAGACCGGTACACACAGTAAGTAAAGCTTAATCATATAGATTAAGGGTTAGGGTTGTGGTGTTTAACGCCAATTTCAACTCTGAATATTTAAGTTATATCGTGGTGGTCAGTTTTACCCAAGCCTGATATTTACAAGTAAATATGGTTTCAAATGTCTTTCTTGTCCATTCTTAGATCATTCCTATAACTGTGACGATCTTCTGTTGATGTTTATAATTCTGTCAAACGTGAATGGATGGAATGCTATCGCATCATTCTACACTTAATCCACCATAGCTCATATTTTTTTTCCGAAATCTTAAAAAAACAAGATATATATAATATATATATTCTCCTTCTGCATTGAATAAATGCGTTTCTCAGTGATCTAGCAGAATTGTCTACCTTTCGACGTTTCTCAGTGGTCTAGCAGAATTGTCTACCTTTCGACGTTTCCATATAAACGTTAGATAGAATGCATTCTATAAAAATATTGATAGTAAAGGACCGGTCATTATTTATCTCCAGGAGTCGGCAAAAGGGTAGGGAGGTCATGAAAAAATTGGAAAAATTGATAGAGGGGGGTCACTGCTTTTCTGGTTGCTCAAGCAGGGGGGGGGTCATGATTTATTTTTTAACATACACTATAGATAAAATCATTGAACTGTTTTGGAAAAAACTTGGGTGTTGGAATCATCTTTGAAATAAACCCATAAAGGGAAATTTGGCTTTAAAATACATTATCTTTTGATAATTTTTTCCACTATGAATACTTTCTCAATTGTTTTGTTGTATTGTA
>MJUT01044360.1:554999-569681 GCA_002080005.1 Gigantidas platifrons | reverse complement strand
AAAAAAACTATCGTTATAGTACATTGTATTTATAGGCAAACTTTAAATAGTGGGCTCCTGGCTTGTTGAAGACTGTGAAGACAACAAAATTACAACGAAGTGACTTAAGGGTACCTTTACATTAGATGTGGTTGTGGTTGCCTTCGTGAACACAGAAGGACCTTTAATTCCATTTCCTATGAGCTACTATCTTTGTTAAAAGGAATTTATAGCAACATATGAAATTAGAAGCCTTTCAACAAAAATCAGGAAAAGGGGGGGGGGTCAAAAGATTTGAAGTAGTTGAAAGAGGGAGAGGGGGGGGTAAATTTTAACACAGCTTAAAAAAGGAGGGTCAGTTATGTTTGCTTATCCCAAATTTACATTTTGCCCCCCCCCCCCGGAGATAAATAATTATCGGTCCCTAACAAAATCATATATCCAAACGACAAATGGCGCGTGCATTCTTTTTTATGAAACAAAATTGAACTAATTCTTTTAATCTATCTTGAGCGGGAAATAGTTGTGTAGTCAAATGTCTGAATGATATTGTGTGAGGAAAAGAACATTGGTTGTGCATACTCTAACATATCTTTACAATTTTGCTGAATCCACGTCTGATTCTCACCACCCCTTGAGTGTCAAAGTAGGTCTAACTCCGAAGACCGATTTCTAATATAAATAAAAGTATGCATTTGCGGTTGTCAATTTCTATTTCCATCAGGACTTCGAAAAACACATGCGTTCCGGTGTCTGATGCTGTAGATATTTAACAAATAGATCATGGTACTGAGGGCCATATGGCAGTTTATGGACCGGGGTGTCATCCACAAAATATTATATTGACCGAAGCGAAGCTGAGGTCCATATAGTATTTTGAGGGTGACAGACCGGTCCATAAACTGTCATTTGGCTCGAAGTGCCGTGAAATATTTGTTATATTATACTTCGCCTCCAAAAACAAGCCCGATTTTCTCCCGAAATAAAGACTCGAAGAAACTGGAAATAAATTTGACCTCATAATGGTGAATCTAGACGAAGATGTTATATGGACCGGGCCCGGTCTACAGTTTATCACATATTTTGTTGCAATATGTTCGTTTTTACATGTCCAATAATAGTTAAAAGTCAGAGTTGGTTATTTTCCCTCAGAGCAAATACAGTGCAAATATCCGTATATATCCTCAAATATCCGTATTTGCCCTCATATTTCAGTATTTGTCCCCGTATTCAACTTCCGGTATTTGCGCAGTGGTCTCAAAGGTTATATGTCAAAATACAAGAAAAGATGATGTATAAAAATATGCATAAAATCGTATTTCAATCAAAATAACACATTTCAACATAGTTTAAAGTTTAAATAACTTGAAACGGAATAATTAGCTCAAATGTATAGAAGAAGAAGAATTGTTTATTCCAAATCAAGGGCCCACGAGGGGCAAACATTATTAGGAAAAGAAAGAAACAAACAACATCAATACAACAATATTTTACAGAGAGAAAGAGTTACTTGATTGATAGAAAACTACAATATTATGACATACAATAACATGAAATATAGACATGTAATACTAATATGCAATGTAGCATGAAATAGTTATCAGACTGGATTACTGAATGATCCTGACATATAAACATTAGAGGATCTGAATACTATTTTCAAGGCAAATGATCATTGTGTCGAATGGGAATTTCCATTCAAATGTCAACGTCTTGGGTAGATCTATAATACAAACAATTTCTAACGTCGTTGAACAGATCGACATTGTGTGGTATATTTTTGAAACTCGAAACAAAAATATTCAACTCGAAAAAAAAGTTGAACAAAGGCAACTCTCTGAAGGATTAATTTTCATAATTTGTCAGTTCAAAAAACTTTTTTGCAATATAAAAGTCAATGCTTGGAAAAGGTCAATGTAAAATATGTGATAAAAAGATTATGACATGAAATTTTCCATTTCGTCCCTGGTATTAACCCTCAACCCATATCAGCACTCCAACTTCGTTGTCGGGCTTGATATGGGAGTCTTGGGCCAATACCAGGGCCGATATGGAAAATGTCATGTAATAATCTCTTAATATGGACCGGCTGGCTAACAAAGACAAATAGGGAAAATATAAACGTAAAGTATAATATATATTTATATGGAAATCTGATATACATTCCTGATGGTTCAGGCTGTAAAGTATGTATTTCCATTAGGAATTCTGATATAAATATACAACCCAATTTTTCGATTGGATTGTGAACAGTGTGGTGGTAGTTTTTGTTTTCATTTTATTCTAAACCCCAATATTTTAAATCTCTGGAAAACATACTAGCATTAACATAATTATACATTCCGTGCAAGTCAGGAACAAAACCCATCCCTAAACTAACAAAGTGTACCATACATTTTTTTTGTATATAATTTAATCTTTCTTCAGAATACATCAAAGAAAATGTCATGCAGACAAATATTGACAACTTAGGAAACAAATACAATTAAGCTAATGACCACAAGCTTAAGGTCATATACTAATAATCAATGAAATCTTATAAACAATTTACCAGTAACTCTACACCATTGTTGATTCATGAAATATTACTGTTCTGAAATAAACAAACTGTGAATTAGTTTTAATTAGCAACAATTTGTGTGATGACTGACAGAATCTTCCTTTTATAGGAGGATATAACATCCTTGTCCTCCGTACGAACTTGTTGTTTCAAATAATTCAATAAGGATTGTTTTTACTTAAGCTACTTCAAACGTGATTTTGTTTCTACCATCCCAAATGTACAATTGTTTGGGCTAGCAAAACGCAAAACAAACATGGAGATTTGCTTCTACATACTCCTATACACCCCAACGTCACGGTATACTGAAATACTGCAAAAGTTAGTGTTAAACACCAATCAATTAATCAATCAACCCCTCCACCTACATACACACATACTTTTATATTGTACAGTAATCACTGAAGAGTGTATTAATCTTAGCGCAATAGCCTTCGAAATCAAAAGATTATGAAGATCAATGTCATATAGGTATACATGTATGTTCTTATATCAAGGAAATCTGATTTATGTCTATACAATTTTATTGTGGTTGGTTTATGGTGGTTAACACCATTTTCAACAATATGTCAGTTATCTCTGTACAAGCTTCCACAAAATGTGGTATCGACTATACCTCGCCATGAGCAGTTGGCTGCTTTGATGGTGTTTAAATCCACTTCAGATATATCGTGGTGGCCAGTTTTATTGGTGGAGGAAACCGAAGTGCCAGCAGAAAACCACCGACCTCTCGCAAGTCACTGATAAACTTTATCACAAAATGTTGTATCGAGTACACCTCGACATGAACGGGATTCGAACTCACAACTTTAGTGGTGATAAGCACTGCTTGCATAGGTAGTTGTAAATCCAACTACCATACTATTCTTATGTCGTAATTAAAAGTTCACTAGAGCTTGTGTTATAATTGTTTCATTCTTTCCGACTTTAGATAAAGCTTATTGTATTGTATTGTACATTCAGGTCCACGATGGTCCCCAATGTTACTGTGAAAGTTGTACATTCAGGCCCACGATGGTCCCCAATGTTTCTGTGAAAGTTGTACGTTCAGGTCCACGATGGTCCCCAATGTTACTGTGAAAGTTGTACGTTCAGGTCCACGATGGTCCCCAATGTTACTGTGAAAGTTGTACATTCAGGTCCACGATGGTCCCCAATGTTACTGTGAAAGTTGTACGTTCGGGTCCACGATGGTCCCCGATGTTACTGTGAAAGTTGGAATACATATAGCATAACCACAGTTATGAAAGTTAAGACAGACATGATCGCAGCTAGTGAATCGAGAATGCCACGCTTATCCAAGGTTAAAGATAAATTATAGCAGCTGTTAAAGAAAGTTTGTTGGTAGTAGGTGTTGATGGTCTTTTATAAGGCAAAATTTCCCGATGATAAACCAATCACTATACGATTGTTGATAAATACGTAGATATCATATTTAGTGCGTACGACACGTTTTCGGAATAACCTCCTCCAGGCACGCATCAAAGTCGAGAGATTGGAAAGACAAATAATTTAAAGAAAAGGCAATTGAAATTTGATTGGATAAAAACCTCATCGTATCAAAAACAACGTTATAATCTAAAGTGTGTTCTTTGTTTACTATGCAAACTGCTATGATACATTGGTAATTAATCGTAGAAAATGTATATGGTACCTGCGTCACTTAGAAGTGCGTTACGTACAATTGGCGGTCAGTTATGTTTACCGATAAGGTGTGCTAGACTATCAATGCTAATTGCGTCGTTTTTGTTTACACCAATAAAATCACGTCCACGTGAACTCTGCAAATTGCGAATCTCTTATTTGTTGTTAAATCAAGGTTTTCCTGACTTTGGTTCAAACCGTTTATATCTATTTATCTATTCACCCAACAATTTACGTTTATCTTCTTTTATTCAGCGAGGGGGTTTTGGTGTTTAATGCCACTTTCAACAATATTTCAGTTATATCGTGGTGATCAGTTTTATTAGTGGAGGAAATATGAGTACGCGGAGAGAACAATTGACCTGCAACAATTCGTTAATTGGCGACTTGTTATTTTGAAATCGAAAAACTAATTTTGTTAATTTGATAATGAAAAACTAATAGGCAAAGAAATATTTTAAATACGTAAGCGGAAGCTATGCATTATACATCATTAAATTAACCTAAATTAAAACCTGACAAAATAATTTGATAATGAAAAAAATATTAGACTGAGAAATATTTCAAATACATAAACGGAAGCTATGCATAATATATCATTAAATTAACCTCAATTAAACCCAGAAAAAAATGTCATTTATTCATGAAGAGTTATAGAACTTTCCTTTTCGATTGCATCATTATTTTAGCAAGTTCTATCTTGAGTTTGAGATTAATCAGTGCGAGGTTAGTTTGCCAAATTTTCTAAATGCAGTGATTAAGTTGAAGTCATCACTTCGACAGTTCTACGGTCGCCACCCTGACCTAGTTAACCGCTGTCATCACTTCGACAGTTCTACGGTCGCCACCCTGACCTAGTTAACCGCTGTCATCACTTCGACAGTTCTACGGTCGCCACCCTGACCTAGTTAACCGCTGTCATCACTTCGACAGTTCTACGGTCGCCACCCTGACCTAGTTAACCGCTATGGAATATCTGTGTCACAAATGACAACGGTTATTGTCTTGTTTCTCGTAATCACAATCATTGTATGCTTGTCGAATTCATGACTTGTCAGCTTGTTTGTAAAACAGTAACGCGACGGGTGCCAATAGATGAACAGGAGCATTGCCTACCCTTCCGGGACACATGAGTTCACCCCCGTTTTTTTTTTGTTTTTTTTTTATGTAGGGTTAAATCTTTAGTTTTCTGTGTAGTGTTTTGTATTGTCGTTTTGTCAACTTACTTTTAGCTATTGACATAGATCGTTTCCATAGAGCTCCTGCTTACTGAAAAATGCCAATTGATTACGCAATTCTTTCTATCCAATGAAAATAATCGTTTATTTACACCATACGCAAATGGAAAATACAACCGATAAAAATTCTAAACGTTCCCAACTACGTTATTTTTAGCTGATCGTGTCATTTTAAACTGCTTATTTCTTAGTAATTACTGTGCTTTTTAATTAATTGAAAACACCGAGAAAGGAAGAAAAAAAAGGTTTGAAAAACATTTGGATTAAAAATCATAAAAAATAACTTATTAAAGTAGCATTTCCAGGGTTTTGAAAAGGGCTAAATTACAATGGTGTCAGATAGGAGAATTTATCTAACATTATGTACGTTTTCCTTTGAAATTAACGAAAGTAACCTGTCTGATACAAGATGTTGTATCACCACACTGTGGTGATAAAAGAATGGCGCGACGTTGCACGAGACGTTCTCTACCGAACTCCTTTGTCATGACGTCATATCATTCGAATCCGGCGAAAAACACATAAATGTAGGCAACGTAAAGACATATTATCAATATTTCCGGCAACAGTAAGGTCCACATTTCTTTTCTAAAAACGTTGTCGGATTGTACAGTGACACTGAAAGTGATTGAACAGTAATTCGACATTGGCGAAAGGACGGCAACAAATAACGTGATGTCATTCACAAAAAGTAGTCTTTCTGCGAGTATTGTAAAAAAGGGTTGTAAATATTAATTCGATCCTTGTTATTTGTTTAAAATTTGTTTTTATTGAAATGTTAGATAAACTTATTACATAAATAGTGTGTTGGTACAAGACTATGTATCAGGTCGAGCCTGTTGTGTGAACCAACGTGAACTAACCACATCACAACTCGTCGCTATCGCGACTCGTAGTGATACTGGTTCACACAACAGGCTCGACCTGATACATAGTCTTGTACCACCACACTATATATGTAATGGGTATATATCGACGACGTTATGTTGTTCTCGCTACTATTGCATTGTCTGTCCTACCATTTATGGCTTCTTGTATAACTTTCATGTTAAGAGACAGTCAAATCAACAACAGATTACTATTTATTTATTGAAATCTTTTTGACAAGTTAAAGAAAGAGACATGTACTGACCTTTGACAATGTAATAAAATGGAAAACAAAATTTACCACACTGTCGGGTGATTTGCTACGTCACACGCACGGATACTTGAACATCGCCTCGAGGTAGGTTTATGCAGCTGTACAATTTAAAAAAAGGAAAACTAACTAAACCAAGTAGTTCACCGAAGGCCCCACATATCAGACTTCATTGTTAGCATACATTCATTGCGTGGAAACCCGTCAGTTTTGCAAACACTTCTGTACAGTTAAATGAGTTTTGCGTGAACGGTATCCTTGTCCGGAATACGACGATTCCGTGATAAGACGTTCTCCTCACTTGGAGGAAGAATTCGTACCACCGATCACGTGACTTCATAAAAATCTAGGCATTTTTAGCAGTAGACACTGCAGGTAGAAATGGATCGAGGAAAACGATCTCAAAAGTAATCCAGCAAATATTGGTGCGTGGTTCCGGGGTGTACATCTGACAGCAGGAAAAAACCCAATCTGGAAAAATATGTAACATTTATCCCATTTCCGACAAAGTTGAAAGACCACAGCGGTGGCACAGGCCATTTTGAACTACAGATGCCTAGATTTTAGTCACGTGGTGATGGAAGTCACATGACGATATTATCTGAATACCAGTATCCCGGAACCGACGTATTTTAACTGCACAGAAGTGTTTGCAAAACTGACGGGTTTCCACGCAATGATTGTATGCTAACAATGAAGTCTGATATGTGGGTCCTTCGGTGAACTATTTGGTTTTGTTAGTTTTCCCTTTTCTAAATTGTACAACTGCATAAACCTACCTCGAGGCGACGTTCAAGTATCCGTGCGTGTGACGTAGCAAACCACCCGTGTGACGTAGCAAACCATCCATGCACATTGTCGGAACAGTTTCAAATTCAATACACAAATCACAGAAAGAGGTGAAAGTCGATACCCCTAACATGCAAATACACTTTCCTGGCTTGGTACAGGCATTTCAATGAAAAAGTGGTGGGGTTTAACTAGTATTATGGGCCCAAACCTCCACTCTGATACAATCTACAATAATGCCAGTGTTTTAAGTCGTATGTATGATATTAGTGCTGTGAAACCATCTCAACCGTCATTTAAATATTATACAGTATGACAAGGCCATCGTAAGTTTGAGAATACCAACGGTTAATCAGAAGCCATAATTCGAAGACGGACAGACACTATAATGGCCAAAAGAAAAGAAAAACTAATAAAAGTAAGGTTCTCCTCCCTCAGACATAGGTGACATTAGCCGATTTTTGTTTAATTAGGACCTTTGGTTTTATGGCTCCATTTTCCAATCTTTCGGTTTTCAGCGTTCCTGATGAATGGTTATTCCAGAAATGCGTATTTTTGCGTACTTAATCTGATATCTACGCTTTTATTACTACAAAAGACTACACAGAAAACTAATTAGACCAAGTAACACGAACCCCACGATAAACTGGGGATGAACTCGGGTGTTAGACCATATTAAATCAAAATCTAATTGTCAATGCCATCATAGGTCATATGTACCGTACGTAATTGTCAGAATACCTTTCAACAAGGTGTTGTAAATTTTAATGAGAAGTGCGTAAAACATAATTATGACGGACGCATCAAACATTGACGTCATGGCAAAAATATGCAATAAAGGTAGCTGGACTAACGAGGTAAGATAACACATTGATTAAGGTGGTCGTGGTACCATACTACTTTCAATATCTTTCACTGTGTCGATGCCTATGCTGGTGAACTACTAAAATCACCAAACTTAGAATCATTTAGTGAAAGGACATCATCTATTATATAGCGGATTGTCCATTTTTGATTACCCATTCGGTATTCTCTAACGTTTATTTATTTGTTTATATAACAAATGGGAACATAATCTTAGTTACTAAATTANCTAGCCACATAGCAGCTTTTCTCTCTGTGGTTTTGATCACCGAGATGCTTGAAATCTGCATACAAACATCATATGATCAAAATGTTCAACTGATTTTAAAGAGTTATCTCCCTATAGTGTTAGGTACCACCTTAAGAAAACATTTAAATATCATACCTTTTTTTTCTATTATACATTACGTTGCTGTCCTGTTTAAGCCCTATGGTTTATTTGCTCCCAAAGATGTGTCTTTCCAATATTTTGTTTTATGACTGTCCCAGAAGAAGATTGTTCCAGAGCCGCGTCATGCACACTACTTTCAATATCTTTCACTGTGTCGATGCCTATGCTGGTGAACTACTAAAATCACCAAACTTAGAATCATTTAGTGAATGGACATCATCTATTATATAGCGGATTGTCCATTTTTGATTACCCATTCGGTATTCTCTAACGTTTATTTATTTGTTTATATAACAAATGGGAACATAATCTTATTTACTAATAAATGAAGATTTCTCCCTAAAACAATTCATTTGAAATACATAATTTTGTGGCACCATAAATACAGCAGAACATTAAGAAAGGCTTAAAGATACCAAAGGGTTAGAAGTCGTAAATCGAAGAAGGACAGGCAATGCAATAACAAAAGGAAAAATATTTGATTTGATTTGATTTATTGTGCTTAACACCACTTTCATCAATACTTTAGCTATATCATAGCGAACAGTTTTAGTGGTGGAAGAAGCCGGAGTACCCGGAGAGAACCATCGACCATGGGCAAACAACTGGTAAACTTGATCACTTGCGGCTGCGAGTCGAGTGCACCCTTTTGTAATTTACAAAGCCGGGCGCGAACCCACGCCGTATTGGTGATAGGCTTGTATGAGTTGTTATGTAATCCAACTACCTAACTCATTGAGACACTCGGGCCCTCCAAAGGAAAAAGAACCAAAAGACAAACAACGATCTACAAAAAAAAAGATCGAGACCCCACCAAAAACCGGTACTCCGGTACTCCGGAAGGGAAGTAGTTGTTGCTACACATGTGGCCCCCGTTGTGTTACTCTTGTTACAATATCCTTGATTTCTAATCTATGTGTGGAAGTAAATTTTTTGTCGCGAGAAAATGGGCCTCTCCCAAAAGTTAAATGATCGATGCCTAATTATGTATTTTGATTCATCGTCCAACACAATCAGCAGACGTCAATTAAGGGTAAGTTTACCTCAACTATTTTTTTCCATCTTTGTATTTCCCACAAGCCTTTGTAGGACGTACCGACCGGAAGTTATCGATCGTAATCTTGCATTGTGTCCGTCACAATCAATTTCGTTTCTATTTGGAAATGAACATTTCATAGAGGAATTTCAAACATGAACTTGGTCATTTTTTTAATTTGAGTTATAACTTTCTTTAAAAGTTAAACTCCCTTGTTTGTTTTATTGATTATAATATTTGGGTAACAATGACATGCTATTGTCACGACTTAAAACCACAAAAATTTGAATGTTGAAAGTTATTTGGTCAGATTTTGTCCTAATTGTCTAAAGAGGAAAACAAATATTTTAATTACAAATAAAACTCCTTCCTTTTTTGTCATTCATTGAATGTGCTATATATGGGTCGTAGTATTAATATTACGCTTTGGCTTAGTACATTTGTATTTATGTATTATATATTTCTTTAGACGAAAAATTTAAAACTTTGAAGTCAAATTCTTATTATTAAACGTCATTTTCTAAATTTAAGAATTTGCAAATTTCGTCATTGAAATGACGAGAATAAGTTCAATGGTGGTTTGTTCTGATGTCCTTTTTCTTTTGTGTTGTCTGTCCTTCCTGGATTTACGACTTTTGTTTCTAACTTTTCTTCAGTATACATGTACATAAATAAAAGAAAGAGAATACCTAGGCCTTGTATTATTTCTTAATAGTTTCGATAAAAGAATAATTTGTTTTGCTTTGTTATTCAGTTATTGTCGTTTTGTCGATATGGCTGTTCTATTTTGTGACCATTTCCGGTCATCTTCATAAGATGGAAACTTATACACTTTAGTAAAAATCATTAAAGATTACCGAAGTGTCAATTCAAAATGGACATCGTTTTATGCGGAAATGGTAACGGACCTCACAACACGGAACTCAGAACGTAAAAACACAAAATAGTACAACACAAAAAACAAAAAAGATGAGCACCACGGACCCCAACAAAAACCCGGGGGTACATATATATTCTACTATACAATTCTTAATATCATTTGAAAGCTACATTTCACACTTAATTTAGCTTTCCGAAAAACATATTTTTGTCACCCAACTTTTTTCCATGAAAATGAGTGAGTGAGTGAGTGAGTGAGTGAGTGAAATTGGGTGGGTGAGTGAGTGAGTGACAAATACTAATTGCAGTCTTTGGTTTGTCTTGATCGGAACTCGAACCCCACTATCTACCGCACTCGAGGCGAACACGCTAACCATTACACCACAATGTGGTTCATATTATCACTGTTGTAGATAATACAAAATATTCTCTAAACAACACAAACAATGTCTACATGACACGAAGCCATAGCAATTGTACGTATTAATAAGTGGCAAAATCTCATTAATAAAGGAGACCCCATGCTTTCAAATACTCATTATATAAAGATAACGCTAATTATTGGGAAACAACTGGAACAAAAAAGGAAAACAAAGCTCCATTTTAATATTCTTAGTTCTTAGAGAATAGTTCTATTGATAATAAATGGATAATTCAATTTAATTGTCGTAAGCGGTTTGAAGATACCAAAGGGAGGTAATCATAATCCACAAATCGAAGAAGGACAGACGACACAATGGCCAAAAGAAAAAGAACAAAAAGGCAAACAACGATCTTACAAAACATTACACATTAAACTAAAGACCAAAGACCGAAGAAGGCGAACCCCACTAAGACTGCGGAAGGGTAAGCAGTTTCTGCTCCACTAGTGACCCCCGTCGTGTTACTCCAACTGTGTTTAATAATAATAATAATAAAAAATAGCCAACGTAGATACAAGTACCTTGTGCTAGGAAGGGACATATATTATTTTGTAAAAAAAAAATAAAACTCTGATTCTACCAAAAAGTTATCTGAAACTGATAGCATCAACAGACAGTCGGCATACCTATGGACTTGTTCCTTTATTCGTATGAGGCAGACTTCATACAGGGATTTATCAAGAAAAACGAAAAGAGGCTAGTCCGATCTTTTAATTTCACATTCCACTATATATATATATTCACTAAATAATTCTAGGTTTGGTGATTTCGTTCATTGCATCTATCCCATTGAGCTTGAAATACAGGATACCACAGATACAGATAGGTCTGCTTCATACCTTGACATACATCTCGAAATTGACAGTGAGGGGTGGTTAAGAACGAAACTTTACGACAAAAGAGGTGATTTTGATTTTCCCATTGTGAACTTTCCATTCATATGTAGCAACATTCCAGCAGAACCTGGATATGGAGAATATATCTCTCAGTTGGTACGATATTCCAGAGCTTATGGTTCCTATCAGGATTTCCTTGATAGAGGGTTGCTGCTAACAAGAAAGCTAGTGAACCAAGTTAAGTTAAAGTCATCATTTCGAAAGTCTTACGATCGCCACCATGACTTGGTTGACCATTATGAAATATCTTTGTCACACATGACCATAGATATGTTCCACTTGTCGTTAACACTTCACTGTCCTTTCCTCGTTCATGACTTATCACCTGGTTTGTAACTAGGTTAACACGACGGGTATCATTAGTCGAGCAGGAACTGCCTATCTTTCCGGAGCACCTAAGTTCACCCCCGGTTTTTAGTGGAGTTCGTGTTACTCGATCTTTAGTTTTATGCGTATGTTTTGTAATTCGGTGTTTGTCCTTTTGTACTTTTTCTTTTGTTTATTGTGTTGTCTGTTCTTCGATTTACGGATTCTGATTACCCCTTTGGTATCTTCAAACTCGTCTTACAAACCCGGTGATAATTCATAAATGAGGAAAGGACCGGAAAGTGCTTACGACATGCCGTAAATGTTTTTAGATGGATATTAGACTTTCGCAACCCGACTTGACCATGGTGTCGATTCTGGCACGGTCTTGGAGCTTACTTTTTAGATGTTTCTTGACGAACATATTTTTGTTGTTGCTTACAGTTAATCAGATCGAATGTAGTAATGCGAAAATTTATGGAACTAACTAAAATGCAAATACAGGAAAAAATATAAAGATAATTTTGGTGGCATTTCCTGTTTTAACCGGATGTTTACAAATCAGCTTATTTGGTTCAAAATATATAGGAAAAATCCCGAGAATTTTGAATGTCGATCACCGTGTTTCCTCCGATGAATCAAAGAAGATTAGTCTTTGGACTATTTACCGGAGAATATAGTTCATTACATAATTTACCAGTAAATATAATATTTATGAACATGTTTTTAAATAGAAAAAATGTATAATAAGAAAACTTATATTGAGGTATACTAACTTGAAACATCTTAGTGGGGAAAGACTTTTGACCTGTGAATTAGATAAATTGGTGAAATAGAAGTTGTTTGACATGTAATTAGCCGTCGTCAATATGAGATGATTACGTTTTTCTAACAATACTTTTCCACCCCCTATTTTCTAATGAACCCTTTCTTTCTTATGTAAATATGTTTTTAACTGTTTAATACGTATATTCTGATTCATAGAAACAAAGAATACCACCAGAATAATTGGTTTCCAAAAGTTACAACCTTTTCTTTCTTATACCAATACAGTGTTACGGTTTAAATAACTGTTCATAAGAATATCTTGATTTTTATCAATTAAGGATCCCGTCAGAATCATTGGTATCCAATAATTACGTAAGCAGATTATCCACTCGTAATTAGGAGCAATTCATAATTTATAGTGAAGATGATTCCAGAAACACATCGTGGGTACTAAATTACATATCTATGTATGTAATAATATCTCTGGGTCGATACCTCTGTTGGTGGACTTTTAATACCAGAGAGTATCGTTCAACCAGTTGTCAGTACTTCGGCACTGGCATGGCTTATTAGATATATATATATATCTATATATATTTGTTTGAAATATGCTGTTTCTAAGTAATATGATTTATTAAAATTTAGGTCAATATCCAGTGCCGGATTTAAGACACATAAGGCCCTGTGCTAGTTTAGTTATGATGTCCCTTACTTGGGCCCTGAAGGAGGTAGACCTACACAGGCAGTCAGGCATACATGCTCAGGAAATTTAGGAATAGTTAGAATATTAAGATTGCACCACATAAGCAAAAATCCATCGTAAAAAAATTTTTGGCAAGAAGATGGGGCTCCTGGCCAACGGCGCCCTGTGTTTAAGCACAATGGTCAATCCGGAACTGTCAATATCCCTAATTCATGTGTAACCTTAAACCAGTTTGTCTATCGTGCGCATGCCCATTTTGGTTTATTTGTTCCCTAATTACTAGTAATACCTTTAAGTTATTTGGCCTTCCAGTCTTTCAACTATGTGGAGCGTGACTGCTGTAGGTTATTACAGAAACGGGACATGTGCCTTAAAGTAGATATCTACGTTTTTATTTATTCATATTTTATCATTCATATTTGGTAATGCCTGTACCAAGTCAGGGCCATTGTGGTTTTCCCAGTTTTCCGGATGTTGACTGATTTTTTCTGTTTGTTGATTTATGAGTTTTGCCTTTCCATTTGGAAGATTGCTCGGTGTTCGGTAATTTTGTTATTACACTTATTCAATTTCAAATTCAATATTGTAGGTTTTGGATTTTAATCTTTGGTACACTAGCACTCGTACAACGTTATGTATATATATTATGTATCTCTATACCAATAATGCAACAATGGCTTACTCGAATAAATAACTAATTTATTGATTATCTTTAAATATTTGGATTAAGAATTTAAAAAGCTAAGCTGTCTTTACATTACGATCATCGGCTGGTCTTTTTATGAATGAAATTGAAACAGTTTCTGATCGATAATCGTTCTAGTATATTCCAAAAGGTCATGTGACCTAGGTCAGTAAGAATGTATTTCTATATTACGCGTATGGTTATTACTAAGCGACTTAATTTTTTATATAATATCAGTATAGTATGATATATATATATATGGTTTGCTAACTTATACATTGAGGGGGTGTTTGTGTTTGTTTACGTTGTCATGGACAGTCTTCAAACTCATCAGATGTAGTGATTGATTTATTGATTGATTGCAGGAGACCGCCTTTTTCTTTA
>MJUT01044360.1:495399-509714 GCA_002080005.1 Gigantidas platifrons | reverse complement strand
GAATCAAAATATTGCTATTTCTACCATAGTTGGGACTTCGTCCCATAATATGATAATAGGTGTTACCTAACTTGGGACGAAGTCCAATCAATAATTGTTTTAGACAATAATATGAGACAGGTGCTACCTGTAGTGCCAGCGAAGCAAAATGCACATTATCTAATATTTAAATCATGTAAATCCTTGGGATGATTGAAATAGAAATTTTACTTACTTTTGTGTACTTTTTGGAGTGTACTGTAGTACAATGTAAGGATGCTCTTTCCATCTATTGAAACAGGCACGGTCATGAATGCTCGCGAATCTGAAAATTATCTGCCAATTTCACGCTCATTCAGTGGATCAAAATAGTGTCGAGATTTTTTGGGCCGAGATATATCGGGGACGACTTTTCTTAGGGCAGAGATATTTCGGGGACGAGTTTTAACATTCATAACCGGAAGTAGTTCCAGATTACTGCGCATCCGAATTTCTGCAGAAACCCCCTGTAGTGGTTTCCGGTGCGTCATTTCCGGTGCATGGAATTTTGACCATTAGTGTTATGGATCTAGAATCAAAATATTGCTATTTCTACCATAGTTGGGACTTCGTCCCATAATAATATTTGTAAACAATAAAGGTAAAAACACAACTTCCTGTATACAAACTAACAATGGTTCCCATGCGTAATATCCTCTTGCCATCACTAGAAAAGATTATCAAGGAATAGAGTAGAATAAAACGACGAAAACAAAAGCATGCTTTGATTTACAATGATGTTAATTGAGCCAGGATATAAATTGTCAAAATAAGGTATTATTGTCCATTCGTTCATCTTTATGTTTTATAATTGTAGGAATGCTTCGCGGATATATACTACAATGACAGAGGAGATATACGTCATAAGCTAGGATGCAGAGATAAAAAGGTAACATTAAGTCATTTTAAAAGCATTTACGTCGCATGACTAAACGGTTTTATTTGCCTCCGCATTTGCATCCTTTCTAAGGTTCTTTTTCCTTAGCTGATTTTGATTATTCTTTTCAGGTCCTTTGTTTGTTAGTTTGTTTTTGTTGTTTTTTTTGTTTTTTTTAATTGTTTTTCTAATTTTGTTTTTGTTTTTTTTGTTTTTGTTATTGTTATTGTTTTTGTTTTTTGTTTTGTTTATTAATGTGTTTGTTTGATTTGTTTTATTTTGTTTTTGATATTCCTCCCAAAATTTTTTTTGACTTCCCAATCGCTTGACACACTCTCTCTCTCTCTCTCTCTCTCTCTCTCTCTCTCTCTCATTGACTATTCTCAAAACTCGTCGTGTGCACTAAGCTAGATATCTACGTTTTCATTCTAAGCATCAGACCTTTCCGACAAAAACATATTTCGAGTTTTGAGTACTAAGTACAAAACTCGTACTCATAAAATGTTATTGCCGTATGTGGAGAAATAACACAGGACTGTCTCTACCATTAACAAGCTTTATCATTTTAAATAAGCGTTAAGGGCAATCAAGAACGGACAATACAGAGACACAGGTATCACTGGACAGAAGATACAGAACGAGGACAAGCAAAACAAACACGTGGTCAGTAAGTAGTTCCGGTATATAATATGTCATCCGTCACATGGTCAAGTACGGCAGATATTGTCGAAGACAGAGGATAGAAAAAAATCTATGTAAAGGGGGAAATATCCATTGCCATTAAAAAATTGATATTTCGAAATGGTAAACCAGTTCGTGGTGGTTGGGAATCGAACTCACAGCTTTTGTGGTAAACACTGATTACATAGGTAGATCTACATTACATTAACATACGATGGCGACAATGATGTATACTATGTATTTGACACGTATAATTTATTAATTTTTTAACCGATGTCACCAACAATATAGCATGTCTGTTCTAGTTATATTTTGTAATTAGATTTTTTAATGTTATGTTGCTATTTAGGTCTGCGAAAGATTTTTAAGTCTTGGTACACACACGCCTCATGGAAAACGCCAAGGATTTGCACAGTTGTGTGGAGGGTGTTGTAAAACATCTCACTGTAACATGAAAGGGTGTGAAACTATAGGTAAGACAGGTAGCTGAGGGGGGAGGATTGTAGTATATTACGAAATCGTTCAAGAAAAGTTTGAAGATAGCATAAGGGTTATCAGCAGCCAAAATTCGAAGAAGGACAGACAAAACAATGGTCAACAGAAAAAGAGCAAAAAGACAAACAATGAGGGACAAAAGAAGGGCAGACAAAACAATGGTCAACAGAAAAAGAGCAAAAAGACAAACAATGAGGGACAAAATACTGAAAAACAAATACCTTCAAATGATGCTTCTTGTTCATGTGGAGTTCCACGGGAAGATGTATATCATTATTTTTTTACTGGTCCAAACTATACGGAAATAAGACTTGCTATGATGAACAATTTAAATTGGGTACAGACAATCGATCTCAATCTACTAACCTGTGGATCTAATGTTTTAACATACGAAGAAAATATCAATATCTTGAAACACGTTTTCAATTTTATTAAATCTTCAGAGAGATTCCTTGTAGAATAATTATTTGAAAAGTATCTACTCACCAACCTCGCATCCATCCAACACAACCTTTTTATTAACTCGTTAATTGTTTACAAATATTTCTATATGTATTATATGCATGCTCAAAATCATCATAAACTAAACAAGTACCTAGCAACAGGAAACCCTTTACAGGGGTTATCCTAATGGTAATTAGATGTGTAACATGAGCGTGGTAATCCAATTAACCATTTTAACCGCGTCACTGTTTTTGTCTCTGTCACAAACCAGAACATTAATTACACTCAACTTTGTTCATATTATTATGATTAGTATTCAGATTTTTTTTACAAAATCATCGTCTTTTGGGTACTAAATTATTAAGTCATGGATTATTCAAGAGTTGTCTCATCTTAACTTTCAACACGTTTCTCTAAAGATATAAACACCTTGTTGAAAAGTGTTCTTTCACTAGGTTTATGGTGTTTTAGCTCCACTTTTAACAATATTTCAGTTATCATAATGTGTTATTTGCGTACCGATGACGAAATATGGTATCGACAATTACGACTAGATGTGATGCTAGTGATATTATCGCTATTTTGTTTATTTTCCCTTTGATGTTTAAAACCAATATGTTTCATATCACGTAAGCGCTGAGACGATTCAAATTATCGCTAATAGCTAAGCTTAGTAATATCACTGTTTTCTAATATGGCGTTTTATTATACCTCAGTATATATTTTCTATATAAAATTAAATGCAGATAAAATTACTATTTTGCACATAAAATTCCAATTGCTGATTTTGTTTAAAAAGTCTTGATGACTGATCATGACTATTATCCCTAGGGAAATAGTTCAGTTCAAACAGCATACATTTTCCCGCGCTTTTATGGTTCGGATCTTTGGTGTTTTAACGTACATGCACCTACATGCCCGAGAGATACGATTATTTGTTTACCAGACGATAAAATGGCATCTGCTGAAGCTTTTATTGTTGATATTTTTTTCTTAATATTACTATTAAGAACTTCTATTTGTGTCTTTTTAATAGCCATATTTTCTCAGATTTCCTAGATTTCCTTTGGTATAATAAAACACTTATTTACTGGCTATTCGGACAATAGCAAGTTTATTGTCCCCCTCGACACCAACTATTTCCCTCCGCTTTGCGGTCGGGAAATAGTTGGTGTCTCGGTGGACAATAAACTTGCTATTGTCCTCATAGCCAGTAAATAGGTGTATAATAATGACGTCACATTACCAAATCCTTGATAAACATACTATCATAGCGATAAAATAATTAAAGATGGTTTTTTTTAAACTCGAGGACGTTTCTCAGTCATCTCTCATCTCAGGGGCTTCGCCTTCCGATGATAGATGACTGAGAATCGTCCTCTCGTTTAAAAAAAAAAAAACATCGTTAATCACTTAATATACGTCGCGACCTTCAAAATTAACGTTATTATTTTTGTCGGTAGGATCATACCGTGCTTGATATCACACTGACCTATAATTTTCCACATAAGAGTCAGCACGTTGATACTGACAATTTTCCTCAGTGAGATCATAGGAAAAGTATATGAATTACCGATAAAGCTGTATATTGCATAAAATGGTTAAAAAAAACTCAACCAGTCAATTTAAGAAGAGGGAAGTGATATGTTAAATTGCGATCAATTTCCGGCATGTGTGAAAGCAAAAAAATTAGTCCTACAATAAAAACGGTCATTAAACTTTAGGGAGGTTTTTTTTTGCAGCCATTATAAAAGTAGCCCATTTGTCACTATTGCAATTTTTAAAAATCAACATGAAAATTTATAAATTAAATACGAGATAGTCAAAGAAATTTCCTTCTTTGATTCCACTCTATTTGGTGCTTTTGGTGAGTGTTTAACTCGAAATGAACAATTTTACAGCTAAATCTGGGCGGGTACAAAGTTACTACATTCGATAAGATAATGATGTCCGATTTGTGCAAGATCAACACGCTTAGTTTGATTGTTATATTGCAACATCAGTGAAGCAACAGTGAAAGGGTAGATATGTCGCTCCACTCGGACACATTATTCTGAAATGCCACCTAGTATTTGATTTTACTCATTAACGCTGCATGCTTAGCGGAGAAGCAACAAATACCAATTTAATAGTCTTTGGATTGACCCTACCGGGACTCGAGCCCACGATGGACATTAAACTACGGATGTGGTTCTAGTGGTTTTTGGATACTTGTATCTTGTTTTCAACCTATCTAGGTTTTCTTTAGAATGTGATTCATTAGCAACAATGCTAATGCTAAATAAACGGTAGAGAATACCAAAAGGGCAACCAAAACTGGACAAACCAGAAAAACTGGCAACATTGGGTACACAAGACGAAGAAAAACAAAACAAAAACACAACACTATATGTTTTGTATATTTAGCATTTAAATGTTACTCGTGACAGATTAACAACAAAGCGTGGTCATGAAAACATTCCCATTTTGGGTTTTTTCATTTTATTTTTTGTCTAATTTACTACTCATCCGTGAGAACATAGGAAAGGCTCTCAGTTAAATGAAATTCAATAAGCATACAATTGTCAGGAAATAAATCCGCTCCATCTGTAATTGGCAATTCCATTTCAAATATAGTCTCGTTTTGACATTTAAATCCATCTCTGTTGCACAGTTGTGAGAAAATAAATTACTTTAAATGAAAACAAAATGTCAATCTTAAAATATTCCATCGTATGATAGATAGTCTGTAGGTCGTTGTAAATGTAGGTGAAACTATTTCCGGAGAAGAGCGGAAGTAGTAAATCGTCCCTAATTGCATAATTCAAGAAGGCATCAATTACTTTTTAATGTCATTCTCAAAGCTTAATGGCACTATATAAAGCATTTATAGATTATTCTAAAACGCTTAGTCTGTCCCTATATGACACGAACATTTTTGTCCTTCCAGGAAATATTTACACTGACACTGGCATGGTGTATTATGCAATAAAGTCGTACATACTGAATGTACATGTATTGCACACGATGCGTTTCTGGAATAAACTTCATCGGGTACTCGCAGAGACAAAATAAAAAGTTAAAATGAATGAAATGAATCAAATGGCTCACATAAGCCTGTATCGCTTATACACGTGCGTAATAATAGCATGTTTTAATGTACAATGTACTTGGGGGAAAAAACAAACATAAAATCATGTAACAGGAACATTTATAAATAAAAAACAAAACAACAAAACAAAACAAAAAACAAATAAAGCAAAACAGAACAAACAACAACAATGTAGTATATATGATTTAATGCGCATGACACGTTTCTGTGATAATCTTCGTAAGATACGGTCAGTCTAAAGATTGAAATCACAATAAATTAATAGTCTTTGGGGTCAAGACAACCAAACGTCTTAAATAGGATAATCTAATTCTGCTAGGGTCACCTATGATATTTAGTCTTACAATTTACAGTTACTAAATACATGTAATGTGAATATAATTAAGACTAAAGGTCATATATCTCAGACATAGGTAACCTTAGTCCGTTTTAGTAATCCTAGTAGACTCTTTGGTTTTTAGTAATCCTAGTAGACTCTTTGGTTTTTAGTAATCCTAGTAGACTCTTTGGTTTTTAGTAATCCTAGTAGACTCTTTGGTTTTTAGTAATCCTAGTAGACTCTTTGGTTTTTAGTAATCCTAGTAGACTCTTTGGTTTTTAGTAATCCTAGTAGACTCTTTGGTTTTTAGTAATCCTAGTAGACTCTTTGGTTTTTAATGTATTCATACTTTTGCACTTTTATTTTTCAGATCACGTAAAACTTGGCCATTTCGGCAGTGGATGATCAAATAGTAATAATAAAAGTTGCTGGTTTATGTGCTAATTATAGTCTAATCTTGAAATTTATAACGCATCTTTCTAAATGTTACATATTCCAGAACTAAAGCCTGCGACCTGTGATAGGTGAATATACATCTTCAAATTCATACAATGGTTATCTTACACTGGTGTTGAAGGGATGTCGTAGTCATGATAGTATGGTATAGTTGGATGTATAGCTACTAATGCAATCAGTGCCTATCACCACCAACGCTGTGAGTTGGAATCTCGCTCAGGAGAGGTGTACTTGATACGAGTGATAAAGTTTGTCAGTGACTTACAACATGTCGGTGGTTTTCTCTAAAGTTTGTCAGTGACTTACAACATGTCGGTGGTTTTCTCTAAAGTTTGTCAGTGACTTACAACATGTCGGTGGTTTTCTCCTGGTCTTACGGTTACCTCCACCAATAAAACTGATCGCCACGATATAACTGAAATATTATTGAAAGTGGCGTAAATTACCATAACCCTAACTCATTGATGTTTGTTATTTATCTAACATGAAGATTGCTGAGGTGTACTCGATACAACATTATGTGATGATGTGCGTTATTGACTTAGGAAATTCGGTTGATTTTTTCAGCATTCCTCTGAGAGACGCTCTAATTTTAATCTATTAATGTGCAGTGATGGTAAGGTCATGATTCGGCAAAGACATCATGTGATTTTTTTGTTTGTTTGTGGGGGGGATGCAATGGCAGTAATAGGGTTGGAGTTAATGATGTTGAACGCCACTTACTACAATATATCAGTCATACCATGAGGGTAAGTTCTATTGAAGGTAACAGGAGAAAGCCACCGCACTGCTGCAAGTCACTGACAAACATTGTCGTATATGAGTATATCGAATACACCTCACCATGAATCGAAATCTCAACTTTAGCAGTGATATCGAACGATTTTGGCATTTTGTTTTAAAACGGAGAATATACCATTTTAACGATTGCTAGTGTTTGTTTTGAAGCAAACTTTAATGTTTTCGTGAGGAAATAAAAGCACGAATATTATGGTTTCGGTGTATATTTCTACAAAATTAATATTACTCTACCGACGCAACTACACAAAAGACTCACAGATATAACCGTAACTGTTCCGTTTTAAAAAGTATATACCCTGTGTCGAAACGAATTGGAAATATTTTAACATTGAAATGTGAAGATACAAAACTATTTAAAATCTTGTGAAGCAAAATTTCCAAAATTGTATAAATTTGGATCATATACCGGAACCTTCAGCATTGGAAAATAGTTTACCAATTCCACATTAGGTCATGGTTATTTCAGTTATATCGTGGGGATCAGTTTTATTGGCGGGGGAGTCACTGACAAACGTTGTATCGAGATGTACTGGGTTTATGACCCCAAAACAAATCGTATCAGATATTACAAAATTTATGAAGACGAAGTTGCATGTGAGCTGTCTAATATGCTTTTTATGCTGATTAAACATTTGTAATTGGCATAAATTTGATTTCTTTCCTGTAACACTCAATAAAATACACATACTCCTACAATAAAACATATATATAGCCAGGTGAGTGATATGGGGGCAGATGAGATGTTGGTCCTTTAATTGAAAACACCTCACATGGGTTATGCAGTAAGAAAATAATCCCAAAAGGGGCGGTTAAGAACGAAACTTTACGACAAAAGAGATGACTTCAATTTTCCCATTGTGAACTTTCTATTCATATGCAGCAACATTCCAGCAGCACCTGCATAGCATATGGAGTATATATCTCCCAGTTGATACGATATTCCAGAGCTTGTGGTTCCTATCAGGAGTTCCTTGATAGAGTGTTGCTGCTAACAAGGAAGCTACTGAACCAAGGGTTCCTCTTAGTTACGTTGATGTCATCACATCGAATGTCTACGGTGGGCACCATGTCTTGGTTGACCGTTATGGAATATTTGTGTCACAAATGACCACAGATATGTTCCACTTGTAAACACTTCCCGGTCCTTTCCTCGTTCATGACTTGTCACCGGGTTTGTAACTAGATTAACACGACGGGTGTCACTAGTGGAGCAGGAACTACTTACCCTTCCGGAGCACCTGAGTTCACCTCCCGGTTTTAGTGGGGTTCGTGTTACTCTTTCTTTAGTTTTATATGCATGTTTGGTTGGGTTTTTTTTTTGCCATTGTGTTGTCTGTTCTTCTTCGATATACAGATTCTGATTACCCCTTTGGTATTTTCAAACTCTTCTTGTACAATGAAGTTGAACTAATGCTCGATAGACTTCAGTTCGTCCTGTTAAGATGGTGATATAACTTAAAAGAAAAGAAATCTTGGATATTCAATCTGTCCGCACGACACGTTTCTGGAATAACCATCATCATGTACGCTCAATATCGAAAGATTGGAATAACCATCATCATGTACGCTCAATATCGAAAGATTGGAAAGCTAAATAACTTTGTTTGGGAGCAATAAAATAAAAGGGCCTAAACAGGACAGCTAAAATCGTTTTTTTTTTCACTCATGTCTGATGGAGGGGAACCATAGTTTTTTTTTAATAGTTACATTATTTTTATCTAAAAAACACTGACTTCTGGCCAGATGATACCATGTGGGACAAAGGTCTACCAGTAGAGGTATCGACCAAGTGATAGTAATAAAAACTTAGAGAAAGCCAGGCTTATTATCAAAAGATTGGAAAGTTAAATAAATTCAGTCTTTGGCAGCAAGAAAACAAGAGGACCTATAACGAGAACCCACTGTCAGCTAAGGTAACATATGTCTGAGGGAGAAGAACCTTACTCTTAGTTTGATCATACACAAAATGTAAATAATTCGATTATTTATGAGCTGTTGATTTCAATAATAAATACATTGCAAATTCAACACTTTCAACATGTCGCGCTCGTCACAATAGGAGAACGAAGAATTCACGTTAGCACAATATCCTATGAGAAAGGGTTTATGATCATTTGAAAGCAAACGTCCCACATAATACATTTTTATTTACAATATGGGAAATTGCAAAGGTCTTCTCAGAAACCATCTAATTAACTGAGTGATTTCAAACTGTACGCATGATATCATTGGAGATCATTTCACAAAAATTTTCGATCTTTTGACTGACCATCACTACGTCACATATCTTCGTTGTTTTTTTTATATTTTGTTGTTTGTTTTGTTTGTCTCGATAGATAGCCAAAATCGGCTAAGGTCACGTCACCTATGCAATAAGGAGAAGAACTTTTGTTTTAATAATAACAAGATGTTGCACGCTACGTCGTCCTAAGAATACCCACACTCGTTCATTTGTAAGTCGCACGGTAAACAGGAAGTAGATGTGCGGTAAACCTGAAAAGGGGAGGCACGGTACAAGTCACCATGGCAAAGCCATATATCAAATATAAAATCATTCCCTCCAGTAGAAGCTGAGATAACTGTTACGAAAGTTTTCATTTCGGCAAGCATGAAAAATTCTAAGTCGCACTGTAAACAGGAAGTAGATGCGTGGTAAACCTGGAAAGGGGAGACACGGTACAAGTCACCATGCCAAAGCCATATATCAAATATAAAATCATTTCTCCCAGTAGAAGCTGAGATATTTGTTACGAAAGTGTGAACGGACGAACGGACAAGGTGATTGCAATATAGCCCCCTCTCTACGAGTGGGGGTATAATTACATGATTTAGGAAATGTGAATTTCGACAAAAATATATCTAATAAACCATGTCTGTGCCGAAGTACTGATTACTGGGTGAATGATAGCATCTGGTACTAATATTATTAAATAACATTTCATAGGTTAATCTTGCGTTTTTGATCAAGTTTGTTCCTTAATGAGATGGATGAAAATCAATTTCAGTTCAAAGTTTTATTTAGAGTCGATACATAGTATACATACAACACAAGCTCTAATTGGCTTTTAAAATCGACTAATTACTCAATAGTTCTTAAGCTCGTTAACTTCTGGCTGCAAATCTATCACTCAAATGTTAAGGCTGTATAGACACCTACCTATAGTCAGATGTTTGACTGATCAATTTGTTATAACTCTCAATGCATATGTTCCCATTACCAGGATGTCTGGGAATAACGACGTTGCTGATAAAATGCTGAATGCTACAATGAACACCAATAACCCCACCATATTGATGGCGATCTTGTCCGGCAAATTATTGAATCCATCCATCATTTCAGAAGCTCTATGCTCTGGTTGCCATCATGAATTTATTTCTCAATTCATATTTTCATTGTCTCAACTGAGTTCAGATATGCTTAAAATTTTAATTGGTCAATTTCTGTTTTCGTAATTGACTTTTATAACGGATACCATAATGTGATGCAAATGTAGGAGGTGCAGATCTTTAAATAACACATGCTCGAACTCCAGGCTTTTTGTTAGAGTACATATTACCTTCATTTTTTATTTATCTATTGTTTTTTTTTATAGAGGGGAGATCTAGCCCCATAAACTAGTTTAACTCGCCACTTTTTATACCCCCCGCAAACAAAGTTTGGGGGGTATATAGGAATCACCCCGTCCGTCCGTCCGTCCGTCCGTCTGTCCGTCCGCTCTCATGAGAGGGTACTTGTGAGTTGATTTTAATGTACAAACAAGACTTGTGGGGATAAATGCAAGTTATGTGGTGCAACCCACCAATCACATTGGAAAATAACCAGTATGGACATTGTAAGCTCATCAGTGATAGATAAAAACAATACAGCTCACAAGTAACGGATGAGCGGACTTGGACGACCGAAACGGACAAGATCGTAAAATTTCAATTTAATAGTCTGGTTCCCTGCTAAATTTTATCTCCCTTGATTAGGATACCAGATAAATCTACGTGATCGATCGGTCGTTTCCGAGTTGTTTGGACGTAATGTCCCCCCTCCATTGCCGAGAAAGATGCTACCCGTAAAACCATTCTGTACAAATTTGCAACCCAAAAGTCTTCACCCTCACAAGTACCCTCTCATTAGTACGCCCGTCCGTCTGTCCGTCCGTCCGTCCGTCCGTCCGTCCATGTACCTTGTAAACGCAACTGCTCCTAAACGGCTTATTGGATTTTTGTGAAACTTTATACAGTTGTAGTACACTACCTGCAGATGTGCATGAAGAAATATGGTCGCTGTCCAAAATTTGGAAGGGGAGATAATTCAACTTATACTTACACGTAAAGGGGGGCATGTACTTTGTAAGCGCAACTCCTCCTAAACGGCTTATTGAATTTTTGTGAAACTTTACACAGTTGTAGTACACTACCTGCAGATGTGCATGAAGGAATACCATTGCTGTCTAAAATTTAGAAGGGGAGATAATTCAACTTATACTTTCACGAAAAGGGGGGGTGGGACATGTATCTTGTAAGCGCAACTCCTACTAAACTGCTTATTTAATTTTTATAAAACTTTACACAGTTGTAGTACACTACCTGCAGATGTGCTTGAAGGAATACCGTTGCTGTCTAAAATTTAGAAGGGGAGTTAATTCAACTTATATTTTCGTGAAAGGGGGGGTCATATACCTTGTAAGCGCAACTCCTCCTAAACGGCTTATTTAATTTTTATAAAACTTTACACAGTTGTAGTACACTACCTGCAGATGTGCATGAGGGAATATGGTTGCTGTCAAAAATTTAAAAGGGGAGATAATTCAACTTATACTTTCACAAAAAGGGGGAAGACATGTACCTTGTAAGCGCAACTCCTACTAAACTGCAAGCGGGGGTATCACTCAGTGAGGTCACTCACAGTTCTAGTTTTAATTGAAAAGCCTCTACCAAGCCAGGAAAAACTGAGCGGACATGTGTATGTGTGTGTTAGAGGTATCGATTTTGCCGCTTTCTATAATTTTTCTAGTGGATTTTGGAACTGTTCCGACAGTGTGAAGTATTTTTTTTTTCTTGCTTTCCATTTTATTTGCACTTTTGCTTTTAATAAATCCAATTCGTCTCTTTGATAAAACAAAATCTTTGATATTTACCTTGTGTGCAAAGTATAATATAGCGGTTGCTTCTTTTATCCGGTAATTTTTTTTTAATTAAGCTGTTGCTACTAGAAATATAATCAAGAATAAACGTTTGAGAATACCAAAGGGCAATCAAAAATGAACAATCCAGAGAAACTGCCAACACAGGATACACAAGACGAAGAAAAACAAAACAAAAAACACAACTCAGTATGTGTTGGACACCACTATGGGCAAGCAAACACAAATAACCTAAGTAAGACATGAGCCCTCATACAAACAACTGGAGGTAATGACGAACCGAACATCCTTTTCATGCGGGAATCGTCAGGAATACCACAACACGGAACTCAGAACGGTAAAGACACATAATAGGATAACAAAAAAAACTACAAGATTAGCAACACAAACCCCACAAATATCAGGGGTGAACTCAGGTGCTCGCGAGGGGTAAGCAGTTCCTGCTTCTTATAAGACACCCACCATGTTATAGTGAGATAGTCGAATTGAAATTTTTTTTAGAATTTATGGTGTTTAACGCCACTTTCAGCAATATTTCAGCTATATCATGGCGACCAGTTTTAGTGGTGGAGGAAGCCGGAGTACCCGGAGAGAACCACCGATCCTGGACAAGCAACTGATAAACTTTATCACTTGCGGCTGCGAGTCGAGTGCACCCTTTTTTGTAATTTACAAAGCCGGGCGCGAACCCACGCCGTATTGGTGATAGGCTTGTATGAGTTGCTAGATCCAACGACCTATCTCATTGAGCCACCCGGGCCCCTTAGTCGAATTGATATTGTCTTAAACATTCATAATATTTAGATTGATTGTTGGTAAATATTTAGTCACATGATGCCAGACATTCTAAAGAAATATTTTTTTATCAAATCAGAAACAAAAAATACCACACTGTCGCAACAATTCCAAAAATCAAATAGGCAAATCGTGGGTAGAGCCAAAATCGATACCTCTAACATATATACATGACCTCTGACCTCTAACATATATACATGACCTCTGACCTCTAACATATATACATGACCTCTGACCTCTAACATATATACATGACTGTTGACTTTCCTGTCTTGATATTTGGATTTAATTTTAGAAAAGGGTGGCTGGGTTAAACTAGTTATATGGGTCCAAACCTTCCCTCTTGGTTAATCGATGTGGTCATGCAAGTGCGTTCCACGTGTGAGAAGAGTTTGGATATAGCAAATATAGGTTATCAAAGTCCGTAAATCGAAGAAGTACAGACAACACAATAACCAAAAGAAAAAGTACAAAAGGACAAACAACGATCTACAAAACATTACACTAAAGAACAAGTAATATTTAAAATAGTTTTGAACACGTATTAGTATTTAAGGCGAATAAAGAGACAAGTCAGATATAATTACTTGAAATGTTAGAGTGATTATAAAGGATAAACATTGTTACTTGTTTTCTCTTGCATAAAGAAATGTGTTTTTGTGTGTGAGTGAGTGATTGTTGTTTAACGCCAACTCAGCCATTGCTCAGCTATACCATGACGAGAGCAATTAATTTTCAATGAGAAGATGATGAGGTCCGCTTTGTACTAGACTAGACCAACATGGGGTTTAAAATGCTCGCTTACTGAAACAATAGTCCGTGGATAGACATGTCGCCCCACTCAGACACATTATCCTGATTTCGAGCCAACCAGTCTTTGGTATATCTCCTTAATGCTGTGTGCTTAGCGGAGAAGCAACAAATACCAATTTCATAGTCTTTGGTTTGACCCCATCGTGCTCTTACCCATGATCTACCGCACTCGAGGCAAGAACACTAACTACTACACCACTGATGCGGTTTTATGTTAAAGTTTAGTTTCATGGTGTTTAACGCCACTTTAAACAATACAGTTATATCGTGGAGGTCAGTTTTATTGGTGGCGGTCAGTTTTATTGGTGGAGGAAACCGAAGTAACCGAGGAAAACCACCGTTCTACCGGAAGTCACTGACAAACTTTATCACATAATGTTACATCGAGTA
>MJUT01044360.1:481257-493928 GCA_002080005.1 Gigantidas platifrons | reverse complement strand
ACCGGAAGTCACTGACAAACTTTATCACATAATGTTACATCGAGTAGACAGAGAAAACCACCGTTCTACCGGAAGTCACTGACAAACTTTATCACATAATGTTACATCGAGTACACATCGCTTGAGATGGGCTTGAACTTGCAACATTACTGGTGATAGACACTTATTGCACAGGTAGTTGTAAATCCAACTACCATACGATCAAGACCACGACGGCACCAGTTTCATAGTTAAATATAAAACAAAGCAAAATATTGTATGACACAGTTTTGCATCAACTTTTTGTCCAATCTTAATTTATTTATTTGTTATATTGTCATTATTTTATATGAAAATCGTTGATATTTGTATAATTCCTTTAAATTACATATTGAGATAAAGGTTAACCAATTTACCTCTATAACAATAACCATTTGACCCCCCCCTAAAAATATGTTATTAGTCTGTAGACCTTTTCGTACGACTGGACATGACGCACTTTTATCCGCCACTAGCTTAATCAAACTACAATTGTATATCGAACAATCTATAAGAACAGTTGGAAGATACCAAAGGGAGGTAATCAGACTTCTTAAATTAAAAAGGGACAGACAACACAATGGCCAAATGAAAAAAAAAAAAAAAGGACAAACAACGATCTATAAAATATTATATAAAACTAAAGAACGAGTAACACGAACCCTACTAAGCATTACTTTGGGTTATTATTGTAAATAAACATTAGAGAATACCGAAGGGACAATAAAAATGGACAATTCAGAGAAACTGGCAACATAGGGTACACAAGACGAAGAAAATCAAAACAAAAACACAACACAATATGTGTTAGACACCACTATAAGTAAACAAACACAAATAACGTAAATAAGACATAAACTTTCCTACTGCCATTCCATTACCACACTTATCATAACACTGTTTTCAGGAAAACAAAAATAAGTGTTTTCCTCTACTTGAAGTAACCCTTTTGATGATGCCATTAAGTTACAGAATAAAGTAAAGGTTAGTTATTTCTCTCCCAAAACCAATATTTTATTCATCATTAGCCCTACGTGACTGGATATGACACATCCATACCAATGTTTTAATGTGATGTAGCAAGACTGACACATCAAAACTACCCTAAAATAGTGTTGTTTAATTCCGTTTTACCGGTTTAACCCCACAACACTTGTGTACCTGTCCTCTGCCGGAATTTACAACGTCATAATGTCGTGGTCTTTTGTATGTTTGATGTTTTGAGGTGAGAGGTGGTTTTTCGTTTTGTTGATAAAAAATAAAAACGTAGATATCAAATTTAGTGGACACGACACGTTTCTGGAATAATCTTCATCAGGTACGCTTAAAATAACCTTCATCAGGTACGCTCAAAATAACCTTCATCAGGTACGCTCAAAATAACCTTCATCAGGTACACTCAAAATAACGTTCATCAGGTACGCTCAAAATAACGTTCATCAGGTACGCTCAAAATAACCTTCATCAGGTACACTCAAAATAACCTTCATCAGGTACGCTCAAAATAACCTTCACCAGGTACGCTCAAAATAACCTGCATCAGGCACGCTTAAAATAACCTTCATCAGGTACGCCCAAAATAACCTTCATCACGTACGCTCAAAATAACCTTCATCAGGTACGCTCAAAATAACCTTCATCAGGTACACTCAAAATTACCTTCATCAGGTACGCTCAAAATAACCTTCACCGGGTACGCTTAAAATAACCTTCATCAGGTACGCCCAAAATAACCTTCACCAGGTACGCCCAAAATAACCTTCATCAGGTACGCCCAAAATAACCTTCATCAGGTACGCTTAAAATAACCTTCATCAGGTACGCTCAAAGTAACCTTCATCAGGTACACTTAAAGTTGGTGGATTGGAAAGACAAATAATTTTTACCTACAATTTTGTAAATTAAATTCTTTTTTCCATTATTTATAAACGAAAAAAAAATGTCTTCTAATTCTGTCATTATTAAGAGATTTAAACATCTTTCACTCGTGTATGAAATTCAACATCCGCTATGTTTCACTAGAGAAATGAACAGAATTTCTTACGTTCGTGAAAAAGATATGCCTTCATCTCTTATAATACCATCGTCGAAGATGACTATTAGTCTTGCGACGTCCTTTGGTAGAAAGATTGTGCTCTTTGTGGGCTGCTGAAATGGTTCTTTAACCAACTTTATCCTGCAATTGTATTATTTTTTGTCATAATAAATGGGTTCAAATAAACAGTTGCTTTATTGTGACAGTGTCATAATAACACTTTTCACATTAGCCTAATAAAGTTATTAAGACACACCCCTGTCATAATAACATTTTTCATATTAGCCTAATAAAGCTATTAAGCCACACCCTTGTCATAATAATTTTTTCACGTTAACCTAACAAAGCTATTATGCCACGCCCGTTACCGGAACTACTATTGAGGTATCAATGGGGTGTCCGTTCTCTTTTCTTTTTTTTTTTGCATCATTAAATTAAATAACATTCTTTTTCTTTTTGCCAAGCTCGTCTTTCCCCTTTTCTAAGACTCGCTACATAAATTCTATATTTACCATCAGTACACCAATATTGTATACAATTTAACTTCCTGCATTTAACCCCCGTCTGACTGACGTTCATTTGAATGTATCTAAAATAATAGTCCATTATACGTGATGACCAACCGGAAGTAAGGATATCTTAAGCCGAAATATGAATGCATGACCTATCTCTGTAAGTATGTTAATATATATTTGCAGCAAAGAAATATTTTAATTATGAATAACAATTTTTTTTATTATTTACACCAACAACTTACACAGTGCCAATAATGCAAGATAAGTACTCATAACAATAGACGATCGAATTATCTCCCCTGCACTCCTCTGTGGTGAAGGTGTAGTAATTGCTATTACACTTGACATCACGTTATTTGAAGAGCTAAATGAATGTACCATTTGCGATGATCGTGTAGGCAATATATTTGAAGAAGATGTTCTAATGCTTGTAGTAGTGGTAAAATCGGTTGCTTCCGTTGAAGGCAATGGCTTTGATGCAATTCCAAAATATGAGGATTCGCCATCCACATATTCAGAGGTTATATCAAACAATGAACTCGAAGCACTTGTCGACTGAGTGTGTTTTATCGAGGTTGAAAGTGGATAGCGAGTTGAAGTTACCGTTTCCATCAGCGTTGTGAACATTGGGTTTCTGGTTGTTACTTGTTCAGATGTTGACAAAGAGAGCATATGGGTTGAGCTTGAACTTGAACTATCCATAACAAGTTCAGAAGATGGTTTGGTAGAAATTGCTGTATCAGCTGGCGACAACAGTGATTCTGTTGTCGTAGAGGGAACACCTGTGAATATGTTTGTTGGTATTAAATTTAATTCGGAAGACGGAAATACAGCTACAGTTGATTCAGCCAGGTCACTTAGTTTGGAAGAAGGAAATACAGTTATTGTTGTCTCAGCCAGGTCACTTTGTTCGGAAGACGGAAATACAGATGTGGTTGTTTCAGCCAAGTCACTTTGTTCGGAAGACGGAAATACAGATGTGGTTGTTTCAGCCAAGTCACTTTGTTTTGAAGAAGGAAATACAGCTGTGGTTGTTTCAGCCAAGTCACTTTGTTTTGACGAAGGAAATACATCTGTGGTTGTTTCAACCAAGTCACTTTGTTTTGAAGAAGGAAATACAGCTGTGGTTGTTTCAGCCAAGTCACTTTGTCCGGAAGAAGGAAATACAGATGTGGTTGTTTCAGCCAAGTTACTTTGTTTTGAAGAAGGAAATACAGCTGTGGTTGTTTCAGCCAAGTCACTTTGTTTTGAAGAAGGAAATACATCTGTGGTTTTTTCAGCCAAGTAACTTTGTCCGGAAGAAGGAAATACAGCTGTACTTGTTATAGTTCCGTGACTTTGTCCGGTAGAAGGAAATACAGCTGTACTTGTTATAGTTCCGTGACTTTGTCCGGTAGAAGGAAATGCAGCTGTACTTGTTATAGTTCCGTGACTTTGTCCGGTAGAAGGAAATACAGCTGTACTTGTTATAGTTCCGTCACTTTGCCCGGAAGAAGGAAATACAGCTGTAGTTGTTTCTGCTAAGTCACTGAGAATTGTCCTGCTCTTTTCAGATGCAACAATAACAGTTTCTGTCTTTGTGTCGTAGAAGGATGTCTTTATTGGTAAAGGCAACTCCATGGACGGCGAAACGACGTGCGTTGAACCATTGAATAACGTCTCAATATTGGAAGATATAATAATAGATGGATCAATGTTAGAAGATGTAGATTCGAACAATATGGTGGTTGGGCTGGACGGAATACTTGAATAAGTTTGGTTCGTTGGAAATGTGATAAACTGGGTGATCGATTCTGTTACATTCTGACAAATTAATCCTATCAAACGATAAAAGTATGATATTTTATATATTTTCGGATAAACTAATGAATGTTATTATACCTCATATATTAATTACCATAAATAGATAAAATTGATTGGACAATGGGCAAAAATCAGAACATGTGATCACACGGGACAAAAATCATATTCCGTGAAATGACCATTCCACCCCCTCGGAAGCCTCGTGGGTTTTCCCGCCAGAGTTATCGTTCTTTGACAGAAAAACGTCAGAGGCACTCGGAATGCATCACTTGCAGGTGACCGTTACAATTTGTTGTGGATGTGGCTTTTAAATGTCTGAGACAACGTTCCAATGGAATTAAAATATGTTTGCCAGAATTATTTTACATGTATGTGTTTTCTTGGTTTCATTCGATATAATAAAACAATATACATTTATTGCATGCTGGTGAGGGAAATATGAAAATGTATTCACCCAAGAGGGCATATTCCCCGAGGGCATCGCCCGAGGGGAATATGATACTCGTGGGTGAATAAATTTTCATATTTCCTGTACCCGCATGCTATAAATGTTTTATTATACCGAATGAAACCAAGAAAACACATATATGTAAAATACTGCTGGCACGCATATTCTAAGTCCATTGGAACGTTGTCTCAGATATTTAAAAACCACATTGTAATGGTTGATTAAAATAAAACATTCCTAAAACAAATCCATGTTCCAAAAATAGTAACACGTGAGATTTACCGCGGTGAATATTACATCTGAGGAGGTGAATACGTCTTTTTATTTTTAAAAATCATTTAGGTAGAAATCTATACTAAAGAATTTACTAATATAGAATAATTACATTTATAGCATGCAGGTTCAGGAAGTATGAAAATGTATTCACCCACGAGTATCATATTCCCCTCGAGCGTTGCCCTTAGGGAATATGATACTCTTGTGTAAATAAATTTTCATATTTCCCTCACCAGCATGCAATAAATGTATAATGTATAGTAGCAAGCTCCGAAACGAAAGCTATATTAGGTGATATTCTGTCTAAGGAAATATGTAGCCTCGGAGGTCGATATAATAGTGTATCATGTTTTCGTTATTAGATTTTGGTTGGTTGGTTGGTTGGTTGGTTGGTTGGTTGGTTGGTTTATGGTGTTTAACGCCACTTTCAACAATATTTCAGCTATATCATGGCGGTCAGTTTTATTGGTGAAGGAAATCCGAGTACCCGGAGAAAACCACCGACCTGCCGTAAGTCACTGACAAACTTTATCACATAATGTTGTACACCTCGCCCTGAGCGGGATTCGAACTCGGAACTTTAGTGGTGATATGCACTGATTGCACAGGTAGTTGTAAATCCAACTATCATACGATCATGACCACGACGGCTACAATACATTTTTGAGCGAGCGGGTGATTATTGTGTAACACAAAGTGTGCAATGTGTTCAGTTATATCATGGTGGCAACAAATTGGGATAAGATTATGATCATGATCATGTCTGCTTTCTACTAGAACAAAAAACACAGTGTATATTCACAGTGCTAGCTCACTGAAACAATTTCGTAATGTTGCAAGCTTATCCGAGAAACGGCAAATACCAACTTTATATACCCGAAAAACCAATCAACGCACGATCTTTCGCATTTGAGACGAAAATATGAAAATAAATGGTTAGCCTATCATGTACAATCTGTAAAACAATATATTAAGAAAAAATACATTTATTTTTCACTTACCTATTAATGAGAACGAAATATGAACATGAAACAGACCCGCAAATCTTTCTTTTGAAAAGTGTGATATGTCATATTTTACCTCTAAGATATCAAAAGCAAAATGCCAACATTAATCGGAACAAATGCCAACAAATGCCTTTATTTCCAATAGTTTGTACTAGTGTTGGCATCCATATTGTATCTTAACCTACGGTACTGTCTGGTCGTCCTGTCTTAGAACGAGAGTACTCTACGATCGTGTTCCAATTCCGGTATTCTGTGTTTGTCTTCGACAGTTTGATGAAGCAACATAATGGATATTATAGTATCCGGATCGATTACATATACATGTACTTAGTATATGTTTTGTAGATCGTTGTTTGTCGTTTTGTACTTTTTCTTTTGGCCATTGTGTTGCCTGTTCTTCTTCAAATTACGGCTTCTGGTTACCCCTTTGGTATCTTCAAACTCTTCTTGTATGCTGGGGGTAAGGGCAGATAACTCTTCTTAGTACAGTTAACCTATTTTTACTATTGTTTAGAATGACAAAGATATCAAGTTTTCTGTATCGGAAATGATGGGAGTGTTATTCTCAAGAAGATGAAAGGAGCTCATATGACAGATGTTCTATTTATTTATATTTCAAATGGAGCAGACACGAATCTTATTGATGCATAATATCTTACCAACAATCTTCATAAGTAATATATGATAAAATAAAGTTGACACTTTTGAAGTCGACATCTGAAATTACACATATACCAAATGAAAGCACAAAATGATTGTTGGCTTTATGATGTCTTAAATACTATTATTACTTGTAACGAAGGGGCCCGGGCGGCTCAGTGAGCTAGGTAGTTGGATTACCTAGCAACTCATACAAACCTATGACCAATACGGAGTGGGTTCGGGCCCGGACGTAAGAGACAGTAGTAGGGGGCTAAAGGCACTTAAACTTTTCTTGAAAAAAAATTAAGAAAAATCTGAAATCTGAAAAAGACACTGACGAAATCGATGACATAAAGATTGTATCAAGTACGCCTTTCCACGGGAGTAGATCGAACACACCAATTAAGTGGGGATCAATGATTGAATAGGTACAGATGTTATTGCAATTACGATACGATCACGGCTACAACTTAACAGCTCCAGTGGAGTAATGAATTATCATAATACAGGGGGGGTCATGACCTTTTACGAAAAAGATCAACGTAAAATTATTGTTAAGTAATTGTAGAAAAAACATATTAATTTTCTGTAAATTATATAAAAACAAGCTCCTACAAGCAAGATAACATGATTAAACATAAAATGTACAACCAAAAATTATCAAATATTTCGAAAAAAAAAATAATAAAAAATAAATGCTTTGATGATCGGTTTTTGATTGACTGGATATTAACATCTGCCAAACACAACAGAGGAGGAACACAGTGATGGTGGGTCGTCCATTAATTTTCTGTTTCCAGCATGTTATGTGCTATTATTATTATTATTTTTTTTTTTTGACGAACGACTTCATCGGCCGTGTGTAACCTGTCATCAGCGTCTTGATTTCAATTTTTTTTTAAATCAATACAATGAAATTATCGCACAAAGCGACTTTAATTTTTAATGTGTGACATAATAAATGGTGAACAGGACCGGACCGATTACGTAATATACTCGTTTTTCTTTGCTTTGTCGTAACAGGTGTGTTACCTGATGATAATCAGTCCCTATAGCATACAAACAAATATTTTATTGCAATTATTTTTTAAAATATTCTTTTGTAATTTTATATCTTTATTTTATTATTATTTTTTTTTAAATATCTTTTGTAATTTTATATCAGACCAGACATGCACATTTTTTTGCAATGCAATGCAATTCACAACGCAGATTTTTTTTTACGATTACGGAGATTGTATGAGTATAATATATTATTTTTACTGCATGGTAATCTGGGACACCGACCTTAATTTGTATTATTATATTTCACTGAACAGATTGTTACCGTATCCTGAATATGACACACGAAATCAAAATTATCGTTTAATTTTTTTAATAGAAAATTCAATTATTTTGATTTTTTATTTCTATCCCGGTGGCATATTACTTTTTTTTTTATCACATGGAAAGATAGATGAAACGACATGGGATGTATATGTGTATATGTGATATCATTTTGTGAAGCAATTATTATATATATTTCCATTAAAATAATACAGAAATGAAATTTTCATAAATAAAATAACATAAAATTGTATTTATGAGAAAAAACGATAAAGGGGAAAACTGTCCCCCTCCCCCCAATGCTAATAAATAAATAAAAGATAAGTATCGTGAACATTTCTGAGCGATGTTACTTATTTGCAATTTGTCACAGTCGCAATACACCTTCGTACACCCCAGCGACAAAACTCATACAGTCGACCCTTTACAGTAACTTCATTACTCACTTCAATGAAAGGGTGCCCGGTGGCTCAATAAGTTATTTCGTTGGATCTAACAACTCATACAAACCTATCACCAATACGGCGTGGGTTCGCGCCCAGCTTTGTAAATTACAAAAAGGGTGCACTCGACTCGCAGCCGCAAGTGATAAAGTTTACCAATTGCTTGCCTATGGTCGGTGGTTCTCTCCGGATACTCCGGCTTCTTTTACCACTAAAACGGGCCGCCATGATAGAGCTGAAATATTGTTGAAAGTGGCGTTAAATACAATAAATCCTTCAAATCAAAAGCAGTACAAATTCGTGTTTCTTTAACGAGTGATAAAAGTCCTAGTCTTAGTCTTTAACGAGTGACAATGTTTATTGTCTGTTAAAAGGTTCAAACATAAAGCATCAAGTCACATCTGCTATAGTTGTCATGATTTGACTCAGGCAACAACCATTTTCTTATCTGGGGGAGGGGGCTGGGATTTTTTGGAAAAAAATATTTTAATGCCCTAGCTGACCGGGAAAAAAATAGATTTTGCATTGTAGCTGAAAAAATATTTATGTTGTCAACGGCTAGAACAATTTTTTTTTTATGGAAAAATGTATTTCTGTTCCACATGATAGGAAAAAATTGTTAGCTTTCCTTTCATGAGAAAAAAATATTTTGACTGAGGAAGGTTCTGTAAAAATAAAAAAAAAATCCCAGCCCCCCCCGATAAGAAAATGGTTGTTGCCTAATCCATAAAATATCATGTCTCAGCCCATTACATACTTGCTCCATTGTTTGTCCTGCGATTGGTGCTGTCTTATATATGTTGGATATGTTTTGCTGGCTTCGAAAACAATGTGTGGGATGAAACTCTTGTCTTGTTTTATTATTTGTTGCATAGAGACGGGTGCCATTATTTGAGCATGAAAAGTCATTAAATTGCACCTGCTCTTACTTTTATGAACGCTCGTGTTGTTGGAACTATTTTTTGTGTATTAATTTTTCTCCCATTATGACGTCATTTTAACCCTGCTGAACCAGTTGTGGAAAAATCTGTAATCCTCTAGAGGATTAAAATGTCTCGTGCCTTTCCCCGCATTTGACTCGTTTGACTCGTTTGACGGCTTTTGAAATAAAGTTCGTGTTAAATAATGGGAGAAACAAATTCTCCTTCAGTTGCCCATGTGGGTTACGATATTTCTCCACTCTCGAGAGTTAAATTAAAAATTTTAACCACTCGCCTAACGGCTCGAGAGTTAAATTAAAAATTTTAACCACTCGCCTAACGGCTCGTGGTTAAAATTTGTTATTTAACTCTCTTGAGTGGAGAAATATCGTAACCCACGGGCAACTGAAGGAGAATCTATATATCTTTTTGTTGTACTGTATGGGAGTTGTCAAGAATATTTCATCTGACTTATATTGAGTGAATACAACAACTACGCTAAATAATACAAAGCAAAAAATACACGAAAATAATACAAAGCAAAAAATAGAATGAAGATATGTATTCTCATAAAAGTCAAGACACCACCAGGTAAAAAAAATCAGATTGCATGGGCTTCCGCTATTTATTATAACTTGACTTGTGCATTAAGCAATTTGTCGATTGTCAGATAGTCGGTTCTTGTTTTCGTAAAGTTAAAAGTAGGATGGTTTTTCGTGATAAGTAAAGGCTGCACGAACTGGTGTCAGTTTCTAATTATTGAATGAAACGCACGAGAAAAATACCTTTCTATTTTAGCATTATTTCAAATACTTTCCATAATTTTTTAATCATTTGATCATTTCAAAAAATTATGAAAAGACGCTGAAATTGACACAAAATATCAGTTGAAATCATTATTAATCATAATTATAATTATATAATACAAAGTTCGCAAATCTATGACTTCTTACCTTTTTTTAAGAAATATATATAATTTCCTCTTCTTTTCCGAAAAAAAACTTGAGAATTCGGTAGATTTTTTTAATGTCACGCCAAAAAGAGGTGTCACGTGATTTTATTTCCTGCGTCAGTTAACTCACGTTTGTGGAAATTGCAAATTAAAACAACTGAGACAGCAAAAGATGGTAAATTATCACCTAAAAGTTGTGAAATTATTTATATGTAATAAAATAATGTTTATTTTATAATGCTTTGTACAATTTTGAAATAAATTATAAATTATGTGCTTACTTGAACATGTTTGAACCCACAATAACCCATAAAAAAGTTACAATAAATTGAATTATTACAACACCTTAAAATGTAAGTATTTAACTACCACTTGGCTTCTTGATTACAAGATCACTTCAGGTAAAAGAATAATAACACTTTGCAGTTTAACAATTAAGGTTAGTGTTTGCGTTTCAGTGTTTTATGTCTATACTTGCAAAAATCCGTGGAATTTCTCAAAAATTACGTCCGTTTGCACTATTGACTTGTGGAAATCTCAAATCAAATAAAATTATTTGTTTTGTGATAAAAATGAAAAAAAAATGAAAAAAAATACCACACTGTCGCAATAGTTGCAAAAATCCAATCGAAATTCGTTAGAAACAAGGACAAAATCGATACCCGTAACTAATGCAAGCCTACTTTTATTCCGGCGTGTAGAATTTCCGGTTAGGGTTAGGGCTAGGGTTAGGTTTAGGATTAGGGTTAGGGTTAGGGTTAGGATTAGGATTAGGGTTAGGGTTAGGTTTAGGATTAGGGTTAGGTTTAGGATTAGGGTTAGGGTTAGGGTTAGGGTTAGGTATAGGGTTAGGGTTGGGGTTAGGGCTAGGGCTAGGGTTGGGGTTAGGGTTAGGTTTAGGGTTAGGGTTATGTTTAGGGTTAGGTTTAGGGTTAGGGTTATGGTTAGGGTTGGGGTTAGGGTTAGGGTTAGGTTTAGGTTTAAGGTTAGGGTTAGGGTTAGGGTTAGGGTTAGGTTTAGGGTTAGGGTTAGGGTTAGGGCTAGGGCTAGGGTTGGGGTTAGGGTTAGGTTTGGGGTTATGTTTAGGGTTAGGTTTAGGGTTAGGGTTAGGGTTAGCATGGAAGAAATAACCTAGTGCAATAATTCCTCTGGAAATTATACACTAGTGTAACTGGAAAGAATACACTGGTGGAAAGAACACACTGTTACAACTATGACTCACTTTGTTGACTTGGTACAGGCCATGCAATAAAATGTGACGGGTTTAAAATAGTTTTCTGAGTTGAAAATAAAATGAAAATATATATATAACACTGTCGCAACAATCGAAATCGTAGAAGCAGGAGCAAAATCGATACCCCCAACTAACACACACAATGATTCACTATACTGGCTTGATATAGGAACTTCAATGAAAAGTGGCGGGGTTAAACTATTTTTAAAGCTATCCTCTAAGTGAAATGATGCGGTAATTCAAGTGTTTTCCACATGTGAATAAAATGCCAAACCCTTACATATAATTGGAAGAGCAGCATTGTTTTAAAGAACGCTGTAATCTTGAACTTTATTCATAATACATTTCTATATTTAATGTTAATGACATAGAAGTTGTAACCGCATTAGTGGTGTAATGGTTAGCGTGCTCGCCCAGATCAGGTCAAACCAACGACTATAAAATTGGTATTTGTTGCTTCTCCGCTAAGCACGCAGCATTAAGGAGAAAAAGCAAAGACTGGTTGGCTCGGAATCAATATAATGTGTCCGAGTGGGACGACATGTCTATCCGCAGACGGTTGTTTCAGTGAACTAGCACTATAAAAATCCAACTAAGCGTGTTGATTTAGTACAAAGCGGACTTCATTATCATCTCATTGAAAATTAACTTGTTCTCTCCATGGTATAGCTAAAAATTTGCTGAGTTGGCGGTAAACAATATTCACTCACTTACTCACATAGAAATTGTCAAATCTATTCAAGAAAACACATCTAAGTAATGAAAATTGTTGCATTAGCAAGTAAATCACACTTTTGTTACAGTTATTGGACAACGTGTATATTGTTTCTTGGATATATATGTGGGTGCGATTTCTTTTGATTTCTCCCAAATTAAGGGTGTTCTTCTTCTTCTTTAAGGTTTCCAGTATTCCATCTGTATATGTAGATGATTAATTACTGGTGCATGCGTGGCCTATTTACATCAAAACTTAAGTTAAATTAATAATGTATATACATGGGAACAGTGCAAGTAACAGACTAGAGTGATTAAAACTATGTACAGGAGATGAG
>MJUT01044360.1:419125-476359 GCA_002080005.1 Gigantidas platifrons | reverse complement strand
ACTAAATATGATTCTAGCTGTTTATATACTGCTTTTTCTAAAAATTTTGATATAATACACAGTATACTTATTGGTCTATAATTTCCGACCTCTGTTCTATTGTTTTTCTTAAATAATGGTTTGACCCGTGCTGATTTTAATTGATCGGGAACTATACCACTCGTTATTGATAAATTTACAATGAAATTGATGGGCTTTGTTAGTGTTGTAGCCGCATCTTTGACGAACCTTGCTGGAATGTCGTCTAACCCTGTGCTTTTAAATGAATTAAGATGACATAATTCCTTATATATAAATTCCTCGGACACAGGACTTATTTCAAGTTGTAATCTATTGATATTAACTCTACTATAAAACTGTTGGAAAAGAGTAGAGGCTACGTGGAGATTTAATTGTATTCTTATTTTTTTGTAGATTGGTGTTTCGTTATGAATGGAATGTTGTAGCGGTCAATGTGCACCACAATATAGACATTAATTTTTCTCAATTTAATAAATAAATTGCTGCACCTCTTGGCGAGCTGTTCCTATAAAATAGTCTTATTTTATTACGCCTCCAGAGAAAGATAACAGGTTTTTGAATTTAGATAATAAATATTTTATGTTAGATTGAGGTACCGAATTAGAACATAATGATAATTATATTGTATTATACACATGATTCTAATAAAACTTTTTTCACTAAAAATTTAATCTCAAAATAAGGTTATTATTGTCTTATCTACATGTATCATCAAAGATGTGACGTATAAAACTCCCACGATATATATAATGATCTATATAGATTATGTCATCTTAATGACTTCCTTGTGTGGTATGGTGACTAGACGTATCATGTCTTTCGTTTGAAATATATTAAAACTGGCAAAAAAATCTATCGTGGAGGTCGTGTACAGTAGGACAAAGTACAAAATACTCTCATCTTAAGACGTTATAAATGTCTTGTAGATTGAGGTTTAGCGTGATAGTTTGATATAAGATTATTTGTTAATTGCAACTTACTTTAAAAGTCAATCTATTCAGTGAGCTTAGGATACATAATACTCAACACTTTTTTTTAATCAAAAACAAACTTCTTGGCAAACACAGTGGGTTAAATTTTATTTTATGCTTGTGTTCTATAATTGGGTGAGTGCGTATCTATGCGGGTTTTTATTGGTGACATTCTATCTATTTTTTTTTCATCATTTGCTTTCTATGGTTATGGCTAGGGTTATTAATGGTGTTTAACACCACTTTCAACACTATTTCAGCTATATCGTGGGCGTCAATTTTATTGGTGGAGGAAACCGGGGGACCCGGAGAAAACCACCGACTTACCGCAAGTCACCGACAAACTTTATCACATAATGCTGTACTGGTACCGTATTTGGAATTTAATCTGTTTAAAACGCAATAAATATTGTATTGACATGGAAGCTATTTTGCCAAATACCTATCATAATATCCAATCACGTCCAACAAGCTATACTTAGGGGATTATTGATTGAGGGGTTCAGTGAAGACTGATTGAGGGGTTCAGTGAAGACTGCTCTCGGATTTTTTTTTACGATCGCGGTCTAATTGGTTAATTGTTACGGAGAATCTATCTCACAGGTCTGTTCCTCACACCATAAAACTATCACAACCTTCTTCCTAGACTACGACTATTTACTATATTTTGACTATGTGTAACACAACGGGTGGCAAAGGTGGAGCAAGAAATGCTTACCATTCCGGGGATCATAAGCCCCCGTTTTTAGCTTGGTTTCGTGCTTTCTGGTTGCAATCAACTGTTATAATACGCTATGCCTACCAGCTGATTACAATCAACTGTTATAATACGTTATGCCTACCAGCTGATTACAATCAACTGTTATAATACGTTATGCCTACCAGCTGATTGCAATCAGCTGTTATAATACGTTATGCCTACCAGCTGATTGCAATCAGCTTGTGATTCCTGCTGCTCTTTGTGTTGAGTATTTGTATCATGAGTTTATCCATGTCTTTGTTTTCTTTTCATCATGACTTTGTCGCCTTTCTTTTTTATTGGTTTATGGCTTCTGATCACGTCTAGATGCATTCCGATTTTACTCCCTGTATAAGCTTAAGAACGGACAATGGAAGTTTAAGTCCCCGACAGTACATACCATATAGTGAAATAACAAACATTAAATATGCAGAGTGAACGGACATGAATATTTGTTAAGGGTATCGATTTGGTCTCTGTGCGATTTATCGATTGGATATTGGAACCGTTCCGACAGTGTGGTATTTTTTGGTTGTTCATTTTTTTATAAGTGATTAAGTTAATGGCGTTTAACGCCTCATTCAACTATATTACAGCAATATCGTGGAGGTCAGTTTTAATGATGGAGGAAACAGGATTACCTAGAGAGAACAAAGGGCATGGGTGGTGAAGAGGTTAAGTCATGGTACAAAAATGAATATTACCACAAGCCTAATATTACTAACGTGTGTTCTTCCACGATACCTACCACAGATATTAAAATTTCCCATTGATGTAAGTTCATTAGTCCGTTTCTTATAACTGTCAGTGCCGATTTTCTCCCCTATTAAGTCTGGTAGACTCGATATAAGGTTAGGGTTATGGTGTTTAACGCCACTTTCAGCAATATTTCAGTTATATCGTGGCGGTCAGTTTGATTGATGGAGGACACCGGACTACCCGGAGAAAACCATCGACCTGCTGCAAGTCACTGACAAACTATATCACATACTGTTGTATCGAGTACACCTCGCCCCTGACCGGGATTCGTACTACCATACGATCACGATGGTTCACAAGAAAGTGATTACGATTAACATCGATCACTCATCCATCCTGAAGAAAGCATCGACCTGGCACAAGTCACTGACAATTTTTACTACATAAAGTTTACACGATACCTCGCCGCGGGAGGGAATTGAACTCAAAATTTTAGCAATGGCAGGCACCGATTACCATGCGAGCGCACCCACGACTACACATACATTTTTATTAATGTTTTAACAAATAGAAGAACGTGTCCACTCTTCCAACTTAGGAAAACACAGACATGGTTCCAGAACGGAATCTAAAATCCAACGTGGCCTATACCTTTTATGGTCTCTTCTTCGACTGTAATTTCAATTTTATATAGGGCCCGGTGGCTCAATGAGTTAGGTAGTTGGATTACCTAACAACTCATTCAAGCCTATCACCAATACGGCGTGGGTTCGTGCCCGGCTTTGTAAATTGCAAAAAGGGTGCACTCGACTCGCAGCCGCTTGCCCATGGTCGGTGGTTCTCTCCGGGTACTCCGGCTTCTTCCATCACTAAAACTAGTCTCCATGATATAGCTGAAATATTGCTGAAAGTGGCGTTAAGCACAATAAATCAAATTAAATCAATCAATTTTAAATGATTTGGTAATAACGGTTCTTAAGCAAAAATAATAGTCAGATGGACAGCCGCTCACAGTTTATTCTTGCCGGCGGGGCATCATAACACATCTTGTTAAAAATCGGTTAATCCTTTTAAAATGTGTCAAATCAAATAGAAACATATATTTAAGAAGTAAGACAAAAATCATCATTTTTTATGTCTGTTTTCTACTACAAATTGGACAGCACTTTGTCTGGGAGATACTTACTTCCGGGTTTGTTAAATAAAGACAGTAAGACGTACGTGCTTAAATGAAATCGGAATTTCTGTGATTAACTATTTATACCGGATCTTACATAACGTTTTGTTTATTTCAGCACAAAACTAATTGGCTTTCTACTATATTAGACAGACGAGTCAAGCCGTTGGCAATTTGACCTTTTCTTAACAATCCATTTTTGTTCATGCCTTACTCTTTACAGTGTGAAATATCAGTAAAAACGGAAACATATGAAGGCGGTGCTAAAAGAAGCATTCTCGTCCAATAAAAACGTTAAAATAATTATATTTCAACTTCATAGGAGTGAGCGAGTTGTTTTTCTTAAAACGGTATAAGAGCCATTTTCAGCTGTAGCATATCGGGAACAAGTTACTTTTCGAGGAAATGATGTTTGCTTTGTACAAGACCAATACACTGTTGGATTTGTGAGTGCGTGATTGTTGTTTAACGCCAAATGAGATGAGAAATTTTGCAGATATACCATGGAGAGAACAAGTTACATTTGATGAGATGATAATGATGACCCCTTTGTATTAGACCAACACGCTTAGTTGGATTTTGGTATTGCTGGCTCACTAATAAATAACCTTATTCAGGTTCGCTCAAAATCGAAAGATTGAAAAGCCAAACAATTTAATACATTATATCGACTCTCGAGTCAACAAGTATTTGCTCTTACTCCCTACATAATGTTGTGTGCCCAGTAGAGAATCAACAAATACCGGTACCAATATTAAAGTCTTTGGTATAATGACTCGATCGAGGATGGAACCCACGATCTACCACACTCGACGTGAGCACATAACCAGTACACCATGTATGTGGTTTTGTGAAAAGGAAATGAATACGTCATAGAAAATCCATCTTAGACATGGGTAAAACATTTCAGAAATGGCGCATTAATCGTTGCTCTTCTTCAACTGATGCAACCACCCAGGGTCAGCATTAAGCCAAATGGACCAATTGCTCCCAATTGGGTGCCACGTTGGAGTTATCTATTCTCGGCTGTCCAAGTACACACAACAACACACTCCAGGTTTTATACAGAGAACAATTGGGCCTCGCAACTTATAAGGCCGACTCTACAGACACCACGAAGTCTGTAGTGATGAGCAAAAATCCTTTCTCACAATGAGTTCAAGATAAGAGCCGTTTATAACTGCGTTAAATAATACCAAATGTATAAACATAGAATCACCAGGAAAAATCCATGAAATCAGAAGTAAAACTTACTACAAATTGGCATACAATGTATCATGGAAACCAGATGCCCAATTACAATGCATAACGTAAAGTGAAAACATGCACCGCTTTAGTTTTGAGCTTAACACACAAAAACAACAAATATTGTGTATTAAGTTGAAACGTAAGCAGTCCACCTGACTATGAGAATGTCGTGGCTGTGATGGTATGGTAGTTGGTTGCCAACTACCTATGCAATCAGTGCCTATCACCACTAAATATGGGAATACGAATCCCGCTCATGGCAAGGTGCACTCGATACAACTTGCTTACGCCTGTTGCACCTTGATGGTGCATAGGCCACTAACGACAGTCCTCCACCTTGTTCTGTTTGTGCCATGCGTTCTAGATCTTGCCATCTATAGCCCTCTATCTCCATCTCAGCAATAAAGTCTTCCTCCAGGTATTTCTGGGTCTTCCTCTTCCCCGCTTTTTCTGAGGGTTCCACTGTAGGACTGGCCTAGTGATGTTATGTTTCGGCTTCCTCAGAGTGTGACCTATCCACCTTCATTTTCCCCTTATCAATTTTTCCTGAACGGGGGGGGGGGGTGTTAGTCTTTTGCTAGAGCTCTTTATTGGAATTTTTCTCAGGCCATCTGATGTTGAGGATGTGCCTAAGACAGTTGTTAATGAATACTTGGAGTTTGTGTAGGAGACTTTTAGTAGTTTTTGCAGCATTATGGTACATGCTCGGGATTGTAATCCATGTTATATACTTTGGAGTTATCTCCCCATGATGCAAAACTTCCGTTATTAATCAATAAAGTATATGTGACTCGCAGACATTGACTCTGATAAAGAGTATGCAGACAATGTTGTCTGAACTACAGCAGGAAGTAAAATCTTTAAAAGATGAACGTCGATACAAGACATCGACTTACAAACAAAAAGATTTGTCAAAGACAAAGTGTTCAAGTTGTGGTAGCTTAGGACATATAGCAAGATATTGTAGAAAGAGGAAGGCAAATGGCATTAACGGTCAAATGAGAAATAAGCAACCCAGCACGATCAGAAACAATGAAGATCAGAGACATGGTTCAATAGGTGTAAGTTAGCTAATGAAGCTGGGATGTTTATAAAGGCCAAAGTAAATGGGTTGCACGCTAACATGTTGGTAGATACAGGAGCAACAGTAACTCTTGTTTCTATCAAAATGTTCGACAGGATGACTTCCCCTGTATTGACTGAGATGAAGAGAGAAATCATAACGGCCAGCGGGTCAAAGTTAAATGTATTGGGGAAAATAATTATCGACATTGATATCAATGGCTATGTCTGCTCAAATGTTGCAATAGTTGCAGATATAAATGTCAATGGCATTTTGGGCTTAGATTTCCAAAGAAGCCAGAATTGTACTATCAATGTTGCAAAGGGTAATTTATTAATACAAGGTCATGAAGTATGCCTACAGTTTGAGGGACAAATTGGATGTTACCGAATAGCAATGGCGGAAACGGTCCATATCCCGCCGAGAAGTGAGATTATTGTAAAAGGGAAAATTAAAGATACCGTCCTGCCATTTCCGCAATTAGGTATAGTAGAACATACACAAGAGTTTGTGAAGTCAGACAAAGGTCTTTTAGGGCGAACATTAGTTCAAGTTCATCAACAGGTGCCACTTAGGATCATGAATTTGTCTCAGCATACCCAGACCATTCATATGGGAACTGTTGTGTCCCATAGAAGAAATAATGTCTCCAATACAACAGAAAGCTAATGGGAATAATGATGTCCCAACTCACTTAAGCAATTTATACGAGGACACAGTAAAAGATATGTCTCTAAATCAAAAGGAAAAAGTCAAAGATTTACTTTATAAGTATTCAGACATATTTTCGCAAAATGATTCGGATTTTGGTCGAACAACTTTGGTAAGACATAGTATAAAAACCCACGAAATTCGTCCTCACAAAGAACCACCAAGACGAGTACCATTTCACCTTCGCGATGAAATAGATGAAGCTGTTGATGGTATGTTAGAGAAAGGCATTAATGAGGATTCCACAAGTCCCTGGGCATCAGGAGTTGTCTTAGTTAAAAAAAAGATGGTTCTGTTAGATTCTGTGTTGACTATCGAATGCTAAACAACCTAACAACAAAAGATGCATATCCGCTACCAAGGATCGATGACTCCATTGAACAAATGTCAGGGGCGAAGTGGTTTTCGACACTTGATTTATGTTCTGGCTATTGGCAACTGGAAGTTGAGCCCGAAGACCGTCATAAAAGTGCATTTGCAACAAAGAAAGGTTTGTTTCAATTTCGTGTATTACCATTCGGATTGTGTAATGCACCAGCAACATTTGAGCGTTTAATGGAGACGGTCTTGGCGGGACTTCATCTGCATGATATACCTGGATGATATAATAGTCTTTGCAAAAACCTTTGAATGTATGCTGCAAAATTTGTCGTCTGTATTTGATCGATTGATGTCCGCGGGGCTAAAACTAAAGCCTAGAAAATGTACTTTATTCGCACCAGAATTTCTCGGGAATGTTGTTTCAAAAGAAGGAGTTGCAACAGATCCTAAAAAGATAAAGCATGGCCAACACTTCTAACGGTTACTGATGTGAGATCCTTTCTCGGTTGCTGTAGTTACTACCGAAAATATATTGAAGGTTTCGTTAATATCGCTAAACCTTTGCATAACCTGACTGAGAAAACAGCGAAATTTATTTGGACAGATGCATGTGAAACATCTTTTAATACTTTAAAAACATATTTGACTTCAGCACCTATCATTACGCATCCTGATTTTACTAAGCCATTTATATTAGATACTGACGCAAGTGGTACAGCTATAGGTGCTGTGTTGTCCCAGATGCAAGATGATAATGAAAGGGTTATAGCATATACCAGTAGGAGTCTTACTAAGTCAGAACGTCAATACTGTTGGCTGTTGTATATTTCTCGAAATATTTTAGACACTATCTTTATGGAAAAAAGTTTACTATACGCACAGACCATATTTCTCTCCGCTGGCTGCTTAACTTCAAGGACCCAGAAGGGCAGATGGCAAGATGATTGGAAGTATTGTCGTCATATGACATGGAAATCGAACATAGACCTTGTAGAAAACATGGAAACGCAGATTCTCTTAGTCGTTTACCTTGTAGACAGTGTGATCATTGTGATAACAAAGATAGCGAATCTGATCAAGTTATATATAGCGTCGATGTATCCATTGCTTCATCAAATGAGAAAGACAACCCTTCTATGACACTGGACGAATTACAAAATTCAGACCCAAGTATTCAAACAGTGAAAAAGTGGATCAAAGAGAAGAAAAGACCACTTTCCAAGGATTTTGTGGGAAATTATTTCCTTCAGAGCTTGTGGAACCATTTCGATCGACTTTCTATTGAAAACCGTTTAGTGTTTCAAAGATGGGACAGTGTAGGAACAGATCAATCACATTACCAAGCTGTCGTCCCTATGAAAGAGAGACGCAACATTTTGAAGTATTGTCACGATGTTAGATCATCTGGACATTTAGGAGTCACTAAGACCCTAGCTAGAGTTAGACAGAGGTTTTATTGGCCCGGGCTACAAGGTGATGTCCGGAGTTATGTGTCTGGATGTCATAGCTGTACTAGACGCAAAGGTCCCACACAGAAGAAGCGGGCACCAATGCAAACAGAACAGGTAGGGGTCCCCATGGAGAGAACAGCGACAGATATTCTTGGAGAATTTCCTGAAAGTGAATTGGGAAATATATATATAGTAGTTATATCAGATTACTTCACAAAATGGACAGAGGCATTTGCCATGCCTAATATGGAGTCTCGTACAGTGGCTAAGTTACTGGTGGAAGAGGTAGTTGCACGATTTGGCGTACCCCGCACAATACATGCTGATCAGGGTAGTCAATATCAAAGTAAATTATTTACGGAAATGTATAATCTTCTAGACATAAGAAAAACAAGAACGACCCCATTCCATCCTCAATCAAATGGAATGGTGGAGAGATTCAACTGGACACTGGAAGCAATGCTAAGTGCTTTTGTAGAAGAAAATCAGAGAGATTGGGATACACATTTGCCATACGTCATGATGGCTTACAGATCATCAGAGCATGAAACTACCGGGGCTACGCCAAATACGTTAATGCTTGGGACGAGAGACCTCTACTCCATTAGACATAATTTACAATATGCCCCAAAGTATAAAAACCTTTCCTCCTAATCAATGGGTATAGGAGCTTCAGGAAAAGATGGAAAATGACCACTTTCTTATTAGATCACACACGAAACGGGCCATTCAAAGACAGAAGACTTACCACGATAGAAAATTATCATGGGATAGATTTGAGATAAGTGAAGAAGTATAAGTTTTCTTTCCACAAAAGAAAACTGGCTGTTCTCCAAAGCTTACTTCGTTTTGGAGAGGTCCATTTGAAATAAAGAAAAACGTTTCTGACGTCCTTTACGAAATAGATTGTGGAAAATACGGACAAACACAAGTAGTGCATTGTGACAGAAGAAGCAGACAATCCCACAAACTAAACCGTTCAAACCGAATGGACGTCCACGAGAGAAGAAAAATTGTGGTAATTGTGGATATGAACATAAATCGAACACTTGTCCCGCTAAAGGCAAAACGTGCGACAAGTGCAAGAAATTGAACCATTTCGCGAAGATGTATCGATCGAAATCGGTCAATGAAGTAGAAACTACTCTGATTCAATCACACAACATGCTGACAGATGACTTTTTCATTGACAGTATAAAGAATGGAACCAAGACGAGTGACCAAGCTTTTGCAAAACTTAACATTGACAAAATAATAGTGTTGTAAATTTTAAATTAGACACAGGGTCACAAGTTAATATATTACCTAACCATATATATTGTAAATTAGGGTACTGGTCAGTTACAAAAACCTGAACGCAGCTTATCTGCATACAATGGTAGTGCCCTGCCATCGCTTGGTGTTTGTCGTCTCAATTGTTCATATAAGACATATAGTCTTGTTTCAGATTTTTATGTAGTTGAAACACATTCCACACCTATTCTTCATATGAAATCTTGTATTGATTTTGGCCTAATTAAACTGGTATATGCTACTGAGACAAAGGTTGCCCTAACTAAGCCAGACAACCCCCCTAGTACACCAACTAGTATGTTGTCACAAGCCCCAATGACAAAAGAAACAGTCTTGAGGGATTACCAAGATTTATTTTTTGGTATAGGTATGTTGCCTGGTGAAGCAAATATACAAATAGACCCACCAGTCACTCCACGCCGTGTACCGGTAGCCATACGCGACAATTTGAAAGCTGAACTCCAACGTATGGAGGATTTAGGCATAATAACAAAGGTTGAAGTTCCTACACCGTGGGTAAATTCTCTCGTGATCGTTGAGAAGCCTAGTTCTGGTAAGCTCCTCAAGACCTGAATCGTGGTATTGTCCGTCCACACTACCCAATGCGTACGCTCGAGGAGATATTGCCAAAGTTATCACATGCACGTTATTTCACAAAATTAGACGCACGTTCTGGATATTGGACTATACGTTTGTCTGAAAGTTCGTCGTACCTAACTACCTGTAACACCCCATTTGGTCGGTACCGCTTTTTACGGCTACCATTTGGATTAAATTGCTCACATGATCTATTTCAGTTGAAAATGGATGAACGTTTCAAAGGTATGGAGGGTGTAGTGGCTATAGTCGATGACATTCTTGTCTATGGGTCAACACGAGCCGAACATGATGTCAATCTTCGTAAGGTCTTTAAGGTCACCCAAGAACAAGGTCTGAAGCTGAATGATGATAAACTGAGCGTTGGTCTACAGAAAATTTCATATTTTGGTCACATTCTGTCGTCGGAAGGGTTAAATCCGGACCCTGACAAGATCGTTGCCATACATGAAATGCAGGCACCGAAAACAAAGGCCGAATACAGACTTTTCTTGGTATGATCACATATTTATCTAAGTTCGCACATGACCAGGCCGTCGTGGTCGTGATCGTATGGTAGTTTGATTTACATCTACCTATGTAATCAGTGCCTATCACCACTGATGTTGTGAGTTTGAATCTCGATCAGGACGAGGTGTACAACATTATGTGATAAAGTTTGTCAGCTACTTGCGACAAGTCGGTGGTTTTCTCCGGGTCCTCCGGTTTCCTCCTCCAATAAAACTGACCACCACGATATAACTGAAATATTGTTGAAAGTGGCATTAAACACCATAAAACCAATCCTGACTGTTATTTGCTTTTAATGATATAACTTCCTCTTTTTAGCTCACCTGACCCAAAGGGTCATGTGAGCTTTTGTCATCACTTTGCGTCCGTCGTCGTCGTCGTCGTCCGCGTCTGTAAACTTGTCATACTTTCTTCTTCTTCTTTGAAACCACTGAACTGATTTGGACCAAATTTGGCAGAAATGTTCATTGGGAGGTCCTCTACTAAATTTGTTATTTTGGTGCAGATCGGAAATCCAACATAACCGCCAGGGCCAATAATGTGTTCTGATTGGTTGAAACTTTGAAAATCTTCTTGTCAGAAACTACTTAGCCGATGGAATTGTAACATTACAGAAATGATGACTGGATGGTCCTCTACTAAATTTGTTATTTTTGTGCCGATCGCATATCCAAGATGGCCGCCATGACTCGACTTAGTTTAACATTGGACCCTATGGGAATTTCACATTTTCATCTTTTTTTTCCAATCTTGGCAGAAATGTTCATTAGATGGTCATATACAAGATTTTTGTTTTTGGCGCTGATCGGAAATCCAACATGGCTGCCAAGGCCCATAATGTGTTCTGATTGGTCGAAATTTTAAAAATCTTCTTGTTAGAAACCACTAAGCCAATTGAATTGTGACTTTACAGGAATGATCATTGGGTGATCCTGTACTAAACATGTGAATCGTTTGCTGATCGGAAATTTAAGATGGCCACCATGACTCGACTTAGTTTTAACATAGGACCTATGGAAAAAATGTTTAAAAGTCTTCTCCTCTGAAACCAGCAAGTCAAGTTAAAGCAAACATGGCATGAATGGTCAACTTTCAAAATTATGTCCTGTGAGCCCGACCTCCATCCAAGATTGCTGCAGTCAGTGGACATAGTTTTAACATAGGACCCTATGGGAAAATTGTTTAAAAGTCTTCCCTCTGAAACCAGTCAGCCAATTTAAAGCAAATATGGCATGGATGGTCCTTGGGTAGTATACTTTTAAAATTGTGTCCGATGACTACTACCTCCATCCAAGATGGCTGCCATGAGCAGACATAGTTTTAACATAGAACCCTATGGGATTTGAATAGTAACTTAGATGTATTCGGCATGCAGACATTCTTAAGAGGACTTAGTTATGTCAGGTGAGCGATACAGGCTCATGTGAGCCTCTAGTTTCCTACTTTAGAAGTTTTGAATGAAGCAGAGACAAAAATCAAGTATTGGTACAGACCCAGTGAATTACCACCAGCAAGATAATAAGCAAAAACTGGACCTGCTGGGGCCGACCCCACAGGAATCTTGAGGAGTTTTTATTTACATTACTTAAATTAAGGCTGCCTGACATGTCATTTTTCTTAGCTGATCTATTTGGTGTGTCAGAATCTAGAATTTCACAAATTTTCACAACCTGGAATAACCTCATGCATTCAATTTTAGTGCCATGTATAATATAGCCTTCCAGAGACAAGATCAAAAAGCACATGCCTCAATCTTTTAGAAAGAAATTTTCCAAAGACCGTTAGTATATTTGATTGTACTAAAGTGTTCATTCAAAAGCCACAGTCACCAACAGCTCAAAGCAAGACATACAGTTCATACAAATCCCACAACACTTGTAAAGTTTTAGTGAGTATTACTCCCTCTGGTCACTTTTCCTTTATATCAGATTCATGGGGAGGTAATACATCAGATAGATTCATAACCGAAAACTCTGGGTTTCTGGACAGGATTCGTGCTGGTGATGAAATAATGGGGGATCGAGGCTTCACCATCCGAGATCTTTTGACCGAAAGGAGAGCAACACTTGTTATACCACCATTTACGAGGAAATGCAAATGGGGTAAAGGTCGCAGGCTCACAATAGCAGAAGTTAAACTAACAAAAAACATAGCTTCTCAGAGACTCAAAAATTCTCGTATGTTATCAGGTGTATTGGACTTGAAATTTAAACCACGTGTTAATCAGATTGTTAAAGTCTCAGGTTTATTGTGCAATCTAGACAAACTTCTTGTGAAAAAGTGAACTGATTATATGTGTGATGTGTGGTATATCTCTTGTTGTTAAATATGATAATGTTTTTTTTTTTTTTTTACAAAATAATATACAAATGTACTAGTAGATTATTTTTTATCTTCTGGATTGCATTTCATTTTGTTTCAGTGTTTGTGTTTTTATCTTACCGAACATCATAATTGGAAAAGATGGTATCATATTCAAGTCATAGACAAAATTCCCTCTCCAAACAAAGACACCAAATTTAATAACCATCCAGAGGTCACCTCAAGATCTTCAACACAGTGGATAAAGTTTATCTTTGACTTTTCCATTGAAATAGGTTGCATGAAATCAATATCGTGGCGGTCAATTTTATTGGTGGGGGAATCCAAGAGTACTCAGAAAGTAACACTGACCTGCCGCAAGCTACTGACAAACTTTATCACATAATGTTGTATCGAGTACACCTCCTCGCCATGAACAGGGTTAGAACTCACAACTTTTGTGGTGATAGGCACTCATTACACAGATAGTTGTAAATCCAACTACCATATGATCACGAAAACGACGGCCTCAGTAATCTTGGAACAATTCAGGAAAATGTTAAAATAAAAGGCCGTTGGCCACTGGTCCCCCGACGCCAAGGTTATATCGTAAGATTAAATTTTGAAACTACTGTAAACTAGAGGGTCAGGTGAGCCTGTATCACTCATAATTCTGAAAGGGGACCATCCAAGGACCATTTTGAAGTAAAAAAAGGGGAGTAACTCTGGTTAGATTTGTCGAAAAATCATCATTATCGAACTTGACCTAGATATTCATGAGATACACTTACATACCAAACCTAGTTTCAATCTGACTTTTTGTTCACAAGTTATAATTTGGAAACCAAAATATTAGCAATTTTCAAGTATAAAAAGGGATGCAACTCTGGTAAGATTTGTCGAAAAATGATCACTATCACACTTGACCTAGATATTCCTGAGATACACTTACATACCAAACCTAGTTTCAATCTGACTATCTGTTCCCAAGTTATCATCTGGAAACCAAATATTTAGCAATTTTGAGGTATAAAAAGGGGCACAACTCTAGTAAAAATTGTCGAAAAATTGTCATTATCGAACTTGACCTAGATATTCATAAGATACACTTACATGCCACACCTAGCTTCAATTTGACTTTTCATTCACAAGTTATCATCTGAAAACCAATTCGGGACACACGGACAAAGTATAAAAAGGGATGTAACTCTGGTAAGATTTGTCGAAAAATGATCGCTATCGAACTTGACCTAGATATTCATGAGATACACTTACATACCAAACCTAGTTTCAATCTGACTATTTGTTCCCAAGTTATCATCTGGAAACCAAATATTTAGCAATTTTGAGGTATAAAAAGGGACACAACTCTAGTAAAAATAGTCGAAAAATTGTCATTATCGAACTTGACCTAGATATTCATAAGATACACTTACATACCAAACCTAGCTTCAATCTTACTTTTCATTCACAAGTTATCATCTGGAAACCAAAAAGCACACGGACGGACGGACGGACGACACCCATTTCTATAGTCCCCTTCGACGAAGCGTCGGGGAACAAAAAATTATAAACTGGGGATATCGAAAACTTTCAATAACTCCAACACATTTCATCAATACCTTCGAGCATCGTATCTCCACAAACTTATCAGGAAAATAAATTCTGAAGTTGTTCCTCCTGGTTAATCATCCATCTCTAAAATTATCTTCTCTTTCTTTATTTTCATATGTGTACTATCTTGTCATGTGTATAATTGCATATGTTATTGTGATAGTTGTTCTTTATACCATGTAACTTGGTTTTTAAAGTAATAAATAATCTAGTTCAAGCTGTCATGGTTCTACCAATGTCCTTTAGTAGTGGCCATTTTGGATTTCTGACCAACACATGTAAAATTTGAAGTTGTAATGTGAGCTTGTGTGTAATTGTTTAATTGTGAAATTTGCTGAAGGGATGTAATCTTTAATAAACTATCGATGATGATTATAAGCCCAGTGGTGAATGAGACAAATCGTCTATTAAATCACTACCTCTTCCTCTATGAGGAGTATTTGACTTTTTCTTTTAGAAATTTTCTGTAGACACTCGGGCCTCCCGCCACAATTTTGAAATAGGTGAATATAGGGCTACGCTGGGCTCAAGACAGGAAACATTTTGTGGTCACATAAAAAATTGCTGAACATCAAATAGAGTGAGTGAGTGATTGTTGTTTAACGCCAAATCAGCAATTGTTTCAGCTATATCATGGCGAGAACAAGATAATTTTCAATGAGATGATGATGAGGTCCCCTTTGCACTAGACCAACACACTTAGTTGGATTTTTATAGTGCCAGCTCACTGAAACAACATTTCGCGGATAGACATGTCGCCCCACTCCGACATATTATCCTAATTCAGACCTAACCAGTCTTTGCAATTTCTCTTGCGTGCTTCGCAGAGAAACAATTACCAATTTTATAATCTTTGGTTTGACCCGATCCGGCAGGAAACCACGATCTACTGCACTTGGTGCGAGCATGCTAACCATTACACCTCTGATGTGGTTAATATGAAACAGAGCAAAATGTTCAATCAGTAAATCAAGTATTTAAATCACAAGAATTTATATCTGTTTTATTTCTCCGGTATCTAGTAATACAATAAAAGATTTAAAAAACAATTCAAGCTTTTCATATAGCATATCAACAAGTCAATATATATATAGAAAATAAACAGATTTAGAGCTGGATTTCTTATCAAGTCGCCAAGTAAACTATCAGTACCATGTTTAGTAAGTAAATTCATGCTATAAAGATCTTGAAAACTTTTATACAGATTTTACATAATTTAATATCAAAAGCTCATCGGCCAAAGACCACGCTGCTAATTTTTTTATATTAATTCAGAAATTTACAGCTATTAGATAGCCATAAATGGGTTTGACTGTATGTTTGGGACATCTTGGACTTTTTCCCTTCCTTCAATGATTGGTGTTTAAATATTGTTTTCAGTCTGTTTTGGGGTTCAAGCATCACCAAAGATCACTGGGGTAAAGCTGATGACCGTAACTGCAATTACGGTCATCCCAAGATGGCAGACGTGGAATCAGGTAAGAATCTTTTTTGTCGATTAAATTGTTTCTGTAATGTATTTTGAATGGCACATGCATTGGTACGATAGTAATCTATGAACTTATCACAAGGAAATCAGAAATTACGACTGAAAAATGTATATGAAAGAGAAAATCCGATTTAAAAAAATCGCTAAGATGACCGTAACTGAAAACTGAGATGACTGTAATTGCAGTTTTCAGTTACGGTCATCTTAGCGATTTTTTAATATCGGATTTTCTCTTTCATATACATTTTTCAGTCGTAATTTGTGATTTCCTTGTGAAAAGTTCATAGATTACTATCGTACTAATGCATGTGTCATTTAAAATTCATTATAGAAACAATTTAATCGACAAAAAAGATTCTTACCTAATTTCATGTCCGCCATCTTGGGATGACCGTAATTTACAGTTACAGTCATCAGCTTTACCCCAGTGAAAAATGTTAAATACAGAATGTATGCATCTGGTGCATAAAATTAATGTTGATAAAAAAAAAATTATGTTTACTCGTCACTTTCCAAATATGGTAATGTAGTTGACCTGTGTTATTTATAACAGAAAGATAATGTCCACCTGTGTCAATGCCCATATTATTTTTTTAGTAATTAAGAGTTATCTCCCTTAATACTAGATTTATCAAGACTTCAGAATTGCATAGAAGATAAATGAAATTATAGGTTTTTCTTCTGACAATCTAATTTCTTTATGTAGAGTGATTTTTCTTCATTTTATCAATATCTTATTGATGGACTGGCAATGCATAACTTTCATATGGTACCAAAAATAATATTTTTCTAAATTGAAGGCTACAAGGGAGGTAAATCTTGTATTATGGGAGATAACTCAAAAATAAGATGCGAGGACATTACAAGTCAAAAGAGCAAAACAAATACAACTACTGGTATATAGCTGAACCTTGTTGTCTCATAGTTGAAGGAACTGTTCTTATTACTTCAAATAGTAAAGTATTCATGTTACACGTGCTAATTTCTGAACCTTGTTCAAAGTAATCAAGTATTTGAGGAATCATGAACCTTGTTTTGTCAAAGTTGAAGGAAACGTCGATATTACTTCAAAGTGTTCATGTATTAAATTGTCCTAAATCATAAACTTCGCTTAAAGTAGTCAAGTTTTCGAGTTGTTTGTGTTAAATCATGCTCAACACTACTCAGAACAGACCACATGTTAACTTCAAGCTATGAAAGGTAACAACTTGTCCGACTTCAAGTAAACGAGTTCTCCTGTATATAATTTTATCAGTTTTACATACTTCATTACTTGAGTCTATTTAAGGTAAGACTGATCTCACTTCAAGAAAACGAGGTTCGACTATGTAAGATTTTGAACAGTTTTACATACCAGTATTTCATAGAAGAAATTCAATCAAAATGTACATGTAATCTACATCCTAAACATTAATAAACGTGACGACCCTATTAATACATCAGGGTTAAATATTGGACAATATATTCAGGGACAAAACTTAGCATTTTTGTTTCTGTTTCCATCTGGGCTTCCTGAAATAACAGTTTTAGTAGCCCAGAAACAAATCTTGAGGACCAGCAATTGATTTTATGCAAGAAATATATTTGTTTTAAATATTTCCAGCTGGGCTCCCTGAAATAAGCTTTAGTAGCCCAGAAAAAGAGCCATTGACTTTAAACATGAAATATTCAAAGAAACCAGCATGACTACTGTATGAAAATTTACAGGGGCCAATGGCCAAATTTGACTGGTCTTGGTCTACTGGGTCCCTGTTAAGTTTTATCCCTGATATTTTTTTCCACATGCTCATTCTCTATATTATCAAGCATAAAGCGAGGAAAAAACATACTTAAAAATAATAATTATATACAAATTGTCAATAATAATAAAAAATGCTATATAACAAGAAAGTATTATTCGACAAAAAAAAACAACGGCATATAATTTATATGATTAACAAGTACGAGAAAGATTGAACGAACAACGTTAACATAGATTATAAACAAATTACTGGGACGTCAACATAATTCATGGACTATCAATTTTTATGGATCTCTTATAAATGTCAATCAAGCCACAAATATTTAACATCAATGCAAATTATTTACAATCAAACCTGCCTATGTGGTCACCTCTATTAAGCAGCCACCTGTATTAAAAGGTCACTACTTTCTTGTCCTGTCATAAAAAAGTGTATATGCATTGAACCTCTTTCAAGAGGTCACCTGTCTTAAAAGACCACATTTTCCTTATCCCAAAAGTGACCTCTTAATACAGGTTTGACTCTATATATGTATTCTTAATAGGGCCATCAAGAAACATTTTGACATCAGAACCATCGAAAAAGTATCAAATTTCCAAAAATCCATGAAAATAGAAATCTCAGAATCAGCAATCTTTCACACTATTATATACAATTATAGGCTTTTGTAGAGGTCGATACGAGTTTTTATGGACTTAAGAAATTAATATTGACCTTTACAAAAGACTAATTGCTTTTTTACATAACAAATCAATGTGAAAGTGAAAGCAAGTCCATATGGCTTTTAATCAAGTCAGTATGACGTCATGCATAATGTAATGGAGAGTGAAAGTGAGTTGATATCGTTTTTAATCAAACAATATCAGAATTTACAGAATTTCATGTGACAGCTTTTCATCCAATGAATATTTTTAAATTAAATCATTATGTAATTATAATTTTTATGAACCATCTAATCTACTGATACTGTATATCTTTTTTTTATAGATCTATCAAGAAACATTAGGACATCCACAAATCTTCAAAACCATCGAAAACCTTTCCAAAATCCATGAAAATAGAAATCTCAGAATCAAGGATCTTTCACAGTATTGTAATTTTTACGAACCATCCAATCTACTGATACTGATTATCCTTTATAGATCTATTGATAAACATTTTGACATCCATAAATCTGCAGAATGATCCAAACAAATTTCCCAAAATCCATGAAAATAGAAAATCTCAGAATCCTCGATCTTTCATAGTTTTATAATATTTTTACAAAACCATACAATCTACTGATACCGATTTTCCCACCTGAAGCCACGAAAATTGATATCAATGTATTAAGAATTAAGGTTGCTTCACACAGACATGACACACATATATAATTACAAATAAGTTATATATTATACATTGTATGAAAAAAAACAACACTGTGTAGAACAAAATATTAAAGAAATTTATTGCACTAGAACTCTACACAGAGTTGGGTCTATGTACACAAGAAATATGTCTTATATACAAAATCTGTAAATTACAAAAATGCCACATTGTGCTGGGGGGGAAAAAGCACGAAAAATACAAGTTTTTGGTCTTTAAAATAAAAATATTTAAGCCCATACAAAGCTGTATCGCTGACCTTTTGTTTATCATCAGTTCATGTAAAGCTTTGGTTCAATCAAATTTAAAATGTTTAATATTAAACTAACTTTGTTATGTCCTGCAATTGTGGCCATCTTGGATATCTTGTCATCTCCTACAATTATGGCCATCTTGCATATTTTTGATTTACTATTTTAAGCATACTTTTTTGGTGAAGATAAATCTAATTTGTGAACTTTTCCAAAAATGAGTACAAAATGCTTAAACCTGTAACATATGTTGACCTAAGTTCCTCATAACATATGTTAATCAGCTCATTATAATATGCATTCTGTTTAAATATGAACTTACTACATGGAAATATGAAGCAATATTATCATAATGCCTTTTACCATATTTCAATCCTATAATTCTATATATAGTAATGGCAGCCATGATGGTTGGTTGCTGTTGGTGATATCATAATAAAAAATTAGAAAGCAGACCATAGAGATAATTCAGACCAATGTTGCTTAAATTGATACAATAGTTTCATCATTTTTAGGGGGGGGGGGAACAAAATGCATAGTTTGCATATTCCACAAATGGAAAAACAGAAAATATTTTCAACTAGCGATTATAATGTTCAAATTTGTGTGGCTAGTTGAAAGTCTTTATGATGAATGAAAAACTGACAAACACCAAATGGTGGCAATAACTTGCCAGGTCCTTTCGGCCTGGTAAAATTAGTACATCTACAATCTAAATATTGCATTTTTTTTAAAGGTAGAACAAACATGTTCTTATTAAAATTGTGCACTGATATTCAATGTAATATTTAGCACTATCTCAGATATCTGGCAGTTAAAAATCTTATTTTCTGTATCAAGAAATACTCAAGTTATTAGGAGATTAATGAACAGCCGCAAGTCACTGACAAACTTTACCACTTATACATATTTGATGCTCACCTCAACTCTGGTATTGATTCACAACTATTGTGGTAATTAGACATTATCAAATAATGGAGTAATTAAAAATGGAATCCCTGCGAAATATATTTACTGCCCAGATTGTAGATTAAGTGTTACGATTGTCCCACAATATTTGGAAAAGACAAATACATTTTATGGCAAAAATAAATAATCACAAAAAAAAAAAATGTCAACATTGTACATTTTGATTTATGTATTAATATGTTGTAAATCATTTGATCTTGGCTACATGGCAGATTACGGCAAAATTATAAACTGTAATTATTTAATTGCCGAATGTGGTAAAAACATTAATATTTTTTTCATTTTCTAGCAGAGATATAAGTCTACTAAAAGAAAATAAAATTGTTTTTTTTTAAAAGAAATTAGGAAATCAGGTGAAAGGAATATTTAACTGTGTTGATGTATGATATTTTTCATATCAATCGCAATAGAAATTTATCGGGAAAATTGGACATTTTCCCTTTGATGTGTGGGATGATAAAGCCTGGATCATTGAACTGACATTGATCCACAAAAATATTAGGTCAGCATGCACAAGTTTATCGGTCAATCTGACATAAAACACATTATGACGTTCTGAAGGCCTTGCTGAGATATTAGTAATAATGTCTTGTCTCGACCTTCACAATTGCTGTTATTCTATATATATATCATTAAAATTATATGTAAATTATTAATTATCATGACTAGCAAAATTATCCTTTTTTTTTCTATGGGATTGATCTTGTAAAATGTGGATGATTCTAGTTAGAAATGAAATAACTGAAAATCAACGAAATGATGTTGAAACAATCTAAACCCCTTTAAAAGGGTCAATTTTAGACCAGTTTTCTGCAACTTTCGAGAAAAAAATGTTCAGCGTAAAATAACTGAAAGTGTAAAATTTGCCATTCAATGTTTATATAAATGAAAATTATTCTTGTGGAAATATATATATATCTATATAGGTTAACTCATACATGAAATGTGACAACATGGTTATTGTGTAATATTTTAACTGAAATAATTATAAAAAAAAATAAATATCATTGATTGGCACTGAAAATCAGTTAAATAATAGACCTACATTGGAATGTTATAAATAAATATATCACAATAAAAAAAGAATTTATTTTTAATACAGTGTACCTTCGTTATACTGCCCTTCTATAATCTATAAGTTCAGATTAAAAAAAAAAATACGTAGTTTACATGTAAATTTCTCTCTCTATATATTGCCAGAGGACTGGTGCTTATCGTGAGGGCTGTAATCCGAGTTCAAATGCAGCGTTATAATGAGGGAATTTGTGTTTCATCAACATTCTATACAATTATAGTCTTTTGTTGAGGTCAATACAAGTTTTTATGAACATTAAAAACGATATTCACCAAACCCTTTAGGCTGAGGTGAATATCATCTTTAAGGTCCACAAAAACAAAAGACTGTAATTGTTTTATTACATTAAAATGAAAAGTGAAAGTGAAACCAAGTCAATATGAAATGAATCACTTCATTATGACGTTATACATAATGCAATGGAAAGTGAAAGTGAAAGCGAGTCAATACGAGTTTTAATAAAACAATATCAAATTTTACGGAATGTCAGGTGACAGCATGATAGCCAATAAAATTGTTTAAATAAAACCATTATGTAATAAAAGAATTAATGGACTGTTAATTTCATATTAAACTTTTGTTCTTAAAAAGATTAGTGTGAATTCACATACGTCTTGAAATATACAACTATCTAAGAGAGGGGCGGGGCAGAAGGTCCTTTATCTGAATGTCTGGATTGAGAATGTTATTTCCTGAGAATTCAGGATTTTGGCAAATAAATTTTGAAATTTCGGAATTAAACTATATTATGATTCGGGATGTGATTCTGGAAACAAAACTTTCTTTCGACAATAAAAAAAAAAGTCATGATGTGGTCCACTCCTATCTCTCTTCTCTAAGAGGATGATATTTATCCTATACATATTCAATTCGCTGATTTTTCTTAATTCAGATTTTTGAGCAGACATATAATTATTCTCCTTCATTACGGGACCATTAAGAAACAACAAACATTTCATTTAAAATGAGTTCAATGCTGACAAAACAATTTTCATAACAAATCACAAAAACATAAAAAAAAATCATTGTTCATACTGTGGGAATTATTTAAAATGCTAAATAATCTACACTACTCGTCAGCACTTATATAATACATCACTCAGAATAAAGATGCAACAGCACACTCATAATAAATATTCTGAGAAAGGACGTCTACAACACTGTTATTGAACTACAACTAACACCAATTTAACAAAGTCTCTCCCGTGTTTTATAATCTTGATCAGTTTTTGGTTATATATTGTTGTTGATCAGTTGCTGATGACTTTAAGATCTTCAAGGAAGCCTTCTGGAGTCAACAAATGTGTAGCCCCTGTAGAATAGAATAGATATTGATACAGTTTTATACAATGCTTCCATTTTGAGACAGCAACTGCTGTGCAAGGTCTAGCATGCTCATATCGAGTTTGGTAGAGTGATCATTGTTTAATGCCAAATAAGCAATTTTTCAGCTATGTCGTGAAAAGAACAAGTCACATTCAATGAGATGATAAAGATGTCCGCTTTGTACTAGACCAACATGCTTAGTTGGATTTTATTAGTGCTAGCTCACTGAAACAACAGTCTGCCGTTAGAAATGTCAATCCACTCGGACACATTATCTCGCTTGCAAGACCGTTAGTCTTTTCTCTTACTCCTTAGCAGAGAAGCGGCAAATACCAATTTATAATTTTTTGCTTGAACCTACTGGGGCCCAAACCCATGATCAAAGATTAGCATGCTTAACATTGAACCACAAATGTGGTCTTTTGCATTAGGATACCAGTAAGATATAAAAATCGTCATTACTTTAGTGAAATTGTTTCAACATGTTGAAAGATTCTCAAAAACAATACCTATCTTACCTATTAATACCTCCCAGTTTTTACAGGACTGCGTAACTTGGTAGGCCATTCTCATTTCTGCATAAGATAATCCTCCCATTATAAAAATAATCAGCCTTGGTCCACTTTTATAACTTGGAGGAACTTTTTCTTTGTGCCAAACACCATATCTAGCACTACTGAAAAACAAAAAGCAAAACGAAATTGTCTTATTCTCCTTGTGCGTGACAGACTTTGTAAAGGTTACAATGCTTTGTGGTTTTCATTGGAAATTCTTGCTACCTATACTACTAAATCTGTTTGCTAAAATGAGGGTTAGGGTTAGGGTGTTTAACGCCACTTTCAACAATATTTCAGTTTATCGTGGTGCTCAGTTTTATTGGTGGAGGAAACCGGAATACTTGGAGAAAACCACTGACCTGTCGCAAGACAACTGACAAACTTTATCACATAATACCCTGGTAATGTATCGAGTACACCTCGCCACGCATATGCCCTTTTTGGTCCTCCCATATCTCGGAAATGGTAAAAACTACAGATATTCGAACATGACTGAGATACGAAGAAATGTACTCCTTTTTCAGCTTATGCATGGTTCGACATTAACGGTTGTCAGATTGCCCGGGGCAAGTGAAATGCGTCTTCGGGCAAGTGAAAATGATTCTGTGATATGTTCGGGTCGTTATATTTTATTACTGATAAATAAAATAAACTTAGTGGTAAGTCTTCCATGGAAGACATGTGTCGCCTGCGAACTTATTTTCTTGTGTCAAATATCAAGAAGCTGGCCTGTGTGGTTCCTGAGAAAAATGTGACAGAAATTATTTTATGACAAATTTTTCGATATAAAAAATATTTTAAGTTCCGTCAAACAGGAAGTGGACATGCGGCAGATTCGAAATTGTCCTACACGATACAGTTCTCCATACTGATGCTCTGTGCCAAATATCAAGAAGCTGGCCTGTGTGGTTCCTGAGAAAAATGTGACAGAAATTATTTTATGACAAATTTTTCGATTTCAAAAATATTCTAAGTTCCGCCCAACTGGAAGTGGACATGCGACAGATTCGAAACTGTCTTACACGATACAGTTCTCCATACTGATGCTCTGCCAAATATCAAGAAGCTGGCCTGTGTGGTTCCTGAGAAAAATGTGACAAAAATTATTTTGTGACGCTGACAACGACAGTTTGATCCCTATATGTCGCCTCTGCTTAACGCAGATGACACAATAAAATAAACACCGGCCGTGCGCCTTCTAACTCAGTGATGTGGAGATTTTCGTTATCGTAAACAATTACAGCCATTTTCAAAATTCGCGAATATGAAGTGCAGCCATGCTTTTTCAATGTTTTTTCCACCTGTCAAGATCATTGATCTAGATTGCCAAAGCACTTAAGGTATCGGTAAAATGACCATGATCTAAAACGTGTACGTGACGTACAGTGTGTATAAAATGGCCAGTGGAACCATTATGGCTTTTCATTTACAGAAATGTTCGCATTTATCAAACGAAACAAGAGTGATGCAAAATGTTTAACCTTCATGATATATTTTCTGACCTTCATGGGAAAGGTAGCAAAATCCTGATTTGCAATATCTCTTGAGCTAAAAAAAAAAAAAAAAAAAAAAAAAAAAAAAAAAAAAAAAAAAAAAAAAAAAAAACACTGCCGGCCCTTAACAATTTCCCTATGTTAAGGGAAGCCAACAATCAATTTTATTTGGCCTACGGAACATTTATACTTAGGTAAATTTTCTAACAAAAATAGCAAAATGATGCACTAACACTATGCCCACATCATAAGGTGTAAATAATTAATATGAGGGGTTATTCTACTCTATGATTGGTCATTGTAGATTGCATAGTTCTGCACTACATGCATATGGCACTTAAGAATTCGGGCTAGTAGTTTACAGTTTCGGGCAAGTAAAATCAATATGGCACTTGCCCGAATGGACAAGTTGGTAAAAAAGTTAATGTCTAACCCTGTTATGTATAAATTTAATTTGAATCTGACAAGTAACTATTTATATTTAGTTAGTTCAAAATACAACTAGATGAAGGAAATTTGTTATTTTACGATTGGTATTGCATGTGTTAAAAGATTTAAAATTCCTATTGCATTGCTCAGCTCTGTATTTTTCTGTGGGATATATATACCAAAGAGAATTCAATTGCTGTTGATGAAGTCATTCTGCTGTAATAGCTACTGAATTGTGAGAAAAATTTAATTGTTATGTAATTATACAATCTAATTAAAATTAGATCTCTCACTTTGCTCTTGTTGATTTATATTTCGCGCGTGGGAGATCTAACGCAAGCCTGTAGACATCGCATTCTGGTAATCTAGGGTCAAGCAAAATATTGTCCATTCAAATGATCGCTTACGAGATCTTGAAAAATTATGCAAGAAATCCATTCGGAATTCTTCCAATGTTATCTATATCAACTACAGGCTTGCGTTAGATCTCCCACGCGCGAAATATAAATAAACAAGAGCAAAGTGAGAGATCTAATTTTAATTAGATTGGTAATTATATTGCTTCACATCTCTAAATACCTTATAGGAGGTTTGTTAAATCCTCCCGATCTAGGAGCACCACCAGATAGGAATGGAAACTGTCTATTGTCTAACTTTTCTTCAACAGCATCCTACGAAAAAGATGGGAAACATATTGTCACAATAAAATATTTTATAAATATATTTTCTACTTCCTTATTTGGACTTTAGTTGTACATTTCTTTCTCAAACCTGTTATATTCTAGGGAGACAATCTACCCATCTTTATATTCAAGGGAGACAATCTATATAGTATGTGCATTTGTGTACACAATACAAAGTGCAATTGGTAATTATGAAAAGAATATCTAAACAGTAAACAATTTCAACAATATCATCAAAAAGAACAATCACATCTCACTTCAAACCATTGATTACATAGAAAAGACCACAACGTATCACGTTGGAAATCCAGGAACAGGCACAGCAAGGTGGCTGGGTTAAACTGATCCCAACCATCTCCTACTAATTCTGTAAATTCAGAAATTAATGCGATGTTTTTATTATTGCGAAAAATGTGACTGGTTGGCGATCGCAATAATTAAACCTCACATTTTTAATGGGGTTTTTTTCTTGTCCAGTTTCTGTTTGATTTATCTCCCTTTTCTTACACAGGTAAGAACGACACCTAGGAAGCGGTGAAGCGTGTACATGTTTATTGATTGTTTTGATTACAATTTCCTGTGTAAATATGTCTATAAGGACAAAATAAAGAAGTGTGTATTTAAACGTCTGTGTTTCAATGTTTTGCAAAATAATGACTTGTCAGTTTCATTTGATGTTTTTTCGTCGTAAGGGTAGATAAAAAATATTTTAGTTTCTCATCGATCTTGTTCCGATAAAAGATTCATACAAGCCATAATTCTTTTAAACTGCCGTTTTTGTTTACCAATTTATTTTGTACCCGTTGATCTTTCTTTGAAATTTCATTAACCCTTATATCACCCAAGCCTTCGGATGTTCAATTACTGTCGACTCTGCACGTGACTGAAGTTCACCTGTTACAAAAGTTTCTAGATCCCCAAAAGCACGCTTTGATCGATAATATATTACCAACATGTGGAAACCTTTCTAGATTCTCATTCACGTGAAAAATGTGTGTACAAAGCATGTGTGAAAGGGAAATATGTATCCACTTTAAATAAAGATAAACATGACACGTGGCTTGCAAGGGGATTAACGACATACAAATACGAAAATGAAAACACACGTTTAGATAAAAATCTACATCAATTTTTTTTTCTTTATCTTGCCGCGTCGCAATAATTAAACCTCACATTTTTGTCGGCAGTTGAAAAATCGCAATAATTTCAGAATTTACAGTAACTAGATCTCTAACGGCAATACAGATATAGACAAACAATAAAAAAAACCTGCACAGATTCACTTCTACTCAAAACGACCACTTAACTATCACAAAAATAAATGACAACATAGACATGGACATTAGTATAGCAGGTTCAGAATAAGAAGGTAGAATCTGTTGGTTAAAGACCGTTACTCTTATGACAATCCATTATCACAGATTTTTGCTTTATGCAGAAGTCTGACAGTCTACCTCCATGATATCTTTAATATATGGCGTCCATCTTGACATTTGATAAGTTCCTTCTATTGGCTTGTTCTTCCTGTTAAATGGTTGATAGGGCTGTGCAGACTTCTTCCTCCCTCCCTGTGAAAAAATTAAAATAAATAACAATGTGATATGTTAATTGAGAGATCGTGTCTCATAATAATTGTAGTCAGTATCCTAAAATATCATAGTCACTATCCTAAAATATGAAAGTCAGCATTCTAAAATATCATAGTCAGTATTCAAAAATATCATAGTCAATATCCAAAAATATCATAGCCAGTATCCTAAAATATCATAGTCAGTATCCTAAAATATCATAGTCCGTATCCCAAAATATCATAATCAGTATCATAAAAGATAATAGTCAATATCCTAAAATATCAGTCAGTATCCTAAAATATCATAGCCAGTATCCTAATATATCATAGCCAGTATCCTAAAATATCATAGTCAATATCCTAAAATACCATAGTATCCTAAAATTTCATAGTCAGTATCCTCCCCCTCCCAAGTTTATGGCAATTTTTTCCCCTCAACTGTGTCACTGGGGCTAAATGGTAACACATCCTACACTTTCTATTGTCTAGCTTTCTAAATTAACATGACTGACACAACCTGGAAATGTAGATAGAATTACTTTCCACCAAAACTTTGACTTGAACTAATTTGGTTATTCGTTGGTTCCTCTCTATCAGGCCAACCCTTCCGTAATGAGAAAGAGGCCTCAGAAGAGGGGTATCCTTCTGTTATGAAAAAGTGGCTCAATAAGACAGGTGGCCTTTCTAGAGGGAGATATTACTCAAGTAGTACATTACTATACTATCTCTATGATTTTGAAATTGGATTTGATAAGAGGGGTGGCATTGGGTGGGAGGTGCACGTCTGTATAAACATCAATAAAGACAGGTCACACATGTCGTTAAAAAATAACCCACTATAGAGATATAGATATCCTTATCTTTATTTTTTCCTAACAAGTTATCAGTAGATACTTGGCTTTCAAGTGTTAGTTAACTTTACATCAAATTTAAATTTTACGTATTCCATCTTTTCACAATGTAAAAACCATCCTGTAAGAACGATAACTTCTAAAAATATACAATTTTTGTTCTTGCGGGTCATAACGTTTTTTTTTATATACAAGCTATATTTCTTGTAGGACAGTATTTTTGAGTCTTTTTTTTGTTGTTTATTTGCCTCTGTATTTATGTATTTGCAATGGATAACACACTCTGTCAAGAATCAGTAAAAATAAAAGGTACAGCTTAATTGTTTGACTGTTGACAAGCAGGTACATCTTCAGTTGTGTCACAGTAAATACTGACACTTGACAAACTGTATTTTTCTAGCTGACTCTTGACAATGTGCATAGCTTTTTTTTTTGCAGATTCTTGACAAGCCTCCATGAGTGGCCTGTTCACAACTGGCATAACTATTAATATAAAGCTAAAAATGCATTTTCATATACAAGATGACCTGTGAGTCATCCCCCATTAATTCATAATATAATTTGAAGAACAAATATTCTATACTGTTTATTCCATCTGGAATAAATATTGTAATATTTTTTCTGTTGGAATAGATAAAAGTATTTTTTGTTCCAATAGAAAGATATGCTGTTCTCGAAATTCTATCTCGTCACAAAAATTGGTGTCAGGATGGGATAGACAGTTGTTTTGCAAGTTACCATGGACACGATCAAGCGGGCTCCACATCTTTGTAGCTTACTAAAGAATACCTGTGCATATACAGTAGCCATGCTTAAGTAATAGATCAAGAATTGCTGTTTTATTTTATATGACACAATATTTACAAAGGTAAAAGTGGAGGAGGATTACAGATGAAAATTTACAGGAAGCAAGTACATGTATACAAATGTGTATATATATATGGAAGAAGAATCATAGACAAAGCCAGGAAAGCTAAGATTACAAATTCAGATGGAACTTAAAGTACAAAGTTTGAGTGCATGAAGACCTCTTATCTGTCTCTAAATGGACAAAGAAGAAAATAAACACACATTATTAAAGAACATATTGATTGCTTTAAAAGAAAAATTAAGATAGAACTTTTTTAAGTTCACAAGTGTGAGCACATAAGACAGACTTGTTGCCTGGCTCTATATTGACTTAGAAGAAATAACACACATTTTTAAATGATATCTTGCTTGCTTTATTAAAAAAAAATTAAGAAGGAACTTTTAAAGACTTCTTGCCTGTCTGTAAATGGACAGAGTACACAAGTGTGAGTGCATGAAGATTCTTGCCTGTCTACATTGACAGAGTACACAAAAGTGAATGCATGAAGATTCTTGCCTGTCTACATTGACAGAGTACACAAGTGTGAGTGCATGAAGATTCTTGCCTGTCTACATTGACAGAGTACACAAAAGTGAATGCATGAAGACTTCTTCCCTGACTTTACATTGACTTAGAAGAAATAACACATTATTAAATGACGTCTTATATGCTTTATTTCTATTGGCTAGCATCTTTGTTATGTTGATTATGCTGCTGCTGAAGTTGCCAAAAAAGCATACCTATGTCTAGCTGAAAAATGTTAGATAGATAGAAATAGACAATTAATACACACGACATCTACAACATTTAAAAATAACTAAGAAGAAAAAGAACACCAATACAAGATGCAACTTTAAGGAACATAATTGTAATTAATTATGAATAGCAACGTATAAGTGTGGTCCAATGAAACCGGTCTAGAAAGACCACTCCAATGAGACACCACTCTCTTTTGGGAGATCACTTTTACATTGAAACAACTCTCTATTTTTGAGACTTCTTCAAAGAGAGACCACCCACATTGTCTTTTTTATTTTATCTTTAAAGGAAAGATTAGGTTTAATCATATCCAATATTATAGTATTTATCGTTGCTGAAGTCTGAACAACACATTTATCAGAATTGCTGAAAATTTGTCTTCAACTAAAATTGGATTACCGAGATCATATGATTATGTTTTTTTTTATTGGCCTTTTTGATATGAGAGATTCTAGACACACTAATTGATCAATCTCAACTGTAATAGCCATGCATTTATAAATAATTATATTTGTGATATTAGTTTCAAACTGTCCTTTGAAATATTTGCTGGGGATTAAATTCTTTAAAAAAAAAAAATTATTTGACTCATATAGATCTTTTATTTCTTTTCTTTTCCTTTTCTTTTTTCTTAAGTCACGACCACAGTGAACTAGACACATATTCACAAATTCTTCAGAATAATATTGTACTTTATACTTAAAGTACAATGTTAAATTTACATATCGTTTTTTTTCCCATTAAAATATCCTGATGTATTAGAGCCCACTTTAATTTAAGAAATTCGAGAAAACTTTGTTATGTCAAAGTCTAAGGGATCAATGAGTATACAGAAACTTTGAATTAGCTCAAATACAGCCTAAATAAACCAGCAAAATAGCATATCAGGAGAGATAATCAATCATATATTAGGGGAGATAAATAAATGGCATATCAAGGGAGATAATCAATCACATACAATTTGTATTGGGGGAGATAAATAAATGGTATATCAGGGTAGATAATCAATCATATATTAGGGGAGACAAATAAATGGTATATCAGGGGAGATAATCAATCACATATTAGGGGAGATAACCAATGGCATATCAGGGGAGATAACAAAAGTGCAACTGTATTTAAGGAAAAAGTACACAAAGAAAAGAAAATACATTTGTACGAACTTGACCTCAAATGAGATCTTTTCATTAGCTATAGTAAGCAATTTAACAGCTGATGTGCATACAGAAAATCTGTTGTAGGATGGGAAAATCTTTTAAAAGCCGTAGTTATGAATAAACTTTATAGTAATTATCCACGCCTCCGAGCAGTTAAACAAATTCTTTTATTTATAGCTACAGTTAGTCATCCCCTTATATGTACAACACACGAATTAAACATTCGTGGACATGTACATGTACATGAATTCTGATAAACAAATAAACAGTGCAGGCAGATGACTATTTAAAGATTATATTCCTATTATATCCCTATACTGTACATTTTGAGCCGACGTTTGCATCTTGGCAGTAATTAAGCTCGATAAAATTGCAGAGTGGCGTTGAAAACGTAATAAAGTTATAGTACATAGAACAACACACATACATACATCAAAGTGACAAGTGTAAATAAAAATATATAAACATATGAATATTACACAGACAAGAAAGACAAAAGCATAGGCAGAGAGGAAGATACAGGGAGTACAAAGAGGGGGTGGAGAGGTGGGGGTACTTCAACAAAATCATCATTTAGATATATATACACTTCCCACTGTATATTTCTTCATTAAATTCAATGTATAATAATTTCTTCTCTTCTTACATTTAACTAGTCCACTAAATGTTAATAATAAATTTTTTAATACCACGGTGGTTAAATGTCGTCATGAGAATTCCCATCAACTTCATTTTGACAGTAATTAATGACAAAAATTAACAACTTAAAAATGCTTTTGATGTTTTGATCATAAGAGAAACAGTTTCTCCTTCTGCTACCAGTGAATTTTGATATTTTTCCAATCTCAAGAGTTCAATTTTACTACTGTAAAAGTACTTCTCTTCGTGGGTATCAATTTTCGTGGTTTGGTTAAAAATTACAACTTCATGGATTCGTAAATTTGTGGATTTTGTGTCTGTACCCAAAATAAAATTCATGGATGTTTCATTTTCAACATAATAAGTTTCACTGGGTAGCAAATATTTGAGAAAGCTTCAATAGATTAGACAGATGTTAAACTGATTCTCAAGTATCATTATTCGTTGGATTCTTAATTTCGTGGATCAGCCTACCCACAAAAACCACGAAAACAAGATGTTGCACGCTACGTCGTGCAAAGAATACCCCCACTCGTTCAGTTGTAAGTTGCGCGGTAAACTGGAAGTAGATGTGCGGTAAACCTGGAAAGGGGAGACACGGTACAAGTCACCATGCCAAAGTCATATATCAAATATAAAATCATTTCTTCCAGTAGAAGCTCAGATATCTGTTACGAAAGTGTGGACAGACGGACAAGATGATTGCAATATAGCCCCCTCTCTACAAGTGGGGGTATAATTAGTAACCCACGAATAAATGTGATTTCACAGTATGTCAAATGGAGAAATATGGTATGCTACTGGTAGCAGAAAAATAATCTATATTTATATGATCTGTAAATCTTTTTTTTTTAGCTTCTCGTAGCTTACTGTTTACATATAGATTCTCCTTCAGTTGCCCGTGGGTTACGATATTTCTCCACTCAAGAGAGTTAAATTAAAAATTTTAACCACAAGCCGTCAGGCGCGTGGTTAAAATTTTTAATTTAACTCTCGAGAGTGGAGAAATATCGTAACCCACATGGGCAACTGAAGGAGAATTTGTTTCTGCCATTATTTAACACGAACTTTATTTCAAAATTTGAAATTAATGCGTTTGAAATTAATGCGGGGAAAGACACGAGACATTTTAATCCTCTAGAGGATTACAGATTTTTCCACCACTGGTTCAGCGGGGTTAAAACGACGAAAATCAATTTATATTTACTTTCTTCATAATGGACATAAATTAAAATATACAAATCAAAAATACATATTTACTCAGCTTATTTTATAACAATGCTGCTATCCCAGTTGTGAGGGTCAGCATCTAATCACTTGTGGAAAACACTTACAGCATGAACATATCTTTTCATTAAGATGGATAGCTCGGGCCCATAAATCTAGCTTATTTGTACCACTTTCCATTGAAGTGCCTGTACCAAGCCAGGAAAATGAGTGGTCATGTGTGTTTGGATTTCTATCTGCATTTTGGAACTGTCTGATCTAATGTTGTGGTATTTTTTGTTTTTTATCTTTAATACTAATTCTCTACGACATACAGATGTCAATATGTGTGCACTTTAACCTCTTTATTTCAAACATGGATAAGTAACTCTGAACAAATTATTGATTGATTGATTGATTGATTGATTGGTGTTTAATGTAAACATTAGCAGTATTTCAGCTATATCGTGGCATGAACAAATTTTACAAATTAATTTCCACTTTGGAAAAAAATGGGGTCCATTCATACTAGAAGTTAGTATAATGTACCTCAGAGAACTTGACAACCGTAATTTGTAGTACAACAGGGCTCCCACTACTTTCAAATTAGAAAGAGAAGTGACTTCTCTTTCAGGGAGCTCACAGGGAGAAGTGGGAGACAACAGAGAGAAGTGGGGAGATTTATGGGAGATGTTAATTGCGATTAATCAAAACATTGTTTCGCGACCCCACTGACATTACTCTGCCCAAATTTAGTAAATAATTAAAAGGCTGTCTGAACTGATTTGTACTACAATTGTTGTTCCATTAGATGGCAAAACAATGAGCTTCCATGAACTGTGTTTACTATATCCATGAAAAAATAAAACTATAGATTTATGGTCATTTACCCTCATTTGCACGACAAAGGACAAAGGTCACTTATGCGAAATCAAAGAAAACAGTCGAGTCTGAACACCTGTCTATTGAGAACAAGAAAAGTCAACCCATAGGACAGCACAGACTCAACTGGCTTCTGAAATGGTGACACTGATCCCTTTGTACACACATTTACCAGTAATTGTACCATAAATTCTTCAGAAATCCACAAAATACAGTTTCAAATAACATCTAGACCAAATATCAAATTTAATCTATGTCAAATTTTTATAAAAATAACTACCTAGTCAGAAATTTCTCTGATTCGATTGCCAGTATTCATGTAAGAAAACACAAACTTCCCTTTTGTTTAAAGGAATATACTTTTTTCTAACATAAAGGGCGATTTCCAGTTAAAAAAAACGAATAATTTTTCCATTCATATTTAAAGAGAGAACCCACAAGTGAAATAAGGATACAGGAGTAGGGGAAAACAAATCAGTAATTAATTTAACAAAAGGTGCCTCTCCACTTACAAGAAATATATCAATTGAAAAGAAAATATAGGCACATGCTTGATGGAAAACACTCATACCACACATAGAGAAAACAACATACATTTATTCCTAGCTTGTTCACAAAAACATCTTGGCTCATATCCTGTAAGTTTGGCAATAGAAAAACGCTTTTTAAGCATCACACAAAATTTACATATATGTGCATTAAAGATGAAAATTTAAGTAAGGGAGTTCTTCTGTTAACATAAAAAACATAATATATATTTCAAAAAGATTGCCCCAAAATTAAGCAAAAATCTATCTAACGGTAACTATGTTCAAGACACATGAAGACATCTGTCTGTCTGTCAGTATTTCCTGTGCCGCTGTTTAATTTCCTATTGACATGTTCTTTATAAGCATTTAAAATTCACGTATGCGTAGTATTTTATAACTGTCCAAAGCCTTATGAAATGTGACATTCACAAGTCAGTCCCCTTAGTTACCTTCATGGTGGCCATCTTGAATTCTGGAATCCCCTGAAAATCATCTATTTTCCAAAGGACAAAAAAAAAATATATTCTTGAATAATAACCAAGTGCATAAATCTATGTTTCCGAAAAATTATACGTGCATTTCCAAGTTACTTCTATACATAAAAGAAAATTTCATCCTGTAAACGAAAGTTTATATTGATTGATTGGTGTTTTATGCCAACATTAGCAGTATTTCAGCTATATCGTGGCATTGACAGTTTTTAAATATATATATAACTGAAAATTTTACTCTGTAAACTAGTTTATATACATATATAACGAAACATTACATGTATAATACATGCTGATTCAATATGCAAGTTGCAAAACAATATATTTGTTAGTCCTACAAGTAAATAACACGACTTTGTTAGTAAAACTCAAGATCCAAATTCTTTTAGTTACTGTATGATGATCATAAGGCCACATTTCTCCCAAAAAAATATCTTGTTTTATTGAATTTTAGTGGTCATTTTATTTTTCAAATATTAAATTTGCTGATCATACTGACGTTTTTTACCATGCTGTTCTGGATAATTGATCACAATTTTTTTTTTTTAATATGATTATCTCCCTTTATATAATTCTCTAATATGGAGAATTTTAAATATTTTGTAGATAAGCTATGGAAATAAACTCTTTAAGAAACATTGAAAAAATAAATCAAATTTTGAGAAAGAAAATTTTTTCATGTTTAACGCAATATTTTTAATGTAAATGAAATCTGCAAAGATAATAAAAATTAAGAATGATACACATTTTTTTATTAAAAAAAATTCAACTAAAATTACATTGAAGGAAATTCTTTAAACAAATTTATATATAAGCACTGAAATTCATGAAAGATGGCCTTTTGATGTCTTGTGAAATGATGCAAACATTATTAGTAGGTAAATCTAAAATTTACGGCAATTTCAAAGCATAAAATATCAATTTCAATTCATTTTAACATCACTACAAACGATGCCACACATTTACCAAGTTAAATAAACTGGATTTTTCTGTTTCATCTGTCTGAAAGAATTGAATATTAATTTAGATATAATTCACCATTTCAGAAAGAAGAGAGGGGAAAATAGACTCATGGACAACTCTTTTACCTTTGTACCCTAATATTTAAATGTACCATATATGTATATTGTCAGAAAAAACAAAATGAACTGTGAGCTAATGCTCACTTATGATACCCCCCGCATATATATGTTCAATGTGTATAAAAACCAACTAAGTCGGCAAATAGGAAGTAGGAATCTGACGGTTCAAAAACACTTCCCACAATATGGCATACCTATATGAAGCTTGTGACCAAATATCAGATTTCTACCATCAACAGTTGCTGAGAAAAATGCGACGAAATATATCTTGGATGGACGGAAGGACAGACGAACGGAGAGAGGTAAAACAGTATACCCCCTCCGGTAGAACGGGGGTATAATAAAATATATTTATACAAGCTTTAGAAACTGGTGGAAAAGCGAGTCTTTTCTGGCCTGTTTCGTAGCAAATACAAAAAATTTTAATTTTAACGACAATGCACATAAATTGTGTTTATCCTGCAATGTAAGAAAGTCCAAAACAACTTCTAAATTTTATTAAAAAGAGCAGGAACAAGCTTCTTTCTTATCGTTTCCAAGGGTGTGCTCTATCACAGCCACGCTTATATGCAGTTACCTTTTCTTACCGTTGCTCTACATGAATCAGAAACCAGAAAAGCTGACTGAGTAACACTTAAGTCTATCTGAACACTTTATTACTATTCAAAATCACATGACTGCAGGATAAATAGCTATTATCACATATTTTATTGAAATAACGCCGAATTTGCCTCTTGTGAAGGGCAATAACAATGTTATCAGCCCTGGCAAAATATGTGATAAATAGATTAATACATGGCCTTTTTCATATTTCCCTTGTCATCAGCCCTCGACTGATATCGAGGTCTCGTGCTGATAACAAGGGCAATATGAAAAAGGCCATGTATTAATCTATAATTAATCACTGATTAGAACTCACTTGTTTAATAAAATTTTAGACCATGTGCATGGATGTCCCAGAATTCCCTGAATCTCTGTTCACAGGTTTCATTAATCAAATGACAAAATTTGTAAATTCAATAAGGTTAGGGGTTATGGTGTTTAACACCACTTTTAACTATATTTCAGTTATATCGTGGCAAGTCACTGACAAACTTTATCACATAATGTTGTATTGAGTACACCTCGCCATGAGTGGGATTCAAACTCACAACTTTAGAGGTGAAAGGCACCGATTGCATTGGTAGTTGTAAATTCAACTAACATACGATCACGGCCACGACGACCCCTGTGATTTGAATATCACTAATGACTATTCAGACAATATTATATGTCGTCCTCTTTCATCCATTGATTAACAACAATATACGGTTATTGCAACCAACTACTATGGACACTTTCAGTGAAATCATAATAACACCATATATGTTGGTGGAAGAACAACCGATTATTGGTGAATTTAGATGGACAAAGGTCAAATCTACATAACACACCTGCTTAAGAAATGGCAATTGTCTCACAAAGATTCTGTAGGATTTTAGTATATACAATCAGGGCCGGCCTTAAGCCAATTGGGAAACCCGTGCAGGAGTAATCAACTCTATGCTGTTCAAGAACAAACTACAATCATGGCCGGTCTTAAGCCAATTGGGAAACCCATGCAGGAGTAATCGACTCTATGCTGTTCAAGAACAAACAACAACACACTGTAGGTTTTACAGAGAACAATTGGGCCCGCTCTGCATACAATTTAACTCAAATGCATTTGTTTAGATTTTTTATGTACGAACGTTATGTGAGCTTCGTGATATGGTGTACTGGACTAGATGTAGAATTCATTATATGGTGACCTGCTTATTTCTAAGAATGAAAAATATGTGACCACTCTGGATAATTTGAGTGAAGAATAAGAAGATAAACATTTCACTCCATTTTGACACAGTCTTTGGTTTTACTCCTAAAGGTTGTATACATAGCACAGAAGCAACAAATACCAAGTTTTTAGTCTTTGGTTTGACCTGACGAAGGATTGAACCCACAATCTATTGGCCGGCACACTATTACACAACCGAGGCAGTTTTACGTTAATCTGATGCATTACTATATGGAAGAAGATGAAGAAGAATGTTAATGTAGTGTGCGTAAAAACTGTTAATCTAAGCATAGAATTGATTGCCACACGCTACAACCTAATTTAGCGAGGAAGATTGAACTTTCCAACTGCACACTCAATCTGAACAGCCGCATATAACAAAGGAGTAGATTTTTTAATTAAGACTGTGTCGTGTATATCTATCATTTACATACATGTAAATGTAATTTGAAAGCCAATCAATTTGAAAATATAAATTTTGTGTAGTTTGAGAGTCAAAGTCCCAAAATTGAAGGTAGATTACAGCATTTTTATTTTATTGAAAATAAATTTTTAGTTTTTTTTTTTTTCAATGGTCACATACCATTTGTTTGCAGAGGGCAAAAACGCTTTAGAAAGTTAACTTAGAATTATGGAAATATCTCTTTCTTGAACAGATATGCAAATTAAATGTGGCATACTATTCCTGGAGGTCCCCTTGTATTGAGTGCACTTTAAATTGCTGTAGTTACAAATAATAATCAAAACAATTACATTCATTACGACATAATTTGTAGAATGAACAACGAAAATCATAGAAATTGATATCCAACATAATCATTTCAAAATAGGTTCAGTCAGTACCAAAAATATTTTGACATACGACATTTTAGAAGAATTTTTTCTATTTGATTAAGCAAATTTTATGCAATTTTTACTAGACTGGGAATTAGGGGTAGTAGTTTTTGGTGCAGACTGTAGGTTTACTTAATTATTTCAATGATTTCATAATTTCCAAACTGTACGTTAAAAAAAAAAATCGGAAAGGGTTAAAGAATATTGCACCAGAAATTTAAAAAACACAATAATCGTCATCTCTGCTTCACTTTTGATAAAAACTAATAAAAGAATGAAAAAGCAAAAATATATTCCAATCACCAAAGACGAGTCGTGCATTCAGAAAGGATAATTCAGCCCTCGCCACTAAGTAATCTTTGTGGTTTCTCACCTGGGCAATTGACTGAAATGTCCCATAACTAGAACAATCATCTAAAATTCCACTCATGTTTTTGTTACCTTGGCCCTGTTGTAGTAGTAGCATGCAAAACGTTATAAATAACAATTAGTTGTTTTTAAATATTGGAATAGAATCATTATTTCCTGGACTTTTGTCAAACACATTTTTGACAAAGTATTTCCTGGATTTTTCCCCCCATCACAATCTCGACAAAATTGCATATAAATAACAATCATTTGTTTTTTAATTTAATGATTGGCATAGATTCGTTATTTCCCTGACTTATTTGCCGATCATATTTTCGACAAAAAATGTATGGGCTTCTACACGATTTCCTGGATTCTCTCCCATTAAAAATTCTACAAAATATGTGTGTTTCTACTCTCCAAGTAAATATGCAAAATTCTATAAACATAATCAACAAAATGTCTGTTATGTTTATTTCAAGGTAATACTGCAAAACAAAAAATGCCCCTTATTATAATAAAAATCTCAAGATGATTAATCTGTATACCAAAACCCTATTAACCTTCAGTAAAATAACAAGGGGAAAAGGGGGGATAATCAAGTGTAAAGTCCCCCTCAAATTATATTATGAAAGTTTTTTTTATTGTTCCCTTTTCTTGCAGATAATGATTTGTATTTTTATTTTGTAACAAAACTGTAAAAAAAAAATAGTTGAATGGCATTAATTAGTAAATTCAATAATAAAAATAACAGCAACAAATCTGTAAAATGTAAAAATCACATGTACAATTTAGACAAATTTTCAAACTATATTAGATTTTGTCATGATATATGATATACCCTTTCCTAACTTTGAATGGTACACAAATATACAACACAATGTAAATTAAGTAGGGCCTTTAGTAACCTTACACAATACTGGGAGTGACATTTAATATGAAGGGAACAGAAACAAATATTCACCCCAAAAAATTAATCTTGACCAAAATAAAGCCTACTTAATTTAAAGACATTTATATTCCATCTTAAAATCGAAATGTCTTAAATGCTTTCTTGTTGCACAAAATTTAAAACTCTGACCTATTTAAATACACCTTCCTAGAAAAAAGGATCAAAAATGAATTCCCATTAAGTTTTTTGAGTTCAATCAAGTGCTTTAAAAGAAGATTCTTGAAAGATTATTTATTTTTTAGGTCCTATTACAAAATCTTAAAATCGAAATATGTCTTAAATGCTTCCTTGTTGCACAAAATTTAAAACTCTGACCTATTTAAATACACTTTCCTAGAAAAAAGGCTTAAACATGAATTCCCATTAAGTTTTTCGAGTTCAATCAAGTGCTTTAAAAGAAGATTCTTGAAAGATTTTTTTTTTTTTTTTTTTATAAAACATTTCTTTTGGTGGAGGCCTTCTTGGATTTCTGATCAACAAAAAAATGTATACTATACAAAGTGCCCTTAAAAAAAAACAACAAAAATTAAATGTACCTTCATAGCCAATTACCTCCCCCTTTCTCAAAGTAGTAACATATGCATAAACCTTTGAATATACAGATACGATTGCATAAAAATAAATTGAATTTCCCATAACCTTGCTATAATGTTCGCACACCTGTGAGCAAAAAATCAAAGAAACTGACAACCCAACAGGTGCCCTTTACTGTGTAGACAATACATATATATAATTATAAGAGTATTACTTACATCTTGTACTATAGGTACTCCTAAGTTTTGCATATTAGTTATAATACATTTTTCTTCCTGTGGGATCTGTGCATGTTGTACCAATTTTGATAAATTTTCATCAGAGATTCCTGAAACAAACAATTAAAATCATTACTATATATAATATATATAGTCAAACCTGTCCATGTGGTCACCTCTATTAAGCAGTCACCTGTATTAAAAGGTCACTTTTTTCTGTCCGGTCATAGAAAATTTCATATGTATTGAACCTTTTTAAGAGGTCACCTCTTTGAGAAGACCACTTTTTCTTTGACCCAAAGGTGACCTCTTAATACAGGGTTGATTGTATATGTATATGTTTTTGTTGCATTCCCCAGATTATAAAACAATTGATATACATTTGTATATGGATATAAATGAACGTGAGAGACTATCTAATTGTTTTACACCTAGACACAAATTAAGGTACAGCGCTTTTATTGTTGTTCTACACATTAAGTCACATTAGGGTATTCAATAATGACTATTAAGAGTATAACTCATGCCCTAAAATTAATGTGAAAAGGACCTTAGTCTAAGATGAAGGTACTTCTGTCGATGAACGCTACAGCAAGGCATATTTGTAGTTTTTGTCGTAATTTGCAGAGTTCTATGATTTTTCTGCAACATCAACTTTCAACGGGAAAGTGTATACCAAAAATTCACTTTCAAACAGATCTAATTTATTTTCCCTGATTTAATTCACTTTGTTGATGCTATTTAGTTGAAAGGTATTTGATCCAGTAACAAACCAAACCATGAATGAATCTGATTCTGTAAACAAAACATCAAATATGGCCCCAATACCTGAAAACTTTTGAAAATTTTACCTGTCCAATCAGATCACACCTGTCTAATCTAAGCAAAACAGATTGTCCTAAGGGTGTACAGAATAGACAAATAAAATTATTAGTATAAATGGAAAAAGGTAATAAAAAAGGTAATCTTCCTATTAAATGTTTTCTTGTGGAAATAACAATTTTGTATTTTTTCCTATGCAGTGAAGATTCAAAGCAAAAAAGCAATAAAAATGTTCCACTTATTTTTTGTTTGTTTTGATCTTTACTTGTGATATCTATTGTTGTTACTCATGATATCTATTGTTGTTACTCGTGATATCTATTGTTAAGCAACAAGCATGATACAAACATATTATCGTTGATATCTACACGTATCATGACATTATATTGCCGTTACTTTGATACATCGTCGTTAAACATACTGTCATTGATACGTTTTGCTCAAAATCGACCTCTCATTGAATCTCACATCTCAGTTTTTGCCTTCTATGTGATATTGCTATGTTACCATCTTTTCTGTCAAAAATAACAAACTACAAAATGTAGTATCTTTCTCTCTGTGCAGATTCATGTTAAAAAGCAATAAATAGGTGCTCCAGTTTCATTGACAATTACATATTTTTATCTGTTTCTGTGGAGAATTAAGGTAAAGTCATATACATGTATCATTTCTTGATGAAGAAATTTGTAGGCTCAAAGCTGATGCTATTCCAGCGGTGCAAACAAATCATTAGTATATGATACAGCATAATCATTTGAATTTAAAAAAAAAATAATGATAATATTTTACAGAAAAAAAAGACTGCCCTACTTAAATAAAGGGCTATTATATCCTGATGGCCACATGTATTTGGTATTACTGCAACAAGCAACCATTTTTTTGGGGCACCTTTGAGCCTCCTCTTCTTTGGAAACCGGAAGGGTTAGAATCTCCAAATCAATCCAAACCATTTTTTATGGTAACGATCATTGTATGTGTCTACAGGCAGAAAACAACACACCTAAACCATAATACGACAGCACATTTGAGGTGTCCCGAAGTCAGCTTCCCTGGGCGTCTTAGGTCATTGTTCAAACAAGGCTTTGTTGAATATAATATAGTTATACATGTATATATAAAAAAAAAATTGCACTGTAAAAAAAATCTTCACTTGACTTATGCATTTTCTTTAGTTGATTTCTATTGTATTCTGATTATTTCTTGTTTAATGAATACTCTCTTCGTTCATCAAGTAATCTTTATAAAGCTGCATACTGTGACTTTCATTGTATCAAGTACTTCCATACCACAAAATACAGCATAACACGCAACACAAACTTTAAATATGGGGGGAAATAAAAATAAAACAATTTTTATTATAAATAAATAAAAAATAAAAGGAATGAATCAGAGTTACCATGGCAACCACGTCAAGTGCACCTCATCATAAGCTTTGTTTCAACTCATTTCTCCACTTTACCCTGCAAATGAGTTATTTTGAGTACTAATAAAGGCAGTCAAATAAACTTCGGTGTTATTTAGTCATGGACCTAATAAAGCTGCTTTAAGTATCCGATTCATGTAGAGTGACAGTAAGAAACAGTAACAGTATAAGCGCATACTTCACAGAGGACACCATTGAAAACGATTAGAACGACGCTTGTTTCAGGTATTTTCAGACAATTTGGCAATTGTTTTGGACTTTTTGACATTGCATGATAAACACAAAGGCTCGCTTTTCTACGTGTTTCTAAAGCTCATACAAATTAATCTGATATTTTCCGACAATGTACGTATATAGAATATATAATCTCCAAAACTATACATTTAAAAAATGGTACTGTACAAAGATACAATTTTTTTTAATTTCCGTCCTGTTAAGGTGTTAGTAAATACATGAAGTAAAAATTAATATATTTTAAATTCTGAATTGTAGGGATTAAAACAATAAATATAGAAAATTTGATTTTAAAAGATGAAACTTTCGATTTGTATAGAGTAAAAGCCAAGTAGCTGAGTGAAGATAACATGCCATATGAATAACATGCAATTTTTATTTATGGCTTTTTTCTTTATACAAGAATATAACTTAAATAAGCAGTTTCTAGAATTTTAATGACGCTAGGATTTCACCAATATACATTTTACATACAATATCTAATACCAAACATGTTTCAATAATAAATGTATAGAATAATGGCAGTTTTGAAAGTCGAGACAGACATTATCACTAGTATTGTAGCAAGACTTTCAAAACAAATGGTCTCAAAAAAACTAACGTTATTGTTTTTAACAGTCACGTCATATGTGTTTGAGGTCACTTTGACAGTCTGTCAAGCACTTTTTGGCTTCAAAAAATTAGGAAATCAGGAGTGTTTTTAGTTAAAAATCAGGAGATTATCAGGAATTTTTTTATATATAAAAAGTGATAAAACCATGCAAAAAAAAAAAAAAATGGCCACCTTCTTTCCCTCTAAGTAAGAGCTTTCAGGCCATAATATATAAACTTAAGAATGGTGTTTTTGATTCCAGATGAAGGTCATTATCAGAATGTCAGAATGTAATTGGTAGGCTAAAAGGTCTTACTTAGGCCATTTTCCTCACCTCCTTTTATTGATAAGATGCTTTACACTAAAATAATTTAAACATATTATTATGTTATTTTTTTTTGTTGGGGTAAAAGTTCAAAATCAGAGGAGTTATCGGGAGTTTATCTAACAAATTCAGGAAAAAATCAAGAACAGCTCAAAATCAGGAAAAATAGGAGTCACTTGACAGACTGCATTGACCTCTATTTTCCAGTATCAGTCAGTTCGTTGATTCTAAAAATATCAGTCAGTGATAACCAAGGAAATATGTCCAAATTACTGGCAATATCGTCATAAAGAATAATTACAAAAATTGACCTTTAAAAGCAATAGTATTATGTCAAATTGAAGAAGCATTAGAGGCATGTGTACAAAAAATGGTTCAGTATATTTTTGCTCCATGTATAATTGCGAAATTTGTCATCCATATTTCATATTTTAACAGTTCACTTAAAATTGTCGGTCAGTTAGTTTTGGGAAAATTTCCTGATAATTTGCAATATTCTAATACAATACCTAGAAGGGGCAGACAACTTATTACTACTACAACTGGATGATTGTAATTTCACATTTACTTGTCCAATATTGAGATCAAGTTCAACTGATATGACAACAAATCAACATTTGTATAATTATCATTAACTGTTCTAACGTTTTAACTTGCAACATTAATCTTCAATGTACCAAATTAAATTAAATTCTTGCAGCAATCCAAATCTTCAGGGCGACCATCGAGGTCGTGATTATACGGTAGTTATAAATCCAACTACCTGTGCAATCAGTGCCTATCACCACTAAAGTTGTGAGCTCGAACCCCGTTCATGGCGGGGTGTACTCTATACAACATTATGTGAGAAAGTTTATCAGTGCCTTGCAACAGGTTGGTGGTTTTCTCCGGTATCCTCCACCAATAAAACTGAAATATTGTTGAAAGTGGTGTTACACACTATAAACCAAACCTACATCTACACAATTACATTAAAATAAAAAATTCCTGCTACTACATGTTCATTAAGTAACTTCATAACTACAATTATTTTTGATATTCTAACATTTTACAATTAAAACATTATCATCGAAGACCTTATCCATGGAAGAGTCCATTACCAAGTAGATATAGCTTGTTTTTTTTTTTAGTTTGTAAAGAATCATACCTTTAATCATAGTTCAGTATGGAAGAAAGATATAGTTTTACCTACCGTACTAATGAATATAAATATATATATACGTGCATGGATAAAGCAGATCTAAGGTACTTTGTTTTTAAATATATATATATGGCTCTGTTTTTTTTCTCGAGTTTGTGTTAGAATTTTGCAAAGATTTTCTTACCTTCTTCATCTAAAATGGAAGTGTGAATAATAATGTTCTTCTATCAAATGTAACTCAAATCGAATTTAATTTTTTTTTCAATAACCACCAATTTCAATTTCAATCTATGTTTAACTGCATCGGTGGTGTAATGGTTACCATGCTCGCCTCGAGTGTGGTAGGTCATGGGTTAGAACCCCAATCGGGTCAATCCAAGGACTATAAAAATGGTATTTGTTGCTTCTCTGCTAAGCATGCAGAATTAAAGAGAAAGAGCAAAGACTGGCTGGCTCGGAATCAAGATGATGTGTCCGAGTGGGGCGACATGTCTATCCACGGACTGTTGTTTCAGTGAGTTAGCACTATAAAAATCCAACTCAGCGTGTTGGTCTAGCACATATAGTAGACCTCATTATCATCTCATTGAAAATTAACTTGTTCTTGCCATGATAAAGAAGAAAAATTGCTCAGTTGGCGTTCAACAACAATCACTCACTCACTCAATCTATGTTTGAATATTGTTTGTTTATAAGTATCTGCATTTAATATATTTGACAGTTAGTGACATATATTAGTTATTATAACATTTCCTAAAGTAAGGATGTAGGATTTTGAGCAAGATAATGTTTTTAAATAAAAGTCGTGCACAATCAAATTTGTTAAATTAACATAAAATTGTTCCTTTCATTTCAATCTGTAAAAATTAATGTTGATAATATAAAAGCACAAACTCTAACTCTACTCTATAATTCGGTCATGGCTGCAAATTAGTGACCCATGCTGCTGATGTAATTCAATCTTGAACTTGTCCTAGAAGTGTATTGTTCATAGCGTTCCATGGAATACTGTATTTTTTCTGTTTCACTACACCGTAGAAGAGTATCGAGAGAGAAGAGTTTGATGCATGTAGTTGACTGGATGTCTGCTAAGAAACAGTCCTTCACCTCATCCGGTTAATGAATACCTATTCTTACCTTTATTTCATATTTAAAAGTTTGTGGTCAAGACAAAGATATATATTTTTTATTTTCAAAATTTGTTGAAAAGGAACAACAAAATATATAGAAATATCGGAAATAAAACTGCTTTATTGTTGTTGTTTTTTTTTTGCGGAAATAAAAAGCTGGGAAAATTTCAGAAAATGACAATAAATACCAATAACGCCACCTAGCACGACCCCCAAATTCTAACCATGTGGAGACCAAAACTGAGACATCTTTTGGTATACACGTATATAACTGACCGTCATAATATAACTGAAATATAGTGGCATTAAATACCATAATCCCTAACCATTAGCCCTGATTTAATTAGATTGCATTTTTCTTACCTCCCTTATGTATTATGTACAATAATATGATCCTAATTTTATCGTACGCTGTAATATTTTGGTCCAGTAAAATGGGTACAATATTTCTCATGTGATCTTTTATCTTCTCCCCTTCAGCATCTGTTCCCATGGCTAAATCCTGAAAAAGATAAGGAAAAAACCCTGCTAAGGGAGTACCATACACTACAGGGAGATAAATTGAATGTTTTGATCATATGATGTTTGTATACAGATTTCAAGCATCTCGGTAATCAAAACCACAGAGAGAAAAGCTGCTATGTGGCTAGTGAATTTATAGCTCTTAGTCTGTTGGTTGGAATTTGCTAAAATTTTGATATTTATTACAGTGGATATATTCAAACACACTGCCAAAAAAATAAAAGGCCGTTGGCCACTGGTCCCCCTACACCAAGGTTATATCGTAAGATTAAATTTTGAAACTACTGTAAACTAGAGGTTCAGGTGAGCCTGTAACACTCACCTGACTTAAATAATTCTGAAAGGGGACCACCTTAGGACCATTTTGAAGTAAAAAAAGGGGAGTAACTCTGGTTAGATTTGACGAAAAATCATCATTATCGAACTTGACCTAGATCTTCATGAGATACACTTACATACCAAACCTAGTTTCAATCTGACTTTCTGTTCACAAGGTATAATTTGGAAACCAAAATATTAGCAATTTTGAAGTCTAAAAAGGGATGTAACACTGGTAAGATCTGTCGAAAAATTATCGCTATCACACTTGACCTAGATATTCATGAGATACACTTACATACCAAACCTAGCTTCAATCTGACTATTTGTTCCCAAGTTATCATCTGGAAACCAAATATTTAGCAATTTTGAGGTATAAAAAGGGGCACAACTCTAGTAAAAATTGTCATTATTGTACTTAACCTAGATATTCATAAGATACACTTACATGCCACACCTAGCTTCAATTTGACTTTTCATTCACAAGTTATCATCTGGAAACCAATTCGGGACACACGGACGAAGTATAAAAAGGGATGCAACTCTGGTAAGAACTGTCGAAAAATGTTCGCTATTGAATTTGACCTAGATATTCATGAGATACACATACCAAACCTAGTTTCAATCTGACTGTTTGTTCCTAAGTTATCATCTGGAAACCAAATATTTAGCAATTTTGAGGTATAAAAAGGGGCACAACTCTAGTAAAAAATTGTCGAAAAATTGTCATTATCGAACTTGACCTAGATATTCATAAGATACACTTACATACCAAACCTAGCTTCAATCTCACTTTTCATTCACAAGTTATCATCTGGAAACCAAGCACATGGACGGACGGACGACACCCATATTTCTATAGTCCCCTTTGACGAAGCGTCGGGGGACAATAAGAAAATCAAACGAGCAGATCAAATTTTACCTGAAGTGTATGGTACTACCTTAAACTGGGTCTAATCGATGGAAGACATGTACAAACTTAGCATAACACATAATATAAATTGCTAAGCATGTTTATAATGAGTGTGTGTTGTTTTACCCCAGGTGAGCAATTTTCAGCCAAATCTTTGCGAGAACAAGTTACATTCAATTAGATGAAGATGTCCGCTTTGTACTAGACCGACATGCTTAGCTGGATTTTTATAGTGCTAGCTCACTGAAACAACAGTCTGTGGATAGACATGTTGCTTAACGCAGACACATGATCTTGATTCCTAGCCAACCAGTCTCCACTCTTAGTCCTTTATGCTGCATGTTTAGCGGACAAGAAACAAATATACTAATTTTATAATCTTTGGTCTGGCCTGACCGGGATAATAACACACGATCTACCATGTTTGAGGCAAGCACCACCAATGTAAATATGGCCGTTAAATTACCTTTCAGCTTTACTTACATCTAAATTCTTTCTTTATTTTATGATATATGTAAGGTTTTATCAGCTACCAACTAAAGCAAACATACGGTCAAACTTGTATTCAACAGTCACTTTTGGAACAGAGGAAAAACAAGATGAACTGTGAGCTAATGCTCACTTATGATACCCCCGCAAACAGGAAGTAGTAATGTGACGGGTCCAAAAACGCTTCCCACGATATGGGGTACCTATATGCAGCTTGTGACCAAATATCAGATTTCTGCCATCAATAGTTGCTGAGAAAAATGAGACGAAAAATATCTTGGGATGGACAGAAGGACGGACAGAGGTAAAACAGCATACCCCCTCCGGTGATTGCATATGACAATTAACCTCTTATTTAAGATCTATCTATTAGGATTGTGAATTTCGATCTGTAATGATTTGCATATTACTGTTAACAGAAGGTAACTTATTGGAAAATCTGACAGTCCACTTGTAGCGTTGCAGTGTTTTTGTTATGATTTATAGTTAATTAGTTACATTATTATTCAATAATATGATAACTTAATTGGTACAACCAAGAATTTAATTTCTGATGATTTTTTAATGCTTAGAATGAAAAATGATCATTAAATACTGGTAAACTGATAAAATGCGATAAACTTTGAGTGGTCGCTGATCATGTTAGTGAGGTGACCGTTTATTTCAGTTAAAATAATATGTAAATCCGGTTGGGAGGGTTTTAAACTGATCGTTAATGTAACTTTCATACTTCGTTATTAATCTTACATGTCCATATTCTTTCTTATATATTTCAATCTTTATACATGTAGTTGACAAAGATCAGGTAAGCAGTATGCAGAGATGGTACCATGGTCACCTTATACAAAGGGAGATAACCCAGCTTACCTGTTCTACTTTACACAATCTATCCACGTGTTTCTGGTAGATTCTCATGCAATCTTCAGCTAGGTGTAAATGTGTTGAGTATTTACTTAATTCTTTTTGATACTGGGGCATTTTCTTTAACATCTGAGATAAGTCTTTGATATTAGCCTTGTCTCCATCTGTCATTTTCTTATCTTTGGCAAACTGTTTCAACTGTTTTGTGACTTGCCTGGAAATTTTTTTTTAAGGTAGAAGACAAAATTAAAGAACTGTCAGATATAATAATCAAAGAACCTAACGAGCAATTTTTGAATATTAGAAATGTACAGTTTAAATAAGAATGAGTGAGTGATTGTTGTTTAATGGCGAATGAGTCATTTTTTGGCTATACCATGGCGAGAACAAGTTGCATTTTGATGAGATGATGATGTCAGTCTGTCAAGCACTTTTTGGCTTAAAAAAATTAGGAATTCAGGAGTGTTTTTAGTTAAAAATCAGGAGATTATCAGGAATTTTTTTTATATAAAAAAGTGATAAAACCATACAAAAAGCCAAAAAAATGGCCACCTTCCTCCCCTCTAAGTAAGAGCTTTCAGGCCATAATATATAAATTTAAGCATGGTGTTTTTGATTTCATATGAAGGTCATTATCAGAATGTCGGAATGTAATTGGCAGGCTAAAAGGTCTTACTTAGGCCATTTTCCTCACCTCCTTTTATTGATAAGATGCTTTACACTAAAATAATTTAAACATATTATGTCATTTAAAAAAAAAAAATTTGGGGGGAAAAAGTTCAAAATCAGGAGTTATCAGGAAAATCAGTAGTTGCTTGACAGACTGTGATGTCCGCTGTGTACTAGATCACAGACCTGATTTTACAAGGAAAACAAAAAAGCGGAAATCAGCAAAATCGGAAGTATTGAATATACTATAAAAAAGGAATCGTAACGGTAAAATGGTAAAATCCGGAATAAAAAAAGCGGAAGAATATCAGGTCTGTAGATCAATATAATAAATAGGATTTTTATATTGCTAACTCACTAAAACAATATTCCTCAGGGATACATGCCACTCCACACAGTCACATTATCCGATTCCGAGACCAACCAGTCTTTGTTCTTACTTCTTAATACTACTGGAGAAGCAGCATACACCAATTTCATATAGTTTTTGGCTTGACCCCAAAGGAGACTAAATTCATAACGTACCACACTCAAGGCGAGTATGCTAACCATTACGCCACCAATGTAGTGAAAGACATATAAAATGGAAAATGATGGGCAATGTAACAGTACATTTGAAAAAGAGTAAGATAAATTTATGGACAGGACCTACATTGAATTCATTTTTATTTGTGGTATTATCATTTTTTGTGAATTTTGTGGGTTGTTTATACGTTTAATATGTTTCACCATGAATATATATACATGTTCTTACTGTACAATAAAATCCATGAGAATTTACATTTATACAACAAATTTTCAGTTTTTCTTCAAACCATGAAAAGTGGTCTTTACGAATTTAAATGTATTCATAGCTCAATGTACATGGTTTTTTTTCTTACAAGAGAAATTCATTATGGCAGACATGAAATAATATTTGCATAGTCAGCTGGAAAGGAGAGTTGTGATAAAATTGGGTAGAACTCAAATGTTTTTGGCAAAAAGAGATGTGTGCACTTCTTACAGAATGAAAGTATATTTACTTACTGTGATACTATAGCAATATGTTGATGTCTTAGTTCTACCCATAATTCATCAGTTTCATCTAACAGAGCCTCTTTTTCAACTACATCGTTTCCTACATTATTTTCATATCTATAAAATATATAAAGACGAACACTTAAAATCTAATACTAAATAAGATATGGAAATTCTAAAAAAAAAAAATTTAAATATTTAAATACAAATCTTAAAGATGTAAAATGTACACAACTGTCATGAGATACATGCTAAACATTGTTCCCTAAAAGATTTAATCTAAACTCCCAATGCAAGAAACATGTATTCAGACTGCATATCATTCAATAGGGATTAAACTGGAACAGCCTTAAGAAATGTACAAAGTACCATGTGATCGACATAATATATGGTGGTGTTCATAAAACCAGTACATTATGTCCTAATTTGTCCCACTTTTTGGAAATTCTATTTTAATTATATTTCACTATCGGGGAAGCATACTATTGTTTTAAATCTGCTACATAGCATAACTTGAAGAAAATGTTTGTTAACTGATGGAGACGAAATAAGTTATATCCATAGAGGACCTTCCATAGATGCTTCCTACCAAGTTTCGTTTCCGTTCATTTGGTCAAATGGTTTCAGAGGAGAAGATTGAAATGAGAAAAGTTGTCAGACAGGTGACAGACGCCAAGTGAAGACAAAGGCTCACATGGTCTTTGTCTAGGTGAGCGAAAAATCTATGTGAATATCTTAGGATTTATACTACAGCACATACTGTCACATAAGTTGGAAATTAGGGAGTTCTAAAATTTGAGGGGATGGCTTCCAACTTCTTGACATGATCAACTCTTTAGGGTAAAAAAATCCTGCTAAATTTGTTCATGTATGATCAAACTAGACAACTTGACAAAGTCTGGTACATGAGCTACTATGGAAATATTACATAGGAAGCTGTTTTTTTTTATCATTATTAAAATATTTCTACTTGTTTTTTATCTACTTCTACATGTATATACAATGTAATGTTATTTTTGAAAGCTTAGGTAAATTTCTGTCGAAATTAACATTGATTATATAATTGTGCATTGATATTTGAGCACTCACGTCTGTCGTAACTGACACACAAGATATTACCATTTTGACCTTTTGCAGTGTCAACAGTCAATACTCAAAATAAATTTCCCTGACTTTCTAATTATGTATAACTTACTTATAAACATCATTTTCAATGGGCAGCAAATCGTAAGCCATGGCCTGGAAATGTAAGTCATGTAACAGTGGTGTGATCGGATCAAATCCTCGATCTACTATTAACAGTTGTGATCTATCTTTCTGGGGACCCTGAAAATAAAATTAGGAAATATATTAACATTATCATCCCCAAAACCTTGGACAAACTTTCCTTTTCTTAATTAAAGAGTAAGTAGTTCAAGTCACAGGAAGTAGATGTAGTTAAATCACAGAAAGATTAACAAATTTGTTACTGTGCATGTGCTTTTTTCAGTAACAAGTCACAAAATAGATTGCAATATAAAAAGTACATTTCCATGTTACAAAATCTACATCAATATTACTGCATAATAAAAACCATACATGTGAGAAATGTTCAACGATTCTAAATTTAGTTAATGCATGTTTGGAAGTCATTTTGGTCGGTGTCAAATTTTGTGACTTTGAAAGAATAAACAAATACTGTTTTGCCATCATGAAAAAATTTCCATTACACTACTATGAATCATTTTTGTTATTATGACAAGTTCAATAATGATATGCTTGAGCAAGGTACCAATTTACACCCACATCTGAAACCCATAAAAACAACCAGTAAGCCTACCCTTAACAAAATGTTAGTTTGCCCAAACCTGACTAATGGGTGTTGGACATGGATGGGTAGGTATGTAGGGAATTTTTTTTTTCTATTGAAATATGTTAAAAGGATAAGGTGCAGTAAGGGCCGTTTTTAGCCCCCAATTTAACATGAAAAGAAATCATCCTCTGGGATACGTCCAAGTTTAAATAAATAATCTTCAGTTATTCATATTTGATCATGTGCATTGATTTCTTATTGAAAATAAGGATAAGCGTACTTTTTATAACGTTAAAATTGTTCAATCTCAATAAACTTTGTGATTTTGACGACATTTTCACTAGATGACCGGGAAGTTTACATTGAGCACAGTTGAGAACCAACTTTATACTTTGCGTACTTCTTCTAATTTTACTTAATAACGTTTCTGTGAAATATGAACTTGGTTCTCCTTTGTGCTCGTATTTAAAAATGGAAAAGTTGCATATTTTTTCATCGCATTTTTGTAAACGTCACTAAAACAATTCCCCTAAAGGTACAGATGCCACAGATTTGCGAACTCGGATCGATGCGGATGGATACAGAAAATGAATGTTGACAAGTTCATAATCTTGTTGGCAAAGTAAACACAATAGTAATGGCACATATTGCTTCTCATCAAACAAAACATATATTTAATTTATAACTGGAAAACTAATCTACAAACTAAATACCAAAACGTTTTTCATTATCTAAAATCGAGGTATCGTATAATCCATGGATATCTATGTTCATATTTTGGCAATCAGTTTAGTTCAAAGAATAAAAAACAGATTAAAATAATGAAAACTGAATTAATAAAAATGTTAACAGATACAGCCAGTCATGAATATCTTCAAATATATGTATTTATATGTATTTTGTACTGTCTCTCAGGTTCTCGTTACCATAGTTACAGTTATCACTTTGGAAAGAAAAAAAAATTAAAACTCATGTGATATACACCACTTGAAGTTTAGTAAATATTGATTCAGTAGTCACTATTACTAGAAGCAGATATATAATAAAAGGGTTATACGCGAAAAAATAAAAATTCCCAAAATTGGCAAATTATCTCCCTTTTTGGCACCCTGTTTGCTGCCACGTGCATCAATGGATCATTCCAATTTTTGTGTTAAGACAAAATAAGGTTATAAGGATACAATATACATAAAAATTATAAAGATCCGAGTGGGGGCCAAAATCGGCCCTTACTGCACTTTGTCCTTTAGAATGAGATACCTTATCGCTATGGATCTTGGATACATCCAGAAATAAAAAAAAAACATTTGTTTTTAAAGAAAAAAAAATTTGAGCATCACCTTTTTCCTGGTAGTTCGCATTAACAAGTAATTTATTAATTATGACCTAAATATATCATATTTACAAAGTAATATGACAATCAAAATTGTAATTCAAAATAATAATCATTGAACAAAATGTATTACCTCTCCCATAGTATGATCGTCTGCTCTGTAAGCATCTAGTTTCTGTTGTACCATCTGAGCAAATTCTGCATTCTTGTCAAATTCACTATATAAAAATAAAAAAAATCCATCTTATTCAACATCTTTAATTTCTAACAAATAAAACAACCATATAATTTACCTACCCGGTTAGCAGGCATTTCTATTAAAACATGTATTGAACAGAGTCCCGCACTGTCCCATTTTGGCTTGTACTCATTTTTGTGGATGATTTTTGGTGTTTTAACGCCACTTTCAACAATATTTCAGCTATATCATGGCGACCAGTTTTAGTGGTGGAGGAAGCCGGAGTACCCGGAAAGAACCACCGACCATGGACAAGCAACTGGTAAACGTTATCACTTGCGGCTGCGAGTCGAGTGCACCCTTTTTTGTAATTTACAAAGCCGGGCGCGTACCCACGCCGTATTGGTGATAGGCTTGTACGAGTTGTTAGATCCAACGACCTAACTCATTGAGCTATCCGGGCCCCTCATTTTTGTGGAAATAAGCTGTCTTTTGAACTAAAATTGTGTGTGTTTTTCATTAAGGATCTAACTAAATGACCACTTATCCTTTTCCCTTTAAGACAGATTTCACTGTATCCAGTTTAACTAGGTACAAGTTATTTTTTTTTAGACTGTATCAAGCCAGGATCTACATTGTCTTGCACAGATTTATTATATAAGGAAGCCGGCAAAGACTTGACTTGTGATATTATACTGCAGTTTATGTATATTGCACTAGATTTGCATCTAGATTCTTTATTTTGCAGGAGGGGTGACATTAGGCCCAAAAAAATATATGTGTGTTTCCGGTTATTTTTTTTCTGCCAAATTCCCGACCCTAAACTTTTTTTTGACGATTTCGAAAAAATTTACGGAAAACTACATGTTTTTTCCGTAACAGTCTCTTTTATTATAAAATCGTAATGGCGGCGCACTTTTTCAACAAGTTTGTTGGCCGTACGGATAAATAAATTAAATGCCAGCACCTTGTAATACCTTAAATACTTGAAATTGTCCGTACCTAGTCTGGATTATTTAACAGTTGTCCCTTAGTTGTTTCATGGGTGAATATGCCTTCAATACTTGTTAATGGACTTTCCACTTTGACCGTGTTCAGACTTTTGTTGTCACATTTATTTATTACGATATATGTACATGTAAAATAAAGCTTTTGTAGTTGACAATGTACAAATGTATGATTTGTCTTCTGACATATTTCTAACCCGTCTTATCAGTTCAATATGGAGTGGACTTGCCATTGTGTCCTAGATTCTGTTGAATGCATTATGGATTGATTTTTACAGTGTGTTTAATCATTCTTGATTATACAGGAACGGGGTGCTTAGGTATCTAAAAATCATGTTTAACCCATAGTCTGGAATTTTGTTGGTCATTGTTGTGTCATGTCGTTAGAATTTTCAGTAACTTATGATGAATTTTCACTTTGCTGTATTAAACCATGGATTTACTTTCTTGTTGGGGCCATTGGTGTGGGTTTCACATGTTGAAGACCTTGTGGGGACATCTGAATGTGTATATATCTACTGTTGGCTTTGGTGATAATGCTAGTACATTAATGATTGATTCATATCTATTCTCTTGTCATCATCTACTGTACATTTGCATTTTGTTTGGACTTTAAGGCTCAGTAAAGATGATATGTACATTACAAGTCTCAGTTCATTGGCAAAGGAATTAAATATCAAAAGCATAGAATTGAAAAACAATGACTTCATCAAAGCCATAAATCTTTTGATTGGAGCAAACATTGCTGAAATGAAAAGGTAATCACAACTGTTTATACATTTTTATTATACCGTTCAATATACATTGAATCTCCAACCCCCCCGCCTTTTTTTCAAAAAAAAGAAAAAAAAGAAAACACACCTACCTACCCTAGTCTAAAATTCCATGTAATAGGAAACACACATATTTTTTTTTTTGGCCTTATAAATAAGAACAATGTATTTCCCTCTTTTTTTATCTATACCAGGAAATCACATGTCCACCATTTTTGGTGTTTACTATTGTCAACATGCAAAGTTGTCAAATGTTTTTCATATTTTTAAAATTGTTTGGACACTATTCCACAAAATCAGCATCTAATATTTCAGCTATATCATGGAATGAGCAAGTTACATTTCAATGATGTTCACTTTATACTAAACCAGCACTTAGTTGCATTTTCATAGTGCTACCTCACGTACTCAACAGTCCACAGATGGATATACTCTTACCCTTTAACACTGCGTGCTTAGCATAATAGCAACAAATATCACTTTCAGTCTTTGGATTGACCAGAACAGGGCTTGAACCCACGATCTACCCGAGGCAAGCACACTATTCTCTGCACCATCAATGTGTGGTTCATAAAATTTAGTGTACATCTAAAACTGAATGTAATTACATGTACAGTGAAACCTGTCTAAACTGAACCCTGAGTAAACAGAAAACCTGCCTAAACCAGACAGACTTTACAGTCCCAGCTACTGAACCCTGAGTAAACTGAAAACCTGCCTAAACCAGACAGACTTTACAGTCCCATCTACTGAACCCTGAGTAAACTGAAAACCTGCCTAAACAAGACAGACTTTACAGTCCCATCTACTGAACCCTGTGTAAACTGAAAACCTGCCTAAACCAGACAGACTTTACAGTCCCATCTACTGAACCCTGAGTAAAC
>MJUT01044360.1:400725-417546 GCA_002080005.1 Gigantidas platifrons | reverse complement strand
TTACATACCAAACCTAGCTTCAATCTGACTTTTCATTCACAAGTTATCATCTGGAAACCAAAAAGCACACGGACGGACGGACGACACCCATTTCTATAGTCCCCTTCGACGAAGCGTCGGGGGACAATAACAGGAACATGTTTATATTACCTCCTGTATCTTACAGCTGGGTACTCCCCTAGGGTGGCACACAATGTGGCAATCTGTTCTGCACATCTTTCTAAATTTAACGTACGTCCTGCTGTACGAACAGGGTTATAAAAGAACTGAAATGTCTCTGCCGAGTCCAAAGAATATGTCTGTGATTCTGATGGCAAAAATGCTATGTTGATTTCCTTTAGTGTCTTTATGAATTTTGCCGACGAGGATTTGCATAAATCGTTAAACAACTCATCTGGACAAGCTACATAAAAAAGAAAGAAATAAAAAGTTTCATTACTTGAAACAAATCAGTGTAAAAGTATCAGTAATATTTTTTTCCTATCTATGTGGCATGATATATTTTGTGAAAATTTATTTACATATTTAGAGTTAGCAATTCAAAAAGAGATATTCTCTATGCATCAATAATTATTTTCTATTTCAGCAAATTTTCAGCTATACTGTGGTGACAAGATTTAGAGGTGAAGAAATCGAGTAGAGTTTTGGAGAACACAACCAATGATATAAACATAGGAACACATGGTATAGCTTCACTATATATTTGACAAGAACCTGTTGAGAACTTAAAAGTGCTAATGCACTAACAAGCTCAGGACAGAACAGTATTATAAGCTATCCAAGGACTCAATGAAAATTAGACTTGTTCTAATTGAGACATCTTCGTTAAGTAAAGATTATCATTATACAATTTTTTATTTAAATCTTATGTAAATTTTGATAATAACATTTTAGTTATTTATTAATAACTAAACTTTTTATTTTCAGTATTTCAGTTATTAAATTTATAATTATAAAACATAGTTTTACTAAAGAGGTAAAAATACTGCAAAATTCTTGCACATATTTTGCACATGATTTAGGAAAAGTAGGATAAACATAAGATTATCATATGAATCAAATATACATGATTTCCATTCCTGTCCCAAGTCAGGGCCTGCAAGTCCAATGCCATATGTCATGGATTTTTGTTCTGTGATTTAAGGCAAGAGGTGGTTGTTTGGTTTGTTGATATTGGTGGAATTGTTGATCATCACTGTTTATACTTTCTTTTCATTATGTATCACACAGTTTGAAAAAGCATTATTTTCGCATGGAAAAAAAATAACACGATACTGCCATATGGTAATCATTTGCTCATGAAATTTTAACACATGCATTTCGCATGAAATGAAAGTTATATGATAATTATATGATTTTTAAACAAAAGATAAGCATACAAATATCTTGAGTGCCATTTATCTTGTACTATAGAATTTGTTGTCATCGTTTATTTATTACAATACAAATTGATTGTATTACAATACAATGTTATTGTACTACAATGTATATTTATTACAATACAATGTTATTGTATTACAATGTATATATATTATAATACAATTTTATTGTATTACAATGTATATTTATTACAATATTGTATTACAATGTGTATTTATTTCAATACAATCTGATTGTAACACAATGTTTATTTATTACAATACAATGATTGTATTGTAATATATATTACAATACAATCTGATTGTAACACAATGTTTATTTATTACAATACAATGATTGTATTACAATGCATATTTGTACCTTCAGTGAAGAAAACATGTGCAGATTTATATTGTGTGTTGTTAGGGTTCTGGAAATCCACCATAAGAGCTTTAATTGACTGAAACAAGAAAATTGAAAATATTCAAATAAAAACTATTTTATTTACAAGAACAGAAACTATCAATAACATTTCATATAATACCATTGATGACAACAGTTTTTCAGTAAGTGAGTGTTTGTTGTTCAATGCAAATTGAGCAATTTTTCAGCTATATCATGGCGAGAACAATGTACATTCAATGAGAGTATAATGATGTCTACTTTGCACTAGACTAACTTGCTTATTTGGATTTTTATAACCGTTCGCATTTAGATATGGTACTTCAGCTGGGCACAATATCCTGATTCCAAGCCAACCTGTCTTTGCTCTTTCTCCTTAATGCTGCTTGTTCAGCAGAGAAGCAACAAATACCAATTTTACCGTCTTTGGTTTGACCCACCGGGGCTCAAACCCAGGATTTATCGTACTTGATTTTTTTGTTTTTTGTTTTTTTTAACACCACTTTCAACAATATTTCAGCTATATCATGGCGACCAGTTTTAGTGGTGGAGGAAGCCGGAGTACCCGGAGAGAACCACCGACCATGGGCAAGCAACTGGTAAACTTTATCACTTGCGGTTGCGAGTCGAGTGCACCCTTTTTTGTAATTTACAAAGCCGGGCGCGAACCCACGCCGTATTGGTGATAGGCTTGTATGAGTTGTTAGATCCAGCGACCTAACTCATTGAGCCACCCGTACCCCTCAAGATTAACAAGAATGGATAAAATGATGCATATATATATATAAGCTACATATTATTCTACTGGGGTTAAAAGATAAACTACCTCCAATAGTGGCAGTGGTTCTCAAATTAAGAACCATATTATTCAGGAAAACAACTTATCTGAGTTTCAGATTATAAGGTTCTACGACATTTAAGCTACAGCTAATTACCTTTTCTTATTAAGGTTCTACCTTATGTGTTTAAGCTACATGTTATTTACCTTTTCCACTGGTGTAAGAAGATAAACTGCCTCCAATAGTGGCAATGGTTCTCTTTTCTTATTGATGTCTTCAACCACTACAAAAGAAACAATCGATGTTCTTGCCTTACAGTCATAAAAATTCCTGAGTACAAGTTATGTACTCATATTCTAAAATTGTCCAATCAGAACACTTCATACATTTGATACAGCGTTCTGATTGGATGTTTTTTTAGTTCGAATACAGAAATTGTACTCGAAAGTTATATGACCAAAGGCCTGAATGCATGTTTATCGTGAAAACTATTTCATTTGAAATGTAAATTGATATGTATAATGTGGCTTTTTAACATCAAGGAGTCTGTGTACATTTGTGAACAATTATAGCATCTTGTCGGAACCGTGCTTTTTCCAAGTAAGTGATTGTTGTTTAATGCCAAGTGAGCTATTTTTCTACTATATCATAGTGACAAGAAGTTACTTTTTGATGAAATGATGAGTTCTGTCAAGCCGAGTTGGATTTTTATAGTGTTAGATCCATTCTGACACATTATCCTGATTCCGAGCCAACCAGTCTTTGCTTTTACTTCTTAATGCTTAGTGGAGAATCAGCAAATACCACACGGTTTGACCTGACCAGGGATCGACACCACAATCTTGAGGTGAGGATGCTAAATATTACACTACTGATATGGTTCACAAATGTTACGTACAATATAACAGGATATAATGATCAGGTTATTTTATTGTGTGCAAGATTACCATGGTTACAAGAAATGTATTCACATACAGATCTGACAATCTGAATTGCTAATGTCTTGGTGTTTAAGCATGATCTCATCATTTCACTAAGAAGGGATAACTTGAAGGTTTGTGTCCATAACACTATATTAGCCCCACCACTTTTTATTGATGTGCCTGTACCAAGATAGGAAAGTGAGCAGACAGGCATATGTGTGTTAGGGATTTTGATTTTGCCTCTGTCTACGATTTTGCGATTGGATTTTGGAACTGTTCTGACCGTGTGATATATTTTTTTTTTCTTCATTTTATTCATCCAGACATCGTCGCCAAACAATGTTTTTAAACTTACGAGTGATTCCCTCTGACATTATTTCACACATTCTACAACAACTTGATATCATCCGTTTGCTGAGCTGATCCACCACCAGAACCTTCCATTCATTTGGTTTCTTACAGGCAAGGATAACATCATTGGTGATTTCTGAAGAGAAAAAGTAAAAATTGAAAAAAATGTGATATTACATGTATGTAATCTACATGTATGATACAAAAAAAAGAAATATACAGTAAAACAAGTCTAAACCGAACCGTCAATAAAACAGATTCCTGCATGTATAAATCACACTTTAAGTCCCAATGTAGGAAATATTTGTAAATTTAACCTGCATAAACCGAAAACCTGCTTATTCTGAACACAAAAGTTGGTTCCAATGAAATTCACTTTAGACAGGGTTCACTATAGCTTTTTTAGTATATGGAAACAATATATTAATTAGTGGACTTGTCTACCGATAGCAAGTCATGAAATATTCCTGATTTCATGCTATGGAATTATTAAATTTAGACGACCAATCAAAAAATATTTATATACAAAATGTACTGAAAATCAATAGTACATTATGTAAATTACGCAGAAAATATGTATTTCAACATAAATTACAATGTACAAGTAATATATGCATTATTATTTTACCATCTGGGGCCAATTACCAAACCGGTGTTTAGTCACAAAAAAATAAGAAATTCACATCAATGACTGAATGTTATTGGTAGTCCTGAGTTTGACATGTAGCAATACAGGGGTTGAAAATTCCTCAAGTCCGACGCCCGGGACTAGAAAATTGAAACTTCGGGCTTGCCGTTTTTTCATGGAAAAGGCCTGTCGGGCATGCCTTTAAAAAAAATAAAAACTCATTTTTTTCTAAGCGTCTTGTTTTCAATTCAAATCACATCAATCGTCTCCTTTCACTGTAAATAAGTACTAAAAAGCTATTTTAAGAACGGTAATACACATCCTGGATGGATCGATATTCCTCATGAATATTAATGAGTTCCGAATCACCTATATGCTTCCCACATACCTATGTAAAGTCAAGCGTCGGAATAACATTGATCAATCGTATGTTTATGTTGACAACTTTTGAGAAAAATGTTGTGCTTAATTTTAATGTTACAGTAAAAAAAGCGGAAAAACGGATAGCGGATGACGAGCCAACTGATCCTGAAACTCCCAGAAATAAAGATCTTAAGTATGATAGGGAGAAACGAACGAGAACATTTCAAAACTCATGGATAGATAAATTTCCTTGGGTCGTCTTTGACGAGAATGTCCAGGAAATGTACTGCAAGTACTGTAGAAAATTTCCACACATGTCAGATAGGAACGATGCCCTTACTCAGGGAACTAAAAATTTACGCATTGATGGATTTAAGTTACATGATGAACACCAGGAGTACTTGTTATGTGTCAAGCATTGATTTAAGGAACTTGATGATCCCCAGGCAGCTGCGGGCGCTTCACAGGCCTTTGCTAATTTTATCCTGGCTACAAATTGGGACTTGGCAAATCACTGATCGGGCTTGGGCTAAAAAAGTTTAAAAAGCCCTGGGCTTGGGCCTGCCCAAAATAATTTTCAACCCCTGCAATATCAACCAAATTTGTTACCGTATCCCTCTTTTCCACCTTACAATTTAAAAGATCTTCTTCAAACCATTTCCATCATTTGAGTTTATATGACGATTTCAAAATGATTTTAAATACATTTGCATGTTAATCTTGACAACGAAGTTTGGACGTTTACATTTAAAATATTGCAAGTTTACAAATAGGCATTTTAAAATCCATTTTGCGAAATAATAAACAAAATAATTTTTTTTTTTTAACTTTATTTTAGGAGGGTAAAAGTCCAACTGATGTGTTCAGTTCATTAGAGGAAAAAAAATTTCTGAAATTCATCAACATGCTGATATGTTTTATGTACCCTATCATCTTGAAGTGAGAAAAAAAAGAGAGGTGATTTTTACTAAATAAAGCATCTTAATTATTTAATGTTTAGTTTTGTAATTTTTATGGATTTGACATGTAAACACTTGGTAGCCTTGTGTTTACTGTACAGTAATTCAAAGCATAATGCTGCCATCTATTTTTTTTGGGGTACCTCTAGATCTGTGTAGTGTATTGTACATGTACATCATTGTTTGACCTTTTTCTATTGGCCATTGCATTGTCTGTCCTTCGATTTACGTCTTCTGATAAGGCCAAAAAAAAAATATGTGTGTTTACGGTCACACGTAAAAAAAATCTAGGGTTGGTTGGTCTGCATTAATTTATTTTTTTTTAACTATCGGCAAAACCAGAAATAGTCGTTCCTGGTTCCGGAATCTGATTCCGGTATTTCATTTACGAAATTTCCGGTAAGCTGTCATTTGTTGAAGCTGTTTTATGACGAGTTATGCAGTTTTTCTACCATCTTTACTCTCAATTTTGACAAAAAGCTAGCGGTTGAACACATTGCTGCTGATTAAACAACAAAAATGGTTATCCGAATTCTGTGTAAAAATTGATAGGGTCGGTAGCAAAAATTAGGGTCAAATTATTGCCGATAAAAAAGGTTAGGGTCGGCGGCTGAAAAATAGAGTCGGTCGAGTGACCGTAAACACACTTTTTTTTTGGCTTAACCCTTTTGCGGCTTCTGCATTCTCAAACTTGTCACAATTCACTGGAGCCAATTTATCGCATACACTTAACTTGAATTGAAAAAAATCATTTTCCAGCTTAAAGGAACTGGGTTAAAATGTCAATATTTATGTGATAACAGATGTCTTAAAAGTACACTGTGAAGGACTTTTCTTGGAAAACCGACCGATTGCAAATTAGCCATCAAAAAAAGGACATTGTGGATAGAAATTTTCTCCTTAATCTATTACTTCACAACATTACAGGCATTCGTTGACTCTGCTATTGTACTGTCCATGTTGATAATGTCATTCATTTTTGTGATACATGGTGTAGTAATAAGTATGTGGTCTCTGCGAGTAGATGATAATCTGTGCAGGATTTTTAAAATTTGTATATGCATAGCTAATGGTCAGTGATTGGGATTACCACGCGCCCCGCGCCATAGTCGCATTACCCGACGAAATGGCGCATTTCCACATAAAAACTCTGCGTCATACGCGCGCATTCGTTTTCTGATGAAGTCAGACGTACATGCAGCCGAACCGTTCTGTCAAGACTGCACGGACATAGTCCCATTGAAAATAATTTAATCCCAATCAATGTATCTAATTCATAATTTAGTTTTTATTTCAAAATGATCTGTGAAAGTTCAACTGCAAATCAACATCGATATCTGGTACCTTGTGTACATACAATTTTATACCTTTACATACGGAATTCAGGCTTAAATAAATCGTAAACCAGTTTCAAAAACTGATATATCTGATAACCGCAAAGTACAACAATGAGCAACAACGGACTTATAACACTTTCCCGGCGGGAAGTATCGGATACCGATCAGCATGTCACTTTCCCGTCTTTTTTTTTTACTTTCTCCGGGAAACGTGAAATGGGAATTTTCATGCATTGCACAGCGTTTATCATGCATATCAGATTGATTTTTTTGTCCAGATCAAGGTTTAAGCCAAGAATTAAAAAAAAGTGTTAAGTTCAAGCTCATATGTCCTTCATCCTATTTATTCAAACAGAAGGGTGTGAGTTGTCAGATAGTTTATATATCTTCCCCATCCATGTATTAAAGTTTGTAAAATGTTTTTGTTCTACATTATTTTTCACACTGGATTTTGGCGCATAGTTCTGTCATTATGGCCCATTCATATCAAAAATGTCCCATTGACAAGGAAGGGAAGGGGCCATAGTCCCATTGAATTTTTTTTAATCCCAATCACTGAATGGTGATCCATTTATCAAGAGGGGAGGGTTGGGATCCAATTAACCACTTTATCCCCACGACATTTTTGTGTCTGTTCCAAACAAGGATTTGGAATTGGAGTGGCTGGATTTCCAACGTAGTTTTTTTTTTCACCGAGCCAAGATGAGATATGAATGTTCGCTTTGTTGATATTGGTGGAATTGTTAATAATCCTTGTTTGGATTTCTTTCCATAAAAAAGGAAGAATTAACAGTATTTTCCAAAATGGGAGGCCGACGACCAAAAAATCGATCCGGACGTCATGAAGTGATAGCATAATTATTAATAAAAGCCATTTCATTTTAAAAAAAAAAATGTTTTGAAAAAATCATGCATAGTGTTTGATCAGGAAAACAGTTAGATTATCAAAAGATATTCAATATAAGGGACTTGATAAAGGTTTAAAAACTGTGTTTACTTTCATGCACTGCAAGTTTCAGCGCCATCTTGAATTTGTAATGTCCCGCACTAAATAATTAACTCAGGCAATTAACACCTTGATTAAATTAGAACGATTTTATGCTATTAAATTGGGTACTCAAGTGCAATCCATAAGTATATTACTGCAGAGTAACGCAGAAAGGGTGCTACGTGCTTAAAACTCGGCTCTGTTTTGGAAGCCTCGTTTTGATGATATTGAATTGAAAAGGGAAGTGATGAATGATACCAAAGGAAGTGTACTCTTATTTCATAAATAAGTGTTAAAGGAATATGTCCTATTTAAAAATGATTATGACTTGATGAAAGAGAATACAAATAGTCAGTTTGCAATTGATTTTTAAAATGGATAAAGCAGGTAAAGGAAAAATTGCATGTTGGAATGTTGCGACACCCTTGGTTTCTGCACTGTGCAGTCTGCATATATAACTTCTTTTATATAAATGTATGTATAGTTGTAATATGCATGAAAATGAATTAGTTTTTGTAAAATTGAAAAGTTTTAATTCAAAACATTGACACTATAATTTAATTGAAAGGTCAAAAGCAAACTTTTACCACAGGTACGTGTGGACAGGACCCTACTGTATGTCCTCCCCCTTTTTTATTTTTTTATTTATTTTATTTTTTTAACATCCATTTTTTTTTCATATAAACAACATTTTGCAACTTTGTATGTATCACTGTATAACATATATACAATAAATTCAATCAAACAGTAGTTTCTATCCATGCCGGGTTTCTGACATAATATAAGAGAGAAGGTAAGTCACTTCGGTTTGTTTACATTGGGGTACCTGTTGGCGATTCATCTTAAATTTACTGAATAAAAAAGGCCTACCTGTCTGGAAATTGGCATTTTCCACCTCTATATATATTTTTCTCGGTAAAACGTGAGAGTTCCGGGTAAATCAAATCTGGCGCCAAAATATTCCCGAACTGTTTATCCGGAACTCTCGCGTTTTACCATATCAAATGACCACACAGATGGCGCTAGTAACGACACTTCCGTAGCTTAGAACTTGGTTTACAAAAATGTCGTCTTAAAATCGCAAATCGCGAGGGAAAAGTGTTCCAAGGAGAGTTGTCAGCTGCTATAAAAAAATATTGATGTGTGTTTTCAGGGAGAAAAATATAGATAGAGGTGGAAAAAGCCAATTTCCAGACAGGTAGGCCTTTTTTATTCAGTAAATTTAAGATGAATCGCCAACAGGTACCCCAATGTAAACAAACCGAAGTGACTTACCTTCTCTCTTATATTATGTCAGAAACCCGGTATGGATAGAAACTACTGTTTGATTGAATTTATTGTATATATGTCATACAGTGATACATACAAAGTTGCAAAATGTTGTTTATATGAAAAAAAATGGATGTTAAAAAATAAATAAAAAAAAAAAAAAGGGGGGACATACAGTAGGGTCCTGTCCACACGTACCTGTGACTTTTACACTGCAAGTCTGCAACTGGTATTTTCTTAATCTCTATAATATCAGCTACAGTCTGTAACTAAGTCCATGTTATTTTCTAGAAAAAAAAGGCTAATTTGCCACCCTTATCCTTTAATGGGACCATGCTTGAACACTCAAAATCCCACAAACATCTTGGCGTCACTTTTAACTCCAATGGTAAATGGAGTCGTATATAGGCCTGTTTTTTAATTCTTAACCATTAAACTGTTTTATGGTTGAGCGGTTTTTTTTTCGATGTGGTTTTAACCATGGGGTTAAATGGTTAAAGAACATCTTAACCGGGATCGAAGTGCAGTTGAATATGTTTGAACCTTTTTAATTACCAGTATGTTTAAGAGTTAAATTGTTTTATTTGTAAATGAAGAATTAATTTTACTTTGTTAAAAAAATAATCAATGAACTAGAAAATTTCTCTTAAATATTGTTCTTCAACCATTGCGTTTTTTATCTATCTTAAACATGTTTCAGGTTGTTTTCAACCATAAACAAGTTTGAGAATATAAAAACAGGCCTTTAATGAAATTTATTCTAAAGCTTGTAGAAGAATTAACATTTTAAGATTGATGAACACAAACTAGACAGAAAATCATTGGAAAAATTTTATATTGAATTTATTCGTCCAATACTTGAATATGGGGGAATAGTTTGGGATAATTTTAGTATTCACAAATCTGACTTACTGGAAAGTGTACAACTAGAGGCAGCTCGCATAATTACAGAATTAAGGAAGGGAACATCACATATATATGTAAATTGTACACCGAACTGGGATGGGTGCCACTGAAAGAACGTCGAAGGACAAATAAGCTAATTTTATTACACAAATTCTCCATGATGAAACACCTTTACATTGTATATCTTTTAAATGAAATTCTTCTACATGCTAACCATCAATCTAGTTATAATTTGAGATCTACATGTACCCGAGTTTTCGAGCCTCCATTCTGTAATACCACTTCATACAAATGTTTTTTCCCTAATGTAATTGACAGTTGGAATTTACTTGATGTAGACATGCAAAATCAACATAGTAGACTAATGTTCAAAAAGCAAATAAGATCTAATATACAATGTACATTTGTATCTGTTCCTACCCCCCTATTTTGCCTTGGGTACAAGAAAATACAACATATTCCATTGTCAACTTAGAAACTTGGCAAGCAACCAGAATCAACACAAGGTTTTGTCACACTTGTCAGATAGTTCAAGGTGTCCCTGTGGGGATGATGTTGAAGACAACTTTCACTACTTTTATGTCTGTCCACTTTTCATTTGCCAAAGAATTTTACTGTTTACTCAACAGAGAGATTTAGCCGACTTCTTAAACATTGATGTACTCTTAAAGGGATCACCTGACCTTTCTCTTGATGATAATGTACTTATATATGAACTCTGTCCACACATTTATTTGTGGAACCAAAAGACTTGACTATTAATATTAACATTTTTTAATTTGATTTTGTATTATTTGCTTTGAATCTTTTTTTTTTTTATTTATTGCTTAAGATACATTTGTATAGATGGTTATAACAAATAATATATATACAAATGTATAAATATTTATGTGTAAATGTATGCATATGTATGAATATGCCTTTTAAGTTTTATGTGCTGAAAACTGAAAACTGCAATTATGGTCATCTCAGTTTTTCAGTTACGATCATCTTAGCGATTTTTAAAAATCAGATTTTCTCTTTCATATACATTTTTAAGTAGTAATTTGTGATTTCCTTGTGATAAGTTCATAGATTACTATCATACCAATGCATGTACAAAATGTACCATTTAAAATACATTACAGAAACAATTTAATTGACAAAAAAGATTCTTTCCTGATTCCACGTTCACCATCTTGGGATGATCGTAATTGCAGTTACGGTCATCAGCTTTACCCCAGTGGTTATTGAGGGAGAGCACTTACATAGGCTATGCCTGATGTGCAATCCCATTGGATATTGTGTAATTAAATTTATGCATTTTATTCAATAAAATATTTGAATTGAATTGAATATAATATCAGCTGGCTGGAGATACAGAGCAGTAATCTCAATGAGATTTATTTATTAGTATTTTCTTTTTGACTATTGACTGGTACTAGATTACTCTACAAATTAGTAAATGAAAATATACATTACATGTACATGACATTGTATTTGCACTTTGACTTGTATCTAATTGAAGTGGATATTATTACATACAGTACAGCTGACAGCATACACTGATAAATGCTGAGCATTTAAAAGGCTCAGCATCCAATGCTGAGGTTTCATTGGGGGTCGTAAATCATGGGCTGATGATCAGTTTTATTACCATCACCTGTACAGGTGGTCAGCAATTGAATAAACAATATGATCATAATAATTTCCAGGTAGATGTACCTGATGCAATAGGTGTTAGTAAAAGTTACCTGAGCATGTATGTGTGATTTGTTACACTTGTGTCTTTTTATTTAGTGGAAATATTTACATAATAAATTTTCTATTTTATGATGTAGTAATATTTTGATAATTGTAGAATTGAATTAAATTTTCTTTGTTTCTCAATTGATTTGTTTTGTTAAAATTTCAAATTATTATCTGTATTTTAAAATTTTAAAGTAAACTATTTAAAAATATTTAATTATGCAATAGATGTGTATCTATTAGATTAGATTAGATTAGATTTATTTCGATTAAATATCAACATGACATTTATAATCACAATACAAACATTTATGACATACACATCCCACCCAACATGTACATTTTATGAAGTATATATATATTTTTTGCATATTACATACACACTATAAAATTGAGGCCTGAATACAGGTTGTGTTAAAAAATTAAATTTTGACCCATAGTTGATATTTCACAGAGGATAGCCCATGAAAGCCTGGAGGCTTATTTCCAATGGGATCCCCAGAAGAAAAAATAAAAAATGAACAGCAACCGGCTCAGGACTTAGGCAGGAAAAAAATAATCTGGTTTACCAGATATATAAAAGTATAAAAGTACAAAACCTTCATTTAAACAGTATAAACATCATTAAATGTATCTTTCATTTTATCAAAGAGAAACCCCTTAACTTTAGATTTAAATGAAAATGAACTTTTAGTTTTCTTAATATCTACGGGAAGGCTATTCCAATCTTTGATGGCATTATACATAGTAAAAAAATATTTGCTGAATGCCCATTTACAGCTGGTATATAAAAATTATATTCACTAAATCTAGTGTTATGAGTATTAATATCTCGTGTTTTCACAAAAATTTTTTTCATATAATGAGGACATTTGTTATAAAATATTTTATGAGCATGGTCGAGTCTCATTTGTCTTACTCTGTTATTGACATTTAAAAATCTAACATGGTTAAATATAGGATAATCAATTCTATGCCTATAGTCTAAACCTTTTATAAATCTTATAATTTTGTTTTGCATTACTTGTAATTTGTTTTGAAAAGTTTTGTTGACACCATTTAACCAAGACGAACAAGCATAGTCAAAGTGGCACTGAATTAATGCCATACTCAGTGTTTTTCTTGAGTTTTCCGATAAACATTTTGCATTCCTATATAAAAATTTCAATCTTGCATTTGCTTTTTGCAAAATACTATTTACTATAATGTCACCAGATAAGAACTGATCAATTTGTAAGCCTAAATATTTAACACTATTTTGTGCTAAAATAGTGTGATTGTCGCATGTGATGCTAAACTCCTTAATTTTCTTGAGTTTTCTTTTAGTACCAAAAAGAATGCACTCCGTTTTGCCCAAATGGAGGCTTAATTTGTTATCAACAAGCCATTTACTACATTTTCTATTCTTTTTTTAACCATTTATTAGTTGCAATTGTCTTTATTTTTGCTGTAAGGCTTCATATTTTCTACAATTTGTTTGTCTTATCAATGTTATAAATCTTGAAAGTAAACTGTAATTAAACTGTAGATATTAAAGAATTAAACTTGGTTCACAATCAGAGAATAATATGTTTTAATTACATATCACTGGCAATCAAAACTGATCAAAAGTAATTAATAGTTAATCTATTCTCACTAGCTGGCTGTCTTTGATTTCCTTTTTCTTCCTTTTTCTTGTACTAACAAAAACAGTAAATTATTTTAAAAAAAAATTAATTAAAAATTCATGAATATTTATGAAAAAGAAATTTATAGTAATTTTAATTTTAACCATTGAACATTTCACATTTTATAAAAGAAAAAAAAGTATACGTATTTAATTTAGGAATCTACTTGAATATGTGTGTTTTTTTTCTTTTCATTAGCTTAGACAGTATGTCTCTTTAAGGTCATTTTATTACATGAGAGTGAATGAGTGGCAAATTACAAGTGTCCATAAATCCTTCATTGATTGAGATTTTCTGTTTACCATATATGTGTGTTAATAGGAATGTTTGCCAATCTCATTAGTGATGTCATATTCACTAATTTGCATGTCATTAAACAAATAATTGGTTGGCAGTAAAACAATAACGTAATTGACAGGAAAGTAACCAATTTTTAAACTTTTATAACTTTTTTATTTCCAAACCAATTTTGGTTCTGTTAATTGTTTTAGAGACTTAAGAAAATTCATATTTGTTCTGTCGGTTTACATTTTTTTAAATTTTGATATGATAAATTCATAATTCTAATATGAAATAATGCATTTTTACGCTTCAAAACTAAATAAAACAAGATTGAATTTCCAATCTTTTTATTCTGAATATTTTTATCAAACCTTCGATGTGAATTAATTATTGCTATATAATTTTCATTTCTGAAAGAATTATTAAATTATCGTAAATAACAATAATAATGACAATTTAAAGTTGAGCCTTGTTGAAAGACAATTTTTGATTTCCTGCCAACCACACAGGTAAATTCTCAAGCCTGTGACATCACAGCAAACATCCCTATATACAAAAAATACTTAATTTGTCATTTTTTTTATATTGAAAAGAATGTACAGTGTATTTATAATCAACTGGCATTTTTTTTAAGTGTTTAGAATGTATGTTTAACAAAATAAGAATAAAAATGTGAAAAAAAAATGTTCAAGAAATGTCCTGAATAACAAAACTAAAAACCCTGACATGTCACAAAATAAACTTTGAAAAGAAAAGAAATTAATGTTACCTTGGATAAAATTCAAAATAATTTCAAAAAGATTGTTATTATAGTAACAAGTATATTTTTTAAATTGGATTACATTTATTTGATCAAATTGATAAAGCAAATTAAATACATTATTCCTCTGCAAAAACAGATAAAATTAATTACATTTAAATACATGTATCACTAAAAGAACAACTATAACATTTTTGTCAAACTTGAAAAACAAACAATTTAAATAAAAAACATCTTAAATACATGTACATACATGCGTATTACATACAAAGGAAATTCTTAAAATGTTAAATCTAATCTTAATTAATTAATCTATTGAAATGAATAAAATAGCATCAGAAATAATCTTGTTCTTCTTTCCCACATTTTCAGTTAAAAATTAAAAATCCTTATATCTCCAACACAAAATTATGATTTCATTTCAATCATTTTTTTTAATTGTTAACTCATGCTTATCACAAAATATTAAATTTTGAAAATATTCTTTTATTGACAAATTTTCTACACATCAAAATCACTGAAATCCAAATCTGCCCATATTTCCTGTTATGTAACACAAACAGGTGTATGCATTTACCTGTAGATCACCTGTGACTAACCTGTGAAATCAACAAGACACTACTGACCAGGTATTTTATGGCCCTGTTTATTACCTTGGGGTTAATTAGCAGACCATCAGCAAAAATGCTGAGCCTGGCTCAGCATCCAGATTATGCTCAGCATTTATCAGTGTATGCTGTCAGCTGTACATGTACTGTACTCTTGTACTTTAACCAGGAAAATATGATTATTTCCTAATTTCAATTTTGAAGTTCATGCATTGCACATACATGTACACATGACATGTTCTTCTTCTTAGTCCTCTTCATGCATAATTGCACATGAGGCCATCACCATCATCCTCCATTTTCCGTCTCTCCCCAAGTCATTCCCAGATCTCCCAATTCTCCCTCTACTGTGCGTCGCCATGTTTCCTTTGATCTTACTCTTCCTCTCCTTCTTTTCCCATCTGGTGTCCATCACAAGGATATTTGTGTCGCCTGCGTTACGCAGAGGCGACATATAGGGATCACTATCCATCGTCTGGCGTCAGCGTCACAAAATAATTTCTGTCACATTTTTCTCAGGAACCACACAGGCCAGCTTCTTGATATTTGGAACAGAGCATCAGTATGGAGAACTGTATCATGTAAGACAGTTTCGAATCTGCTGCATGTCCACTTCCTGTTTGATGGAACTTAGAATATTTTTGATATTGAAAAATTTGTCATAAAATAATTTCTGTCACATTTTTCTTAGGAACCACACAGGCCAGCTTCTTGATATTTGGCACAAAGCATCAGTATGGAGAACTGTATCGTGTAAGACATTTTCGAATCTGCCGCCTGTCCACTTCCTGTTTGACATAACTTAGAATATTTTTAGATAGAAAAATTTGTCACATTTTTCCCAGGAACCACACAGACCAGCTTCCTGATATAATGATAAATGTATATGGCACAGAGCATCAGTATGGAGAACTGTATCGCATGTCCACATCCTTTTTGATGGAACTTAGCTAGATTATTTTTATTCGCATTATAATACAAAAAAAATGTATCTCATCCTTCTGGCTTCAAATAATTCATCATGTCAGAATAAATTGTAATTTTCATAAACTTTATCAGTCAAAACTAACTACATGTACATGTATATCACAAAATTTAGAATAATATACTTTTTCATCATGATGTTACTTTTAATGATGAAGTAATCTACAGAAAATAAGTTCGCAGGCGACACATGTCTTCCCTGGAAGACTTACCACTATGTTTTGTAATGTCATTTGTCTCTTTTCTTAGTACATGTCCTATCCATATCCATCGTCGTTCTTTGATTTCTGTTCTGATGTTTCTTTGTGATGTTAAAGTACATTTTTAAACGATCGAGCGTTAGTGAGATATCGTTTAATGCTAGCGCTCGTGTAAACCGGAAGACACTGCTTTACATAACATGTGTCGCAACCTTCCGCCCAGACAAAACTATAGTCCATATAGAGTCAATTGTAAGAGGGCGAGTAACTTAAATATCAGAAAGAGCATGCATGCAACATTCATATATTATAAATCCCCCTCAATATC
>MJUT01044360.1:374586-388723 GCA_002080005.1 Gigantidas platifrons | reverse complement strand
TGTATCTCATGAATATCTAGGTCAAGTTCGATAATGATGATTTTTCGACAAATCTAACCAGAGTTACTCCCCTTTTTTTTACTTCAAAATGGTCCTTGGATGGTCCCCTTTCAGAATTATGAGTGATACAGGCTCACCTGACCCTCTAGTTTACAGTAGTTTCAAAATTTAATCTTACGATATAACCTTGGCGTCTGGGGACCAGTGGCCAACAGCCTTTTATTAATTTGGTGTAACCCTGGCCCCAATGGAGGTTTCATTAGTTTATTTCATTTTAAACTTAATAAATGTCCCATGGTACATGTATTCAAGGAAACGTCCTTTACATGTAGTTAGTTACATATATAAAAATGTATTCGTACTACATGTAACTGTTGTGAGGAAGAAAACAAATAAAATATTCTAAATTTAGATGTAATTTATTTTGATCAGGAAGTTTTTAAGTCTTTAATGGGCTTAATACATTACACTTTCGATGGTATATTTCCTGTTTACAAAATATTTAATGAAAATTTGAATTATGAGATGTTTATTTTTCTTTTTTAGTTCACCTGGACCAAAGGTCCATGTGAACTATTGCCATCACTTGGCGTCCGTCATCTGTCGTCAGTCGTCTGTAAACGTTTCACATTTCAAGCTTCTTCTCCGAAACCACTGGGCCAATTGGAACCAAACTTAGCAGGAATGTTCCTTGGATGGTCCTTTACAAAGTTTCTGTTTTTCGTTCCAGTCGAATGTTTAACATGGCTGCCATATGCTCTGATTGGCTGAAATTTCAAAGATTTTCTTCTCTGAAACTAATGAACTGACTGAACCCAAAATGTAAAAGAATGATCATTGGAATGTCCTTTACCAAGTTTCTGTTTTTTATGCCGATCGGAAATCCAAGATGGCCACCATCGCAGGACATAGATTAACATTGGACCCTATGGGAAAATATTCAAATGCGTTCTTTTCAGAAACTACAAATATGATTGAAGTCAAGCTGTACATGAATGTTCATTGGATGGTCCTCTACAAACTTGAGGTTTTTGTTCCGATATGAAATTCAAAATGGCATCTATGGCAGGACTTAGTTTAACTTTGGACCTTATGGGAAAAATGTTTCAAAACGCTTCTTCTCTTAAACCACTTGGACAATTGAAAACCAAACTGCCCAGGAATAATCATTTGAAGGTCCTCTAAAAAGTTTTTTTTTTTTTTATGCCGATCCGAAATCCAAGATGGCTGCCACCACTCGTCATAGTATTAACACAGGACCATATGGGAATTTTTTCTTCTCTGAAGCTATTGCACTGATTAAACCTAAACTGTGCATCAATCATTGGAAGGTCCTTTACAAACTTTGTGTTTTTTATGTTGATCGGAATTCCAAGATGACTACCACTGCAGGACATAGTTTTTACATAGGACCAATTGGTCCTTTTTATAACCAGGTGAACGATACAGGCTCTTGAGAGCCTCTGGTTAATATTTTTTAGCTCACTTGACCCATATTTAGGACCTCATCACGTTGTGAGTCCGGACTCCCGGAGAAAACCACCAACCTGTTGCAAGTCGCTGACAAACTTTATCACATAATGTTGTATCAAGTACACCTCACCATATCTATAATATGAAAAGAATTCAAACTCACAATTTTATTGGTGATTAGGCAATGTTTGCACAGGTAGTTGTAAATCTAACTCCCATACAATCATGACCACGATGGCCCTTGAACACTCATGATCAGAAACTAAAAAGTGGATTACAAACCCAAACTTTTCGTGAGTGGTCATGAGTCGAGAGCAATTAATACAGGCTTAGGTGAACTTCTAATTTTTACAGGGACCGGGTGGCTCAATGAGTTAGGTAGTTGGATTACCTAACAACTCATACAAGCCTATCATTAATACGGCATGAGTTCGCGCCCGGCTTTGTAAATTACAAAAAAGGGTGCACTCGACTCGCAGCCGCAAGTGATAAAGTTTACCAGTTGCTTGCCCATGGTCGGTGGTTTTCTCCAGGTACTCCGGCTTCCTCCACCACTAAAACTGGTCGCCATGATATAGCTGAAATATTGTTGAATGTGGCATTAAAACACCAAAAAATCAACAACAAAAAATGTACATTTTGTATATTGAGGAAATTATGATCTCATGAAATAAATTGTAATGCTTCAACAAGCTTGGTAATTTCCATTTTTTGTTCGTTTGTAAACATGTGCATTATATATATTTCCGATAGTTTCATTTTCTGAAAGTTAAGGAAATATATTTATTATTCGGGTATTGTTTGTTATGAAAGACTTTTTCCTGCAGAGATTTTATTGGTGTTTTGTATATCTAATAATTTCAAATTATTAGAAGGGGAAATATTTTTCAACAGAAATTCTTTCAGACAATTGGACACTAAGCATTAGAGACAAATACAATTGTATTTCATATGCACATACAACTTGAACCACTTTTTAAACAATTGTCACTTGGAAAGAACCAATCCAATTTTTTCAGTTATTATATTAAAATTAAAATTAAAGGGCCCAGGTGGCTTAATGAGCTAGGTCGTTGGATCTAACAACTCATAGAAGCCAATCACCAATAAGGCGTGGGTTCGCACCCGGCTTTGTAAATTACAAAAAAGGGTGCACTCAACTCGCAGCCGCAAGTGATAAAGTTTACCAGTTGCTTGCCCATGATCAGTGGTTCTCTCCGGCTTCTTCCACCACTAAAACTGGTCGCCATAATATAGCTGAAATATTGCTGAAAGTGACGTTAAACACAAAAATTCAAATTCAAATTATATTAAAATTATTAATATATTTCCATGTACTATATGTAATTTCCTTTTTCAAGAAGACTTTGAAGATACCATAGGAGTAATCAGAATCTGTAAATCTAAGAAGGACAGACACCCAACACAATGGTCAAAAACAAAAAGACAAACAACGGTCTACAAAACACTACACAGAAAACTAAAGATCGAGCAACACAAACCCCCCTTTTTATTTGATTCATATAAAACCACATTCAAAAAATCTCCCGAAGTCAATTTTAATGAGATTATGAATTTGGGGAAATATTCACTAAAAAAATCAGATTTTCATGCAGAATCATATTCTTAATTCACATACATGTAATTGATTGATCAATTTGTGGTGTTGCAGAAACTTCAATTTTAGACCTCATACAAGTAAATCACTATTTAGATATACATGTAAGTAAAATCATGAGGTCACAGATTCAAGTTCCCTTTTAACTCACCATTTCGTAAAAACAATGGTTACAAAAAATTATCTGAATTAAAAAGTGAATATGAAATTACCTAAAATTCTCAACTGAGTTGCACAAACTTCAATTAAATTTAAATCTCAATGAAACTTTAACTGTAGTTTAATTTCATGTACCGGTACATTTCAAGTAATTTTAAGTGTCAATTTGTAAGTTTTAATTGACATTTAAATTGAAATAACATTTGTGCAACCCAGTCCTGAAGTCCAAAATTGCAGAAAAAATAAAAATGGGGTATTTGGTATTTTTTTGTAAAAAAAAAAAAAAAAAATAAAAATGGGATATTTGGTATTTTTTTGTAAAAAAAAAAATGTGGTTTTCTAGGAAATATACTGGAATGTTTATAAAAAAAAAGAAAAAAAAGAAAAGGGAATGACTTCAGTCCACATCCTGGATATTACTTGCCTCACATGAAGAGTTGGGTAACATTAGAGATGTTATCACCAGAGAGATACAATGTATACCTCAGTTTCTTAAATTTGTAAATCTTGGAAGTTAGAAGCACATCTTTGGCAGCTGTGTAAATCATGATACTGATATATTCAATAAATAGTTTGTTGTTACTAAAAATAGAATTGATTTTGTATGAGAGGTGCTGGCAAGGATGCAATGGGACATAGACATATACATGATAAAATACAGTCCTCACAATGACCACTGGTCCTCCGTCCCAAAACCAGTAAAACTTTGTTCAGACCAGTATTTTTTTCAGTTTTTATTTAGATATATATCATGAATTTTATTTGAACCAGTAAATTGAAATTATCATTTTGAGGACTGAAAATATATGTTTATAAAGGGACCAACCATTTAACTTTTTTGGGAACTATATTTCCCCCCCTGATCCAGAAATGTTTTTTCAGATTTATTTTGGACATGAAAAATCCATATTTTTTTATAAAGGCGATTTTACCAAAATTTCTCTTTCCAACCTCTAGGGTCATATTATTATTTTTTTGCATCTTCCAAGTAAGTCCACTTAATTTGTTCAATAAGACTTAAATTAATATAAAAACATAGCCCCCCTCCCCCTAAAAGTTAATTGGTCGTTCCCTAACAGTATATACTGTATAGTAAGTATACTAGAGATGCAAGTTGTATTCACAGATGTGTGTTTTTGTTACATTAAAGTTCAAGAAGAATGGGGAGGTGTCTGTGGTCATTTATGTAGACAGACATGTACAACTGTATAAAAGATTTTACATATATATATATATATATATAACATGTATATCTTCATCAAGGACTTAATTAAGGACAAAGAAAAAAAAGTGATCTTTTAAGACAGGTGACCTCTTAAAAGAGGTTCAATTTATATGAAATTTTCTATGACAGGACAAGAAAAATGTGACCATTTAATACAGGTGACTGCTATACATATAGAGGTGACCGCAGGGGCAAGTTTGACTGTAATACCAATTTTTTTTGTGACCTTTTAATACAGGTGATTGCTAAGTAGATGTGAGTTCATGGGAAAGTTTGACTATAATTCTGAATTTTTTATTAGACCTTTTAATACAGCTAACTTCTAAATAGAGGTGACCACATGAGAACATTTACTGTAACTCCAAATTTTACCCTTTAAACAGGATTCATTTACATTTACAAAATGTATGCTACTCATGATCAGAAGCGATATGCTTTATTTTTTTCCTACAGTACTTTACGATCATAACTTCTGGTCATGTATATAATATGATATATGAATCACATCTACAGTATATACATATACATGTACATGTATTTATATGGGTCAAGGTCACTTATATTAATGACCAGTATTTAGAGCAGATTTTAAGTTTTATTCTAATTAAATGATAAGACAATATATTTGACTATGAGATGCTTCTGTTTGATGATGATGGGTTATCTATGTATGTAGATACAGTATAATCTGTCTTACAGCTGCTGCTAGCTTAAAGTTTGATAAGAATCAAAATTGTAGCTTTTACTAGTATTTTTTTTTCATCAAAAGAAATAAGACCTTTATAGCTAGGGAATAGTGTAACAACTGCAGATTTATTTTAAGTACAGCCAAACCTGACCATGTGGTCACCTCTATTAAGCAGTCACCTTTATTAAAAGACCACCTTTTTCATGTACTGTCATAATTTTTTTAAATTTCAATTGAACCTCTTTTAAGAGACCACTTGCCTTATAAGGTCACAGTTTCCCTTTGTCTCACAGGTGACCTCTTAATACAGGTTTGACTGTACCTCTCCTTTGTATACAAAATGTACACATTACATCCACTATCAGTCTGTTTTGCTTGATAGTGAAGGTACTTAACCATCAAATTTGTCTCTGGGGAATACTGGTAACAACTGCATACTATGTATTTATTATGATAAATACCTCTATTTTGTGTACATAAGGTTGGCATAAATATATAGCAATTGCAAACTTGCTATCAATATTGTTTTAAATGTCAAGGGAGGGGGGAATAGAGGTAGAAGTAACAACTGAAAAATTATTATAAATACTTCTATTTTGTGTATATATGGTTGACATAGCAACTGCAGACTTGATGTCAGTGTGTTTTTTTTATGATGGGGGTAATATTTAGTCTATTTTGTATGTTTTCTAGATTGTTGTTTGTACTTTTTCTTTTGGCCATTGTGTTGTCTGTCTTTCTTTGATTTACAGATTCTGATTACCCCTTTGGTATCTTCAAACTCTTCTTGTATGCTGGGGGTATGGACAGATAACTCCCCACATTTGTCTGCTATTGTACACATGGTTTTATTGTATATCTCCATTTGTCTGCTTACACGTGGTTGTATTACATGTATCTTGTCTTTAAGATATCTATTAACAACTGCAGATTTGTTATACAAAATGTACATTTGTATGTCCCTCTATTTTGTGTATATATGGTGGACACAGCAACTGTAGACATGCTGTCAGTCTGTTTTGTGTATATATGGTGGACACAGCAACTGTAGACATGCTGTCAGTCTGTTTTGTTTGCTGTTGGTAGGGGGAGATAATTCATCACATTTGTCTGCTTACACATGGTTTACTGTATATCTCCACAGATGTTGTATTATCTTGTCTTTAAAGGGATATTAAAGCTCGTTTTAACATATATTTTTTCAACTAGTGATGAAGATTGTTTCTTTTCAATTTAATTGTAAAAACAATCCAAAAATACTTTGCACGCCCATATAATTCCTAATATCGTTTAAGTATCACTTAAAAGGGTCGTAATGAATTTTTGTCCAGGAAGCAAAAATTCAATTCAAGGCAAAGACTGCAAGATATGACAGAATTATCAACGAATTATGTCACTTTTACAAAGTTTCATTGATAAAAACCGGGTTAATGTTTCATAAATATCATTTATTGAACCAATTGCAAATTTTCATGAGATACAGTACAAAAAATTACCAAAATGAGCTTTAATATCCCTTTAAGATATCTATTAATAACTACAGATTTGTTATATGTCCCTCTTTTTTGTGTATATATGGTGGACATACTGTAGCAACTGCAGACATGCTTTCAGTATGTTTTGCATGCTGGTGGTAGGGGGAGATAACTCACCACATTTGTCTACAGTACACATGGTTTAACTGTATATCTCCACAGATGTTGTATTATCTTGTCTTTAAGATATCTATTAACCCTGCAGTACAGATAACAGTTCTATACATCTGTTTTATATATAATGATGGATTCTCTTCCATCTGACACAAAATTTTCAACAAAATTAGAGAGGGAAAACAAGGGAGGGATGGAATTAAATTGGAGGAGGGCTAGTTGGAGGGGACTAGGGCTGGAAAACATTTACATTAACTTACTTTTCATAATAAAACAAAATCTGGACCCCTTACAAGAATCTGACTCAAAATTCTACAGAATTAGAGGGGATACAAGGGTTGAAAAAGGGTAGGATTTAGTTTAAGGGTGCTAGGGCTGAGAACACTGAGAAAATCTGTTCCCTTATAATGATGGCTCCTCCTGCATCCGACATAAAATTCCAACAAAAATAGAGAGCCGTAAAACAAGGGAGGGATCAAATTGAAGGGGGATAGGACTAGAAAAGAGGGATATGATTAAGTATAAGTTGGAGGGGACTGGGGCTGGAAAATACTTACATTTACTTTCTTTTCATGATAAACCAAAATCATGGCCCCTTATGATGATCGAACACAAAATTCTACTAAATTAGAGAGGAATACAACTGTTGGAGAGGGCTAGGGGTTGATAATGAGGGATAGGATTAAGTTTGAGGGGGCTAGTGCTGAGAAAACTTTAATAAAAAAATCTGTCCCCTTATAATGATGGCTTCTCCTGCATCTCACACAAAATTAGAAAAGGGATAATACTGAAATCATGAATACTGTATACATCTCAACAGAAGTAGTGGAAAGATAAGAATTTGAAGTAAATGGGAGGATGCTGAGAAGAGATATCAGATATGATATTAAACCTACAATTTGTCTATTGATATACATGTATGATTAAGTAATAACAGTATTGTATTTGAATAGTCGTCAGTGTCAATTCAGGATTTGACGGTGGTCAATATGCAGTTTAACTGGTCGCACGGAATTGAACCTGTTAAACGAATGTATGATTTTATACGAAATAATAGGAAAAAATCGGAAGTGGTGATTACTTTTGTCTACTTACTAGATGTACATTTTTTGTAAACGATCGAACTACCAAACAGATGATCACTGCCATGATGAATATCAATTAAATTCATGGTTTTGTTTGAACTAACTGGTCATGAGTACCGACATAACTGAAAATATAAAAAAAAAAGGTTTCCATGATGACTTGTGCATCCACAATAACTTTAAATATAGTTATTATATAAAATAGGGTCAGAGTAACATTGATATATCTGGAACATAGTCCAAGGTTATTGAAACCCGATAAAAAAAAATCCCTGAGGAACTTGATATTTCCTGTCTACATGTACATGTACACCAAATACCACTACCCCTAATTCAAAGTCTAGTAAAAATTACACCAAATTTGCTTAATGAAATAGAAAAAATTCTTCTAAAATGCTGTTTGGGCTACAGTAGTTTGTCAAAATGTTTTTTGGCACAGACTTCCTTTCTTAACTTTCTTTGCTGCAAGGTACTCCAAATCTTGCTGCCTGTAGTCAGGTGTTTAAAAATTATCTTTGCAAGAAAGTGAAGTTGACCTCCACAAGTAAAAAAAAATGTGTCTGTTTAGCCTTCAATACATGATCAGATACTATCAAAACAAGTCAGGCATAGGAAAGAACATACTGATACAAAAAATGTAGCATCATTCTGGAATCACTGTCAGTGTGTGCTGATTGAGATGGAGGTTAACTTGTCTCTTGGTTAACCAAGACTTAACTGTATTGAACTAATTATTAGTACAACTGTATACATGTATGTCGACTTCCATTGATATCTAATTACATAATTTCTTGTACTCTAGTACCGGTACATGATACAATATATATGATATAAACCTTTATGTATATTTAATACTGCTATAGACACCTTGGCTTAGGTTAAACAGTTACAAAGTTACCGGTATATATGAAAAATATGAAACGGAGATCGAATAAGGAATTGTCAAATTTCTAAACTTTTATGAATACCGTATTTATTAAGCTAAAAACACCTTGGCTTGGTCACGGGTTAAACAGTTACAAAGTTACCGATGTATGAAAAATGATGTGAAACAGATTGAATAAGGAATTGTCTGATTTTTTCTTGTAATTGTGTACTACATGTACATGTATGTACCGGTATTTGAAAAATAATGTGAAATTGAGATCACCTAAAGAATTGTCAGATTTGTTCTTGAAATTGTGTATTACAATGTATTTTCCTTATGTTATGTTTATAAAGTCGGAGTTACAAATTTATCTTGCCGAACACTACAGCAATGCAATTCCTATCATAGACGGGAATATATTGGTACATGTATATACTGGAAATACAGCCTTGTTCGTAAAATTCCTCTAAAAGGTAAAATTTTGCTTTTAAATTCATTCGTTTTGTATATTCTAAGACAAAGAAGACTTTTTTTTATCAATACAACTTATTCCTACGAACGATTTACCTTTGTGTAACTGAAATATTATTGAAAGTGTAATTTAAGCACCCATACATTATACTGAATCTAATCCAATCTACAGTGGATAGAATTATGATGGAAGCAAGCATTCTTTATAAAAGAAACAGAAATGAAAGATTTCCTCCCATCAGCAGATTACCTCATTTTTTTAGCAAAATATTTGGTGGTAAAACTTGGTCTAAACAACATTAAAATCATGGTATTTGGGTACTGTATAGAGGAGATTCATCTTTTTTCACCAGTCAGTACTTTCATCTCTTAAAAAAAAAGTGCATAATATGATAGGCTGAAAATGTTTCACTTCGTTCCCATATTCTATTCATTTTTAATATAAAAACTATCTTTTAAAACATAACTAAATATCAAGATTGAAACTAATCAGCTACAATGTAATTATAGATCATAGGGGGGAAATATATGATCCTGTTTTGTGTTGTATATTTATTAAATGCATATTATTATTTACATGTATGAAATACTGGTTAAAAAGATAATGTTTATACTAAAAAAAAAAATAAGGACACCTTGTCTTATAATATGAAACAAATTGAAAATGGGTAATTGTTTTATATGCTTAATTTGAAAATGAGATGTGTACATGTACATGCATTATAACTTATAATGGATATACATTGTACAATTTACACAAAATGAACTTCTTTGGCCAGACATTGTTATCAGAAAAAAAATTGAGTTATCTCCCTTTGAGTGTTAGATGGCAGAATATACTTGACTATTGGCCTTTTATTGATGCTAATATTAGAAGTCCATGTATTTCATCTTTATATGAAAGACAAATGAATATTTGTTCATCTTTCAACAATTTTAGAGCTGCATATGTAAAATTGTGACCAGGTTAAATATAGTACATGTACATGTACATTGTAATTTGTCTGTTACCGGTAGTTGGATTTACACTAACAAAGTTGAGAATTTTGAATCCATCAAGGTGTACTGGATATAACTTTTATGTGAAAAAGTTTGTCAGTAATGACATTTGGCAGGTCGGTGCATGGTTTTCTTGGGAAATCCAGTTCTTTCCTCCAATAAAAATAATTGTCATTTGTCATAATATAACATAATTGTTGTCTTAAACACCCATAGCACATATTGATGAACTATAGCTAGGTAAAAATCCAGGAAATGAAGATTTAAATATAATATTTATCATTTGTTTGCTGTTTTTTTTCTATATCCATATATACTCTCAGAAAAATTCTTCTTCTCAAAAATCTGTTATTTTAGTTTCTATAATATTATTCATGAAAAAACATGTCATCTTATTTTTATTTTTATCCGATTTCATAATTAAAAATGATTTTTTATCTTTTAAGTGGGTTATAAAATCAAATAAATTTCTTTCCTATATTATATTAATTATCCACCCACTCGTTATATTGTAAGCTGGTAAAACAAGAAATCAACAATTATATAATTATATAAGGCTGACTCATACAATGATAAAAGAAAATTAAAACTATTGTTTGCTGAAATATTCTTTAATTATTNAAAAAAATCAAATTTCACAGGCAATAAATTAAAAACAAGCAGAAAAGTGGATTTAAGATGAAAAATTGAAATTGCACATCTAATTGCAAAAAATGTTACTAGTACATTTTTAGCTCACCTGTGTGAGCTATTGCCATCACTTGGCGTCCATCATCCGTCTGTAAACTTTTTCAAAAATCTTCTCCTCTGAAACCACTGGACCAATTTAAACAAACTTGGCCTGAATCATCCTTAGGGGGTTCCCTTTAAAAGTTATGTCCGATGACCCTGCCGACCAACCATCATGGCCACCATGTCTATAAATAGAACATAGGGGTAAAATCAGCAAAAAAAAAGTGGGGATGAATTTTTAATTGTCCATTGCTGCTTTAGTATAAATCAAAATGAGCTCAAATTTTAACTGCAGCTACATGGCAATGGGTAGTTTAACATATATTCCGGGTTTTTCTGTGAAATTTTTCATTCAGCCGATTTATACTGATTATGCAAATTAGGCATATTTTGATAAACGATCACATTTAAATCTTTGAAACCGCTGAAACAAATTAAACCAAACCTGGCAGGGAGGGTCCCTTTCAAAATTATGTCTGACAGTCTTGCCTTCCATTCAAGATGGGTGCTGTGACTAAAAATAGACATTTCTTCAATTGTCCATTGCTGCTTTAGTATAAGTCAAAATGAGCTCAAATTTTAACTGCACTACATGGCAAGGAGTAGTTTAACATATTCTGGGTTTTTCTGTGAGATTTTTTCAGCCAGTTTATTCCGTTTAGGGATATTATGAGATAAAAATCACATCAAAATCTTTTGCTCAGAAATTTGACTTGAAATGATCTTTTGGTGGACCCACTTTCAAAATTATGTATAACACCCCCATTTTCTCTTTCAACTTTAAATGTTAAATTGAAAACCAGGTGAGTGATTACAGGCTCCTGGGAGCCTCTAGTTTTCTGTAATTCTAATTAGAATGGATATAATCAGATTTTTTATTAACCCACCACCACCAAATTTGATGTGGGCGACATATCAGAAAAAAAGAGGGAGCAAATTAATATTGAATTAAAAATCCCCTTTAAATTAAATTGTTGTTTTTTGTATTTTTCCTTTGTTTAGTTTATTTTATATATTAAAATTTTAGAATATTAAAAAGTAAATAAAATTTCACAATACACTCGGTTTGTTATAATTGTCACAGTGACATTTTTTCTTCCAAGTTTTGTTAGTTATTCCAACATTTTTTCCGAGTTTCCATATTTTTCTCTTATTTGTCATATTTTTTTTACATTACTATAAAATTTCTTTTAATATTTATGAAGATTTCATTGTGACTAACATAGACCAGCAATAAAAAAAAAACAAACCCAGAGATATTTGCAACTCATCTAGATAAAACCTGGACTCGTCACTTGTGTTTAGAACTTGCCATTTTTTTTGCAAAAAATAATCTAGAATGCACTAGTGGGACTCCTGACTTTTTGGTTGGCATTCTTCAAACTTTATATATCCTACAGTACAAGGATCAGGGCCATCGTGGTTGTTACCGTATGTAGTTTGAATTATAACTACCTACATGTATGCAATCAGTGTCTAGAATTATAACTACCTACATGTATGCAATCAGTGTCTAGAATTATAACTACCTACATGTATGCAATCAGTGTCTAGAATTATAACTAGCTACATGTATGCAATCAGTGTTAGAATTATAACTACCTACATGTATGCAATCAGTGTTAGAATTATAACTACCTACATGTATGCAATCAGTGTCTAGAATTATAACTACCTACATGTATGCAATCAGTGTTAGAATTATAACTACCTACAATGTACATGTATGCAATCAGTGTTAGAATTATAACTACCTACATGTATGCAATCAGTGTTAGAATTATAACTACCTACATGTATGCAATCAGTGTCTAGAATTATAACTACCTACATGTATGCAATCAGTGTCTAGAATTATAACTACCTACATGTATGCAATCAGTGTCTATCACCACTAACTTTGCAAGTTCAAATCCCACTCAGGCGAGGTTTACTTGATACAATGTTAATTTTTGTTATGTGATAAAGTTTGTCAGTGACTTGCGGCAGGTCAATGGTTTTCCCGGAGTACTCTGGTTTCCTCCACCAATCAAACTGACCTCCACGATATACATTGTAGCTGAAATATTGTTGAAAGTGTCGTTAAAAACCCAGAGATACTTAACTTGCAACTTGTCTAACTGAAACCTGGACTCATCACTTGTGTTTGGGAATCAGCATATTTTACAAATAATACAATGTAACAAACTAGTGGGACTTATGAGTTTTTGGTTGGGACTCGTCAACTTTTTATACTAAAAGGATCTTTGAGCGTCGTTCATTTTCTATTTCTACCTGGTTTTCACATGTTCACCCACGTACATACATCTACATGTATCCTATTTTTTGTTTTGTTTTCTTATTACATATATATGATGGTTAAACCTTCTTTACTAAATAATTCCTCGATTATTAATTTCAACGAGATGACACGGATAAATGACATATCAATGATGTTGTCATTTTCAAGTGTTACAACCATTGTGACTCAATTCATGAAATCATATCGAAATCCGGTCTACGATTTTTATAATACTTTTAAATTAATCTTCTAACCCAAATATGTACTAGTTTATTAAACGTAATTAATTGAGTAATCGAAAAGGGTTCCCTAAATTATACTAGGGGGCAGAAATGACTAATTTGATTACATGTAAGTGTCTAACGATATATTATTAAGTCATTTATAGGATATAGATTTAAATATGGACAGTACATCTAACACCTCAGGTATGCTTAGCTTATAATAAGTGCATGGATCGTGAAAGTATGATGGAATATTTTAGAGCGGAGTGCTAGTAAACACTTTAAATACAACAAATACATACATGTATTTAGATAATATTTTTATGAATGCATTGAATATTCTGTCTTTTTGAGCTGTTGCAAATCATTGTAGGTTTTTCTATCGTTTGTATATAAATATAAATACTGTTATTTCACTTTTTTTTGTTCAATTCACCAGTTTTCGTGGTTTTTGTTGGTTACGGTATCATCAATCCCCGAAATATAATTAGTGCACCATGAAATTTACAAGAGGAATTATGAATAAGTATTTAAACCACACACTCAAGTACTAGTACCACGCTGACACATCCCACTACAAATGTACAGCTCCGTACATCCACGAAAATTGATATCAACAAAAATAAGTGAAACCACAGTATATATATATATATATATATATATAT
>MJUT01044360.1:330993-346250 GCA_002080005.1 Gigantidas platifrons | reverse complement strand
TTTTTTTTTTGTATTATTGGTCGGCCATTAGAAATAATTGAAATAAAAGAGGTTATATATTATAGACTCAGATCACCATCCGACTCCAATCAGTATCCTCTGAAGTCATCTCAAATCACAGTCCTATTTAAGGGTATTCTCCAATCAGTATCCTCTGAAGTCATCTCAAATCACAGTCCTATTTAAGGGTATTCTCAAATCAGCATCCTTTCCAAATTCTCATATCTATGGCTGATTTATTGGATCATCGATTTGAGAAAGTGAAAAACAGCCATAGAATTGAGAATTTGAAAAAAGGACATAGATCTGAGATACAGATATCTGTGACATAGAAATCAGACATGGATTTTAGGATTGGACGTCAATAAGAGGCTGGATGTCAATCTGAGTCTTACATACAAGTAAACTTGTCATAATTTACCTGATTGACGTGAAAAATATTGGGACATGATGTGTGTTTTCCCTACTTATGTAACGAAGAAGACATCACTCATTTACTTACATGTACATACATGTAAGTTGTACTTCCTGTATGTAAAGCAATAAAATGTAGGCGACTAAAAAATAGTAGTTGACAATGTGGTCAACCACAAATTCACTTTAATTCGCACAATAGACAATATCTACCACTCCTCCGGTAATTGCTAAAAAATTCCTTAAAATAGAAAATTGATAATGATGAGGGGTAATTTAGTTCCTGGTTGGGACAGGGAAAACAAAATGTGATAGGCTTATACAACAAATGTACTTATTAATAAGATTCAGTGTTTGATTTATTTTAGTTCCTGGTTGGGACAGAGATGACAAAATGTGATGGGCTTTATACTCAGGGTTTCAGTTTGGGGCATTTTCTAGGCAAATGGCCTAAAGATTTTGAAAATGACCTAAACTTTGAAGACTTTTAGGACAAATATTTAGTTAAGTAAATAGGGAATGACTGATAGGAAATACCACTATTAGGACAATTGTCCGTAACATTATTAGGTCTAATAAAAACCCTGATACTAATGAGATTCAATGTTTGATCTATTCTGGTACTGTAATATAATATGCAAATGGGTGGAAGTTGACAAAAACTGTTCATTGATAACATTATTGACAATATAAAAATGACAGACTTGGTGCTAACCAACTTGCCCGAAGCCCGGGACAAGTCAAACTGGATTCGGGCAAGTGGAAATTATGAAAGAATTTGTTTGAATAAATAGAAAATTTGTCTAAAATTGGCTTTCAGACAAGTAGGTGAACAAAATTAAGTCAAAGACTGAGATTACTAGAAATTTAATAAAACGTCTTATACATTATTACATGTTAAACCCCGTCTTTAGATGTCTTCACATTGTCTCTCTCTTTCTGTCCGGGGCCATCCTTAAAAATATTTCAGTTTGCCCAAACCCGACCCATGACTTTTGGGTATGTGAAGGTAGGTAGGCAAATTCTTTTTTTTTTTGTTTTTTTGGGAAACGATTAAAATGCGTTTAAAAACCCAAAAGCAAGGGATGTCTTTCCAAGGAATAGGGTCTTCCATGTCGGGCTCAAATGTTTGTCCAGCTCTGTCCGAGACTGTCACTAGAATTTGATCCGTCTTTTTCAAGTCCACTTCTTCGGGGTCTGTCACCTCGTCGAAGACGTCATTCCATGTTTTTTTTTTGTTAAATCTGTAGAGTCTGTTTGACACAATCGGTTTCACTTTATTGTCAGTTTTGACTACAACAGACGAAGACAGTGTAAAATAACTGTCTGCCATTTCCGATTTCACATGGTTTCAATATATAATGATAAATGCTGAGGATATGAAAAAAAAATCTCATCAGTATCACTTAAGCGCTTCCCGGCAAGGATTTTGTAGTGTTGTTGTAAGCGCGAAAGTGATTTAACCTGTAAAACTAATATTTTATACGGAACCCGCGGATACGTTGAAAATCCGGAAAGAAAAAAAAAATTCGAAATTTTACAGCAAAAAAAGAATTTGGGTTGGTCGCGTTTGGGCAAACAAACTATATTTTTATTTTGGCCCGGTGTAAAAAAAAGGTCAGTTCGTTGCATCTGTCCTCCTCTAATGATTCTGGTTATCATGATGTAGAGGAGAAAATTGAAAGATGATTAAATACTCAGTAACACAAACCTCTAAAAAAGGAATTTGGTAAAAATATATTTCACACTAAAATATTTAGAGTAAGCAATCAGCCTATACAAATAAACAAAATGTTGCTATTTGTATTTTGCCTGTATGATTTTGACCTATGATTTTACATGATTTTGCAGGCAGGCTCCATATTATATACATTAAATACTATATATATAAGTAGAATATGTACCATAATCTGTGTTTTACATTGTAACCTTTAACCCTGATTTAAGTGTTAAGTGTTGTAAGTACAAATGTACCTATTGAACTTTGGACTTTCATGTACATGTAAAGAAAATAATTGAAAATATTATAGATCTCTTACCCATCTTCTAGATGAAAAAATATTATTAAGTTTGAGTTTTTGAGCATATTCTATTCATGGCAAGCGCTGGGTATTTCAAACATTTTCTGTTTAACATGGAGCATTTTCATATTTTAAAAGAAAAAAAATTGAAATTCTGAAAATGTCCAAATTCAGATTTATGATATTTCAACATATAATATTTTGAGCAGTTGATATACATTGTACAATGTGTTATTGCATGATGGGTAATATATTTCAGGGAATCACACGACATTCCTCCCCAATTAAACAAAGTCCAAATAAACCTGATAGACATTCATTATATATGAAGGTAGGTCAAAATATAGAACTCTGCTTATCTCCTTACTGAAGCTTTTTATACTTTATAGGAAATAACTATAAATTCTATTATGTTAATATGCTATAGATTTTATTATACCATTATACATATCCATTTTATATATATCTATAACTCAATGAATTTATGAGACTTATAAGAATAAGAAAATTCCTCAAAATTAGGTCAAAGGTTAAATGTCAATGTCCCATGAATGGTGTGCTGGAAAAGTTTTGTTGACATTTGGTAACTAAGCAATATATCAATGGTTATTTTTTTTTAGACTTCTTGGGAATATTCATCAATATTAGGTCAATGGTTAAATGTCTATGTCCCATGAATGGTGTGCTGGAAAAACATTGATGACCTATGGTAATTGAGCAATATATAGATGGTTATTTTTTTAGACTTCTTGGAAATATTTGTCAGTATTAGGTCAAAGGTTAAATGTCTATGTCCCATGGATTGTACAAACACTCCAAAATCCCCTGCACCACAGGTGTGTTTAAATGAACATTTGAAGGAGAGGGAGTGGTAAACAGTTCGGTAAGCATATAATCAGCAGATATATATTAAAGGGATATAGCTACGATTTTGACCAAAAAAAATATATGCTTTGGAAATTGGTAAATAACTTTGAAATGATGAAATAAAGGTAAATATTTCATATTAAACAGCTTATCGAACCACTTTCCGCCTTTTGAGAACGAAAATTACCATCGATTACTTATTTGCTTGCAAGCAAATAATTTGACCTCGCCTTTTCCGTATGCAATTGACCTTACTAGTGACAGTTAAAAACAAATAATTTGTACTTTGTCGCTTATTAACTGCAAACTTGCATGGTTTTTTGTCCATAATTAACACCGACTAAAAGCAGATTCACAAAAAATAAGAAATAAGTGCATTGTTGTACTGATTTAATGACGATTCGACAAACTTCGTAAACAATGTCGATAATTAATTAGATGGCATCCATTTCTTGATCTATCTCAAAACACGAGCAGTTGCACATTTTTTTCCCGATGCACGTACATTTCATAACATTTATAAGTTACAGAAACACGTTTTATTAAGGCATCAATCATATCTGATAGTTTTTATGGGTAACAAAAATTTACGATTTGGCAGATAATGCCCCTTTAAGCAATTGCTTGTGATTATTAAAGAATTTGTTCCTTCCTCTTCTCAACAGTGCATTATGTGAAAAAGTTTGTCAATGATTTGCGGCAGGTTTTCTCAGGGTAGTCTGGTTTCACCCACCAATAAAACTGACCGCCACAATATAACTGAAATATTGTTGAAAGTGACATTAAATACCATAACCCCACCTCAGAAGCTCTCTGAAGCATATACCATAATCAGTAATGAGTAACGATTTTTTCATCATTGAAGTCTTCTTTATATATTCTCTAGCTATAGCTCTGCAATAATATACATTTATATTAGAATTAACACTTTTACATTCTAAATTTTAAAAATTCTAAAAAAAATTTTTTTTTATATTATTGTAGATGAAGACAACGCTTTGCTAAATGTACATTTGTACTTATTCCAAAAATTACGGTACATGTACTATGCAATTTCATTTTTTTTTAATTTTTTTTACATATTTTCTAGTGTGTTAAAAATTAGTAGTGTACCATGTACAGAGAGAGATCCAGTACAAAATTCATAGTTTTACATAGAACCAGTTCATATTCCTGGTTAAAGTTTTTTCTATCATATCATGTGCAATTAAATGTAAATGCAAATTTATCATAAATGTAAAAAAAAATTTACTTGGAACAAATATGAAACTTGCTAAAGTCTTTTTCACATCTCACTTACTCAGTGATTCAGCTAGGCACCGGTCTCAGGACATTTGCCCACCTATTTCTCAAATTGTCCTGAAGAACTTCATAAGTATTAGTTTGATTATTAGAGAATGTCCTGAAGAAATTTTGATGAAACTGGCAATTGTCCTGAAGATTTCAAAGTCTAAGTGAAATAATGCTTACTATAGTAAAAAATGATTAAAATCACCAATAAGTTTTTTTGAAATCGTGAGTGTATTTCAGGTTTTCTCACGACACTCCTCCCCAGTTAAACCAAGGGAGATAATTAATACTGATAGACATTCAGTATTTCTAAAGGTAGGTTAGTTTGTAAAGTTCTCACTCTACGATTCTTAGGCTTGATATATAGGAAATATTATTCATTGTATATACATTATGATACAATATACTTCTTAGTTATGCCTGATCTGATAATATTTTATGCTAGAATTTAGAACAAAATGCTGTGAAATCATCATTATTCATGGAGTACCGCAGTCATTTCAAGGTCCGTCAAACATGTGGCAATGTCCAGTAAACATTGATTTGGTACTGTAAAAGGTTATTCAATACTGGACCTAATGACCAGTAGGAATCTGGGGTCGCTTTCACAAAAAGTCGTAAGTCTAAGATTAATCGTAAGTGTTATCATAAGTGTGATTTCCAAGCTTTTGATTGGTTGAAATTCACACTTACGACTGATCTTAGACTTATGACATTTTGTGAAATCGACCCCTGAGCACCTCCTCTGTGGAGTATGTGAATGTCCTGTTAACTTGATGCTGGGTCCAGTATACGTAATTCCATACTCCTTTACTGTGCTGAATGTCCTTTCAACTTCAATTTACCTTGGGAAACACTGGTACTGTTTCCATTTTTATTTATTGTGTGATCTGTCCATCATTGAATTTACAACATCAGCAAATTTCAGGGGCGGAATGGTCCTTGGGTGGTTCCCTTTCAGAATTGTGTCCGACAATCCCCCCTGCCAACCAAGATGGCTGGCATTACTAAAAATAGAAAATTCGGCAAAAAATCACTTAAAAATTATCTTCTCTGAAACTGCTGGGCCAATTAGGCCTAAACTATGGTGGAATGGTCTTTAGATGGTCCTCTTTGAGAATTGTGTCCGACGACCCCGGCCGCCGTTGTGGTCGTGATCATATGGTAGTTGGATTTACAAGTGCTGTGAAATCATCATTATTCGTGGAGTATCGTTTCAATTTTCGTTTATTGTGTGGATTTGTCAATCCTTGAATTTACAACAACAGCAAAATGTTGATGCCCTATTATAGAACAGTATACAATGTATTAGGAAAACTATTGATATCAACAAATTTCATGTGTTTGTTTGTGGCTGTGATTGTGTAGTGGTTGGATACACATCTATATCTGTACTCTACATTCAGGCATCTCTAGCTTGTCTTTTATGTCAGTATGACATCATTGCATGTTAAAATAGTCAATAATACTCGGACAATTACAATAGCAATAGATAGACTTCGAGGTCTGTGTCTTCGTTAAGATAGACATCTTGTTCTGTAATTAAGACATTTTATCTTTCAAAAAACCGGGGCTGCCTTTGCAGCAATCAAATGGTAGTTTTAATATGTATCTATCTATGCTATACTGCCGGTACACTATACTAAGGTACAAAAAAAAATGTACATATATGTAATTGTGATTACAGCCTGTAGCCAGATGTACTTGTACATCTTTATAATTATGTAATAAAGTATGTCAGTTAACTTGCGTCACGTCAGTGGTTTTCTCCTCCGATTTCCTCCGCTAATAAAACTGACTGCCATGGTATATCGGTAACTAAAATATTATCGAGAATGGAATAAAATATCCATAATTCTATTCCCTATGCTAGATTGTATTACATTATATTCAATTGTAAATTTATAATATATATGCAAGTATCTACAATATACATAATATCTTATTAAATTAATTGTTTCAGAGGAGTAATGGTTAGTGTATACGAATCTAGTGCAGCAGATTATGGGTTCGATCCATGACCATGTTGAACCAAATACTATCAAAGTTGGTATTTGCTGTTTCTCTGCTAAGTACAGAGCATTAAGGAGTATTAGAATAAAGACTATTCATCTCAATGTCTTGATAATGTGTTAGAAGTTCAGTGACATGTCTGCTTGTGGAGTGTTTTTTCAGTAAAATACATTTGTAACATTATAAAAATCCAACTCAAGGGAGGAGACCCTGGTGGCCCAATGAGTTAAGTACAATGTAGTTGGATTACCTACCAACTCATACAAGCCTATCACCAATACGGCATGGGTTCGCGCCCGGCTTTGTAAATTACAAAAAAGGGTGCACTCGACTCGCAGCCGCCAGTAATAAAGTTTACCAGTTGCTTGCCCATGGTCGGTGGCTCTCTCCGGGTACTCCGGCTTCTTCCACCACTAAAACTGGTTGCCATGATATAGCTGAAATATTGCTGAAAAAGGCATTAAAACACCTAAAATAAAAAAATAAAAACCAACTCGGATCTGTTGTGAGTTCAAATCCTCTACTCAGGCGAGATGTACTTGATACAGCATTATATGATCAAGTTTGTCAGTGACTTGCGGCAGGTCAGTGATTTTCTCCGGGTACTCTGATTTCCTCCACCAATAAAACTGACCACCACGATACAATTGAAATATTGTTGAAAGTGGCGTTAAGCACCATAAACCAAGCCAACTCATCAGCGTATTGGTCTAGTACAGAGCGACAATCGTCATCATCTCATTGAAAAGTAACTTGTTCTCGCCATTATATGGCTGAAAAATTGCTCACTTGGCATTAAACAATAACTCCTTTATTGAAATAGTCCAATCTATGTAATGGAGGGATTTCTCCGGGTACTCCGGTTTCCTCCACCAACTGACCTCCCACGATATGACTGAAATATTGCAGGGGTGTGGAATTGCCATGCCCGACTCGTCCGACTCGTACATAGAACCTGCCGGACAAGTAGATTTTCCTGCCTAGCTTGTCCGGGGACAAGTAAAGATCAACAAATAAAAATAATTTCTAATTAAAGTACTCTGGAAAGACAATTCCTCAAATGATATTATATCATAAATATTGACGATTAGCCCGATAAGTGATATATAGATAAATGTTGTTTATTTTTATTGGAAACGATCACGTCAGTAGTGTTCCGAAAGCAGCTAAACTGAACCAGAATTGTACAAGTTCTAAGTTGAGTATTACGACCCGATTGCAATGATAATTGCACTGCATTTACTTAACGATAACCGGGACTGTGTATCAGTTTTTTTTATTGGAGTTCTGAATGTGACGTTTTCTTGCTTGTCCATAGCTTTTCATAAACATACAGGGCCTTACATCCGTACAAATGGGGTTGCAGTCGTTACAATGTACAAATATTTGATAAAAATAATAATAAAAAAAAAAAAGACTGAGAAAGATTCTGGCCACAATGAACATCATGAGAAAGTTAAACGCAGAATATACTCTGATTTTGCTGACAAGATTGAAGAAAGCATTAATGTATTGGCAAAATCGTGGACAGAATGGATACCTATTCCCACCAGTCATCTGCAAAGTATGAAGACACCACTAAAACTAAATACTAGTACATGACTGTTTTGATTGATAAATCCATTGTTAAGGTTAATCAAAATGAACTTCATTGATGTGAGATTTTTTTTTCAAAACAGCTTATTCTGTATTTAAAAACATCCAGCATTCTCTGACTGCATATTCCTATCTGAAATCCAAATTTAAAATGGCCTTCATTTGGGCAGTGATCACTTAGGCAGGGATGTTTGAGTTAACTTTATTAAAACTATATTTCAAATTTTACGCAATGATGTAATAGACAATATAAACAAGTTCAATTTAGCAACTGTGTTTATAAGTATCAAATGTTTGTACAAAAAACAGGACAAGTAGGATTTTGTCCGGACAAGTAACTTTTTTCAGATGACTTGCCCGGGGACAAGTAGAACATTTCAGTATTTCCACACCCCTGAATATTGTATAAAGTGGCATTAAACACCATAAACCAAGCTATATATAATTAATGGAGAAACCATTTGAACAACGTTTAAGCACATTTTGTATGGTATAAATATAACAAGTATAAAATGTATTGTTACTAGTACATACATGACATTTCTGTTTGCAACAATAAAATGCAAATTTTGCAGACTTATGTAGAAAATCGTTATCGAACAAATGCCTCCTTTGGCAATATTGATAAATGTTTTAAATTGTTGAATAAAATAGAGACTTGTACAATGTACATTAGGTTAACTGGTAGTTAAATGAGCAGATGGATCAATAGTAAACCAACCCAGTATTCTTCTGTATTCAGAATGGAAATTATTTTACATTAAATGGCATCATGTATTGATCTTCTGCATGTTTCTTTTAGATACATTTTTGTATTTTATTAATTTCTCGTCCACATGGGAACTTGTGTTGTCTTTCAGAACATACCACATAGAACTTTAATCATGTTATTTGTTTGATTTTGATTTTTTTTTTTTATGTTTTATCGCCACTTTCAACAATATTTCAGCTATATCATGGCGACCAGTCTTAGTGGTGGAGGAAGACGGAGTACCCGGAGAGAACCACCGACCCTGGGCAAGCAACTGGTAAACTCTATCACTTGCGGCTGCGAGTCGAGTGCACCCTTTTTTGTAATTTACAAAGCCGGGCACGAACCCACACCGTATTGTTAATAGGCTTGTATGAGTTGTTAGATCCAGCGACCTAACTCATTGAGCCACCCAACTTCTTGTTATTTGTTTGAAACCACGCATACATGTATATATATATATATATATATATATGATGTAATTTTTACTTGTGTTCAAGTTAATGGGTTATTTAATTTTTTTTTAAATGTTAAAAATTCTCAGGCACCATCCTGGTAGTGATCGTAGGGTAGTTAGATTTATGACTACCTGTGCAATCAGTGCCTATCAGCACTAAAGTTGTGAGCTCGAACCCCATTCATGGCACGGTGTACTCGATTGTGATAAATTTTGTCAGTGACTTGCAACAGGTTGGTGGTTACCTCTGGATACTCCGGTTTACTCAACCAATATAACTGACAGCCACAATATAACTGAAATAGTGTTGAAAGTGGCATTAAACACCATAAACCTAAAAACTCTCTAAATGGATGAAAGTCCTATGTCCGTATGTCTGTCCGTCCATCCGTTTGTACGTCCCACGTTTCGTTTCCTCTCAATAACTTAAGTATCCTTTAAGCAAATTGTTTGAAATTGATACACAAGGTCAGGGACCATAAAATGAATATTTGATTTTTAGCTTTCCAACATTTTCTGTTCTGGAGTTATAGCCCTTGATTTTGCTGAAATATACCCATTTTAAGCTGAAAGTGGACACATCCTTCCATATTTTTTTTTTTTTATAATATAATTTTAGTTTAAAATTCAAGTGGAGTCAAAATTGTTTTATCAACCTTACTTAAAGTTTTTATTTATGCTTGAATGGAATTGAACATTTTGCATAACTGAATTTAAATTATATAAATAATATAGTGTTATTTATTTAATTTGCATATAAATTACACAGAGTATTTTGTCAGTGAAGCAAACATACAATTTTGAATGTCAAATGTTAAACAATAAACAACAATGGCTATCAATTTATTATCCTTGTGCAAGAAGTTTTCACCTTCCATATTAGGTATTGACTTAATTTTTTACCAGTCTGCAGCTTGTATCCCTATATAAAACTGGCCAATGTCAGATGGTAAATATTTCCTACCAAGAACCAAGAGGTTGTTGATAAAGAAATGAGCACCAGTCCTCCGGCCCAAGACCAGTAAAACTTTGCTCAGACCAGTAAATTTTTCAGTTTTTATTTAGAACAATATAAAGATAAATGAATTTGATTCGGACCAGTAAATTTATATTTTCATTTCGAGGACTGTGTTGCCTGTTGGTAGAGCAGTCTACTCTATTAAAGGATTAGGGTTATGATTTTTAACAATATTTCAGTTATGTTATGGCAATCAGTTTTATTGGTGGAAGAAACCAGAGTACATGGAGAAAACCACTGACCTGCCCGCAAGTCACTGACGAACTTTATCACATAATGTTGTAACGAGTACACCTCACCTTGAGCAGAATTCGAACTCACAACTTTAGTGGTGATAGGCATAGGTAGTTGTAAATCCATCTACCATACGATCACAACCACAGTAGCCCCTCTGCTATATAGTGGTGATAGGAATAATGACATTTACAAATGTTACTTCACTCTGTAATGAAATTCTGAATCATTTGATGTTGATCATTAAAAGTGGTCTGATTAATTTAAAACTGCTAGTAAATTGACATTTAATGTTTCTTTTATTTAAATTATCTAGAAAATGTTAATTAACTATTGACATATTTTGTAGATGAAAGTTGAAGATGTAATTCTCTAAATAAAAATTGTCTGGGTTGAAAAATGGTAAACAAGTAATTACAATGGGAGGTAACTCTATTTTTAAAAATATTTTGATTATGGTGAAATGTTTTTTTGTAGAGTTACTTGCCCTTTTTGAATTGCATTTCTTACCATTTTCCCACCCAAAACATATTCTCAGAGAATTTCATCTTTAGCCATTTAATATAGCATATCAGTGGTTTTTTTTTTTATTTTGAAGAAAATAGGTAGGGTTATGGTGTTGAACACCACTTTCAACAATATTTCAGTTATATCGTTGGAGTCAGTTTTATTGGTGGAGAAAATCAGAGTACTCGTAGAAAACAACACCATGATTATGATATGTAAAAAATAATTTCTTAATTGCAAGTCACAATATGATATTTCTGAACTCTTAAATTGTTATTTTGAGGGATTGAACATAAAAGTCAAAACAGTGATAGTAGAAATCTTTGAGACAGGCACAAAAATGTGGCTGGGTTACACTGATTTATAGGATTGTATCAAGTAAATTATTGTGAATATCATTTATATTTCACCTTTCTGTACCAACACTTAATAAACCATCAGAAGACCATCCCCTAACTAATTTTAGAAAATTCACAATTTGTGTAATTTATAAAAATCCCATGTGGGCCTCTTGATTACAATAATACATACTTGATAGTGTCAGTATCATGATAAGAAATGAATTAAAGAGAAATCTACAAGTCTGGTGGGAATCTTGAACTATAATAACCCCTGGTTCATTAGTACTTTGATATGTGCAGCAGATATAAATTAGGTTTTAGGAGTCCCTCAGGACCCTCAGATCATCCTGACATACTTATGCATTGTCATTAGTACTTTGGTATGTGAAAAAGAAATAAATCAGGTTTAGGAGTCCCCTGAGACCCTCAGGTTATCCTGACATGCTAATACATTTCATCCCCTGAACTTTAACCTGAGGTTCATCAGTATTTTAATATGTGCAAAAGAAATAAATTAGGTTTAGCTTCAGATTATCCAGACATACTTTATACATTGTAACCCCTGAACTTTAACCTGAGATTCATTAGTACTTTGGTATGTCCCAAGGAAATAAATTAGGGGTTTAGGAGTCCCTTGGGATCCTCAGATTTTCCATACATACTAATACATTTTAACCCCTGAATTTTAACCTGAGGTTCATAAGTACTTTGGTATGTGCAGATGAAATACATCAAGTTTAGGAATCCCTCAGGACCCTCAGATTATTCTGACATTCTAATACATTTTAACCCATGAACTTTAACCTAAGCTTTATTGAGTACTTTGGTATGTACAGAAGAAATGAAAAAGAAATAAATTAGGTTTAGGAGTCCCTTGGGTACCCTCAGATTATCCTGACATGCTAATACATGTTATTACATGTGATAAGAAATCTAAATGTTGATTTGTATCTGTGCATGTAATTGCTTTTACATCAAGTGTATGTTCTGATGGCTACTCCAGTAGATAAACAATTGTTCAGGATTTTATCATTTTATCAGCCTCTATTCAAGAGGAAAATCACTTGTAGCCATTGGCTGTTGGCAATCATGTTTAAAATAAATAAATAAACAATTAAATGAAGAGGAAAGGTTCCTAGAATTTAAGAAAAATAAAGTTTATCTGATATTGTTGGCTTATGTAACCTCTAATGTTGATGAAAGGAATGTTAGAGTGATTGTCGTTTAATGCCAAATGCCAATTTTCAGCTATTTCATGGCGAAAACAATGTGCATTTTTATGAGATATTGGTTGATTGATTGATTGATTGATTGGTGTTTAACGTCCAGCGAGCAATTTTTCAGCTATATTCAGGACGATTGTGATGTCCGCTCTGTACTCAACCAACACACTTAGTTGGAACTTTATAGTGAGTGATTGTTGTTTAACACCAAATGTCCATATTTTGATGCAATCACAAAACAGAAATTCAAATGTATTCCACATCAATGCTCTTTTGAATAAAAAGTTCACAATTTCAAATAGTATAACGAAAGTAGGGTACATTAAGTGATACATGTAGATTAAATAAACATTTTTTTTTAATGATGTGTACCTGACTTGCATGCTGCTTAACTCTTGTATCATTCATATGCCACTGTTATACATCTGATTAAAGCAAGACAGATGAAAGTAAGGGCTAAAAATTATTGAAGGAATTAGTTTGGGTGGGTTGGGAGGGGGGGGCATGGATGCAAGAATATTATTTGCAGCTCAAATTGAATTAGGGAAACAGAATACTGTTTAAAAGTCAAAATAATAAATAAAGATCTATTTATACAGAATGTCAGTGAAAAGTACAAAAAAAAGTGGAGGTTTGGGGGGGGGAGGTGATGGTGGACCCTTTAAGAATCTATGATTTTCTTTTCTGAAAATAGATTTTGTAGATACTACACTCACTAACTAGACTTTTTCCTGAAATTCTTTTGACAAGAAAGAGGTACTTATCACAGCAACGGAAAATAGAAGACAAGTTCTGTTGAAATAGGTCCTGTGAACTTACTTGTTGATATTGTGTATATAATTTGATGATCAAGGTACCAGTATCCTTGAACTACTAATGAATATTTATGATTTTATTAGGGCATGTAATGAATAATCACTTTCTTCTAAATTCTAATGAATATTTATGTTTTTTCACAGGATGCTGATTGGTTTATTGTTTGTGCTCCTATTGCAATAAATGAATAGCCATGCTTTTATTCCAGTACATATATTGCTAACCTGTGTTTTTTTACATGTTTTTCTTACATCGATTAAGTCCTCACGATAGACAACGTTCCTCCTGGCTAAAACAAGTAATCTTTGTTCAGACCCGTACATTTTTCAATATTTTTATTTAGAACTACCGGGGTATATAAAAATAAAATTCAAAAATTTGATTCGGACCAGTAAATTCAAATTAACATTTTGGGGACTGCATTGATAATTATTGGTATCATGCAATTAATATATGCATTTAGTTTTAGGATAATTTACAGGGATATACCACCATACAGCCTAACCTTGGTCTCATCAATAATGGTCTTACTAGCGTGACATATGACACTGAAGTACTATATGGTGTATTTTCTTTAGCACTGCCAATAAATGTTCAGGCATTTACTTAAGCGATGCTAACTTGTATTTTTTTCCATGTTTTTTTTTTTAACATTGATAGTTCATGATGTCGTGCATTTTTGCCGGAGTATAGCGCATGATATGACCCATACAGACTTGGACACACTAATCATGTTCTCACCTGAGTGACATCAAGCACATTAAGTACAATTTTAACCGATTTTCTTTCTTGCTATGTACCATATGGTAAATACAGATTTTCTTGCTATTTTATACCCTTGATTCAGTTTGAACAATGTATTGACAGATTTCTTCTTTGTTTCAGGATGTTGACAAACTTCAAGAAGAAGTAAACAAAGTGTATCGATCTCTTAACTACATCAAGGCTGTCGTTGACAACGAGAAGTTACAAGTCATACCCACCACAGCAACAGTTGTCTTGGAAACGGTCATGGATGTCTTCAATCTTCTAAGTCATTTCTTCCTGACAAAAGACACGTAAGACAATATTTACATTCATCATATGACATATTAGCAATATAAACCTCCATAGTTTGTAATTCTTACTAATACAACACATTTTATTTAGTGGTGCAAAAAAAAATTCAAGGGATCATATAATCATTCCATCAGTCCATCCTAAAGTAATAGCTTCCGGGTGATATCTTCATTTATGTTTGATGTGCATCTTTTTTGTATGGTATGGTCATTGATATTAACAGAGGTGGTAATTATGGTAGTGATCGTTTGGTATCTGGATTTGCAACTACAAAAAAATGTACCTGTGTAATCAGTGCCTATCACCACTTAAGTTGTGAGTTTGAATCCCACTCATGGGTAGTAAGATTGACAACTACCTGTGCAATCAGTGACTATCACTACTAAGATTGTGAGCTTGAATCCCACTCATGGCAATAGTCCTCAAAATGAAAATTTTAATTTACTGATCCGAATCAAATTGTTGAATTTATTTATATATATACATGTATATCTAAATAAAAGCTGAAAAATTGACTGGTTCGAACAAAGTTTTACTGGTCTGTTCATCTTGAGGACTGTGGCGAGGTGTACTCGAAACAACACTGTGATAAAGTTTATTAGTAACTTGTGGTAGGTCGGTGGTTTTCTTGGTACTATGGTTACCAGGGG
>MJUT01044360.1:307365-330944 GCA_002080005.1 Gigantidas platifrons | reverse complement strand
TAAAATTGGAAATAATATGATTTTTTGCGTAAAATCGTGATTTTTCACACGAAATACCCCAAAAATTTTCACGCCTCCCTCCGCTCGGCATGATTTTTTTTAAGTGCTTCCCCCCCTAACTTGAAATCCTGGATATGCCCTTGGTTACCTCCACCAATATAGTGTAAAGTGACATTTTATTAAAAAGACAAAATAAAAATGTGACTGATTATTTACAGGAATATTTTGCCTTCCATCCATAAGAAGGTGTGTCAATGTCTGGCAGTATTCATCAAGTGGGCAGACGACATCCTTTTAAATGGAGAAAAAGGCTTGAACAAGCCTATGGCCCACGATGTTATTACAGCCCTTTCTGATGGAATAGAGGTAAAATATACTATAACTAATTGATGAGTTTCATTTTCAAAAATATGTCACAAATGAGCAAATAACTCATGTATGCGAGCAGCACAAGAGTCGGTTATTTGGTCATGAGTCTACACACGGACTATTGTTTCAGTGCACTTGCACTATAAAAATCCAATAAAGTGTGTTGGTCTAGTACAAGCAGACATCATCATCTTATAAAAATACCACTTGAAATGTAGCTGATTTTATCTATTCTGTTTAGACCATTTGGTTTTATTACTCCCAAATAAATTAATTTTAGAGTCACATGTCATTTTATACGTGTTTTGATTGATTTAAAAAGTTGAGGTTATTTGTCAATGTACCGAATTGGGGGAAAATAGATTTTGTTCTCAAGGCCATTGCTGCCGTTGTCATCAGGTGATTTTCTTTAAATGAGGCACCTTTGGGGTTATTTAAATTTATTTCCGATTATTTGCTTTATTTTTAAAAAATAAATATATTTTTCAATATCATAAGTAAAAAAGTTTGAATTAATTTATAAGGATTGATCGAAATTATTTGTTTGCAGGTTACATGGTGTGTACAACCTGATTGAGATTATTTCTTCATGAACTGAATTAAAATTGCAATCAATCCTTAAAGACTTCTAAATTATTTGGTTTATCCAATCTTTTAACTTGAACACCTGATGAAGGTTATTCTAGAAACGTGTCTTGCTCACCAACTTAGATTTTGGTTTTGTTTTTTAGGTAAAATGTTAACTATTAAGATGTCTGGAAATTTTGAATGTTGGAAAAATGTAATGTACATTATTTTGTATATATGTATTAACTCACTATGAATTTTGTTTTATACCTCTCTTTTATCACATGTTCATGTGTATAAATTCACGAGATAATTACTTGTACAAGAACCTGGTGCCACCTCTAATGCATAATCAATGACAGGGATGAAATCCCAGATGAAATAAATTTTCTTCTGTACCTCTCTTTTATGTGTATTTTATTTTATTTTATTTATTGTATGGTATTTTAATATTATATATTGTTACAATCATTGTAGTGACTATGCCCTGTATGGGTCCTTGATTGGAATAAAGAATATCTTATCTTATCTTATCTGTATATATATTAAAATGAATGTCTATTTACAGGAATTGAAACTGATGAGTATGGACAAATTACAGGACCGAAAAAATAATGTTTCACCTCCTAAGTCACCAGATCCATTACAGAGGCATGATGGGTAATTATTTTTGAAGCCAAATCATTGTTCGTACTCATTATACTAAAATTGTTTTTTACTGTCTTGACAATAAAGGCTATCTTTTAGATATTTTATAGCTCACCTGTCCAAAGGCTATGTAACTGTTTGGTATAGCTCACCTGACAATAGGCTATAGACCATAGACTGTTTGCTTCTCTTTCCAGAAATCATATAAATTTTATTTTAATTTCTCCCTTGATATATAGCGACCCATGCTTATCGCCAAGATATAGCTTGGTCAAAAAGACGACAGTATAATGAGGATGTATTATTTATATGCTTTCTAAATTCTGTATGTAATATTTAATCAGACAAGTCGAGCGTTTTTTGGACCAAACAAATTAGTTTTTACGGGACTAATAGATCTGTCTTAAGTTAATAAATAAAACTTGTTCACGCTACAGTATAGCTGAAATACTACTAAGGCTGGCATTAAACACCAATCAATCAGTCAGTCAGCTAATTGTTCTTTTGTTACATTGCAGACAGAAAAGAGCATCACTCCCGGACATTCCACTGACGCCTCGTGAAAAAGAAATCTTGGATAACACTAGTGGAATGGGTCTCTACGATAATACACATCTCACAGGATCAAAGTCATCCGATAGTATTCTAAGTCATAGTCGAGAACCGAAGGAGGAGTTACCTCCCCCTCCTAAGCCGCCTTTGCCAAATGACACTGCTGCTGTTCACAGGTACCTGTTTATTTTGTTGATTTTGAATGTGCAAGGCAATTTAAATCAGTCATTGACGTCAAACTCCACTCAACGAAATCTAACTTGATGACGATTGTCATTTATGATAACTTGATATCAGAGGAAAGAAATGAACATATTTTTCAATTCCATACAGTAATCTATATTACAGTGATGTGTTGCTCATATATTAATTCTTTTATTTCTCCCTCATTTTATGAGAGGCCGTCATGGTTGTGATCGTATGGTGGTTGGATTTAGAACTACCTATTCAATCAGTGCCTATCGTCGAACGCCGTTCATGGCGAGGTGTACTCGATACAACATTATGTGATAAAGTTTGTCAGTGACTTGCGGCAGGTCAGTGGTTTTCTCCGGGTACTCTGGTTTCCTCCAGTAATAAGACTGACCACAAAATATAACTGAAATATTGTTGAAAGTGAAGTTAAACACCATAAACCAAACCAAATAATTATGAAATCGTAGATATCGGTACCTTATATCACATTGACATATGAAAGTTACATATGCTTCTGCTAATCTGCGACTAGACAGTATCGTTGTTCTTTGATTTAATAACCTTTTTCTTTTTTTGTAGAATTGTAAAATCGAGGACCAAATCAACCTCTGACGGGTTAGAAAATGGAAACGACCCGCCTCCATTACCTGAAAAAGAAAAACGTCCATCAATTACATATAGCCAAGATTTTTTCACTAGTACACCGAAATCTGGGCTTTCATTATCAGGTTTTTCTACGCCATCCAACCAATCACCTCACAACAGTATAATTATAAATAGTTCACATGATTCATATAACAGTATTATGGATAGTTCAAATTCACCGTTGAGTGTTTCACCTTTAAGCCGATCGCCTGTGAGTAGCATAGGATCTGGACTTAACCAATCTTCTGAAGATTTAATACAAAGTACTAGTTTACGAGATAGTCGGACAAATAGTTTCTCAAGGGTACATTCAGAATCGGGTATTAAGAGTATGCAAAAATTTACGTCTATGAGTAAAAGTGCTTCGCAGTCTGACGGAACAATAGACCAGATCAATGAATTGACATTAAAAATTGACGAAATGACCAAGGGAATTGCTAAATTAACCAATCAGAATGGAGAACATCATCCACCGCCATTGCCACAGAAACGAACTCAGCGACAACAGTCTATGTATGATAACGTTACAGATAGTGGTATAAATCTATCGAGTCGGATGGAAGCTAGGATGTCATCGTCTTCCACGAGTAGTTCACAGTCATTTTCAGGGTTTTCAGTTTCTCAAAAGACAACTTCAGTATCATATACACAGAGAACAAGTTCACAGGAGACGTGTTCAAGTTCAGAGGCATTCTCTAGTAACAGTCACTCCAGCATTGACAGTCTGCCAAAACCACCACCACTACCACCAAAGAAAAAACACAGTAAGTTAACGTATATTCTGCAAGGTTTACTTTAGGATTAAACACTGTTTTTTAGGAAATTATCTATGTATAAACTCCGGCAACTCACTCACAAACTGATTAAAGTCCGAAGGACTTTATGTAAAGTTTGTGAGTGAGCTGTCGGAGTTTATACATACATAATTTCCTAAAAACACAGTGTTTAATCCTTATAATTTTCATTCTTGGACATCGTGTTGTTTTCGATGTTATATACTAATAATTCTTGGTGAATTATTTTTTTCATATTCCCACGCCGTAACGATACAAAAAAAGTAGTACAGTAAATGGAAATATTGATTTATAAATTCCTTTCGAATGACGTAGAATAAGTGACGATATCCAATCAGATTACGAGTTATTGATAAATTCTGGTAAGAATAGAATTATATCCTGCTGATGTAGCATTTAACATGGCCTTGTTAAATTGTGAATTCTTAGGTCCATAAATACCCATTACATACATAGTGTGGTGGTACAAGACTTTGTATCAGGTCGAGTCTGTTGTGTGAACCAGTATCACTACGAATCGTGATAGCGATGAGTTGTGATGCGGTTAGTTCACGCAACGGGCAAGACCTGATACTGTAAATTCAGAAATTATTGCGTGCATTTATTATTGCGATTCCTCAACCGCCTGCAAAAATGCAAGGTTTAATTATTGCGACGCGCCAAGATAAAGAAGAAAAAAAAATTGATGTAAATTTTTATCTAAACGTGCGTTTTCGTTTTCGTATTTATATGTCATTAATCCCCTTGTAAGCCACTGTCATGTTTCCCTTTAATCAAAGTGAATACACATTTCCCTTGGCCTTTGTACACACATTTTTCATGTGATTGAGTATCTAGAAAGCTTTCCACATGTTGGAAATGTATTTATCGATCAAAGCGTGCTTGTGGGGATCTAGAAACTTTTGTAACAGGTGAACTTTAGTCACATGCCGAGTCGACAGTAATTGAACATCCGAAGGCTTGGGGCTTGGCTTGGGTGATATAAAGGTTAATGAAATTTCAAAGAAAGATCAATTGAAGTGTACAAAATAAATAAGTAAACAAAAACGGTAGTTTAAAAGAATTATGGCTTGTATGAATCTTTTATCGGAACAAGTTCAGTTTTACAAACAAATTTTAGTCGGCTTTTTTTCAAAGTGATATTGCTCAATTAACTACGGTATTAATTAGAAATTAAAAAAATGCCATAAATAGATGAATTTTTGGGGGAGCAATCGTTAACGTTTCAACATGTCTATGTGGAAGTTTGTCACTAAGAAACACTCTCCAGATGACATTGTCTTACGTCTACCAGAACCTGATAAAGCTACAAGCAAAGAAGCTGCTGATATAATGAAAGCTGCTAATACCGAGATCGTCAACGCCCTTGCCAACGACAAATCAACCATGACCACCAAACGTGGGGTTAAACCAAAGCCGTCAATAACCACTACACACCTGAGGTACGTGCCAAAATAAAATAAAATAAAAATCGGGCATTTATTAACACAGTTTTTATATAATTAGATCGGTGAGAAACTAATATATTTTTGATCTACCCTACTACGAAAAAACATCGAATGAAACTGACAAGTCATTATTTTGAAACACAGATGTTTAAATACACACTTTATTTGTGTCCCTAGACATATTTACATAGGAAATTGTAATCAAAACAATCAATAAACATGTACACGCTTCACCGCTTCCTATGTGTCAGTAATCTATAACATGCACCTGTAGATCTTACCTGTGTAAGAAAAGGGAGATAAATCAAACAGAAACTGGTCAAGAAAATGAACATTAAAACTGCAAGGTTTAATTATTGCGATCGCCGACCAGTCACATTTTTCGCATTAATAAAAACATCGCATTAATTTCTGAATTTACAGTACATAGTCTTGTACCACCACACTGTATATAATAAGTTTATCTAACATTTCAATAAAAACGAATTTTAAATAAATAGCAAGGGTTGAATTAAAATGTGTACAATACTCTGAGGGAGACTACATTTTGTGTATGACATAACGTTATTTTTTCCATCCATTCTCCAACGTCAGGTTACTGTGTTTTGTCTCAAATTCCAATGGTATGACGTCATGTCATAGTAGTTCGGCAGAGAACGTCTCGTGCAACGTCGCGCCATTCTTTTATCACCACAGTGTGGTGATACAACATCTTGTATCAGACACCTTGTATCAGACAGGCGACTTTCGTTAATTGCAAAGAAAAACGTACATAATTTTAGATAAAAACTCATATCCACCTCAACAACAACACCTGTGGTAACCCACAACTCTCCATTTATCTCCCTTGGTCAATTTATATGAAAAAAAAAAATTTCATGTTTGTTCCCTAACTGATCTGTGTAGTTTAGTAGTTTCCATAAAAGCATAACATCACTAAAAAAAATCGGGGGTCGTCATGGTCGTGATCGTATGGTAATTGGATTTCTATCTACCTATGCTATCAGTGCCTATCACCACTAACGTTGTGAGTTCGAATCCCACCCAGGTAAGGTGTACTCGATACAACCTTATGTGATAAAGTTTGTTAGTGACTTGTGACAGGTCAGTGGTTTTCTCCTGTTACTCTGGTTTCCCCCACCAATAAAACTGACCCCTATGATATATCTGAAATATTGTTAAGCACCCTAACTGTAAAAATTTTCCCATTAGATTTATTTAACAGATTATGGAAAGATTATTGTCGATAAACAAAGGGTAATTGCCACCCATTCATTTTCTCTATATAATGTTAATTTACATTGATATCTCCTCCTTTTTAAAAACTGTGTGTGTGATTTGATTGGATGTTAAACAATTCGTCAGTAGAAATAACAAACAATTAAATGACTCACAAATAGTTCTTGACTACGAGGATTTCTCTGTCAGTTGACCAGCAGGTGATGAGTGGTGATTAATTGAAACGTGATTGACCGTGGGTCAACTATGATACCTCTACAAACGATGTATGTTATATCTTTGCTTACTGTAGATGGTGAACCATTCAGAAGTGGAAAGAAATAGCTTCCTTATGTCATCACTTCTTGACCAAGTCCAATTGATACATGAAAAAATGTGTAATATGAAAAAATTATTATTTAAAACATGATTCATAGATTATATGATAATTTGTGTTATAATTGTATAAATACACTTATTATATAGGTGGGTCTATAACAGTTCAAAGTTCATGTTTCATTTAATTTATGACTACATTTAAAAAAATATATATTTTGTACTACATTTTTGTACATTGTGTATTTACTGACATGTTATGATATTTTATACTTTGACAGGATTTGTTGTAATATTTGTGCCATATAATAATGGACAAACATTTATGTTTCTTGCGATATTTGTGACATACTGTATATGAACACATGCTTCTTGCGATATTTGTGACATACTGTATATGAACACTTGTTTCTTGCGATATTTGTGACATACTGTATATGAACACTTGTTTCTTGCGATATTTGTGACATACTATATATGAACACATGTTTCTTGCGATATTTGTGACATACTGTATATGAACACATGTTTCTTGCGATATTTGTGACATACTGTATATGAACACATGTTTCTTGTGATATTTGTGACATACTGTATATGAACACTTGCTTCTTGTGATATTTGTGACATACTGTATATGAACACATGTTTCTTGCGATATTTGTGACATACTGTATATGAACACATGTTTCTTGCGATATTTGTGACATACTGTATATGAACACATGTTTCTTGCGATATTTGTGACATACTGTATATGAACACATGTTTCTTGCGATATTTGTGCCATACTGTATATGAACACGTGTTTCTTGTGATATTTGTGACATACTGTATATGAACACTTGTTTCTCAATATGATATTTGTTCCATTTATTCACTCGATTCCACACATGCTTCTTGTGATATTTGTGTCGTTTATCGATTCGACACATGTTTCATGTGATTTTTGTGCTATATATGGACACATGTTTCTTGCAATAATTGTGCCATATATGGATATATATTTCTTATGACATTTGTGCCGTTTATTGACTCGATTCCACACATGTTTCTTTTGATATTTGTGCTATTCTACTTATTTTGCTGTTGTTTTGATGCATTCCATCCACTCAGTAAGATATCCCTGACCTTCATTCATGGTGTAAAAACCTGTTAGTCTGTTGTAAGTTCGAATACAACATTATGTGATCAAGTCTGTCAGTGACTTGTGGCAGATCAGTGGTTTTTTGTGGGTACTCCAGTTTCCTCCACCAATAAAACTGACTGTCACAATATAACTGAAATATTGTTGAAAGTGGCATTAAACACCATAGTCATAACACAAATAACAGTGGAAAACAGAAATCTTTAAATGTAACTTCAACTTTTCACGGTTTATAATTCCAACGAGAGTCACATAAAAAATGAATTTGTGAGTATATTTCAAAATTTATTAAAATTCAAGGTATTCTTCACGTTAATTCCATATAATGTGAAATTTTTGGGCCAATCACCACTAAAGATGATATAATATTGATATTTAATTATTTTTACTTTTATTTATTTTATTTCTTTTTCAGTACAAGAGTACATGCGGACATTTGGGTCCTACTCACAACCACAAACAACAATTTCTGATTGTATATATTCTCGGCATTCTATGAACTTTTACGAGTCCCAGTGGCACGAACACCAATTCGAAATCCAGACTCCGTACCCACGATCTAATACAATAAGTGTGATATCAGACTTAAGTTCAGACTCGTCGTTCTCGAGTAGCAGTTTGCCAATACCACCGTTGCCAACCAAACGAAAATATAGTGAAAACCGAGATTCTATGTCATCTATCCAGTCTGATACTTCACTGGAATATCCTAGAGAGAAAGCTGCTAGTATGGTAGAGGGGCCAACACAGGGATCATCTGGTGATATGTAAGTATGGGGCACTATAAGGGGGTTTTGTGAAGAGGTTGCTAGTATGGTAGAGGGGCCAACACAGGGATCATCTGGTAATATGTAAGTATGGGGCACTATAAGGGGGTTAGTTGGAATGTTTTTGTGAACAAGCTGCTAGTATGGTAGAGGGGCCAACACAGGGAGTATCTGGTGATATGTAAGTATGGGGCACTATAAGGGAGTTAGTTGGAATGTTTTTGTGAACAGGCTGTTAGTATGGTAGAGGGGCCAACACAGGGATCATCTGGTGATGTGTAAGTATTTAGTCTGGAAGTCACAATATAGCTGAAAATTACTGAAAGTGACAATAAAGCACAAATGACACATCATAACCCTCTAGACATTGGATCAGTCAATTGGGACAAACTTCATCTCTAGTGTTAACAGCTAAGTAGTATTGTATCTATAAATGACAAATAAGAACTAACCAGTGCCACCAATCGAATCTGAACTTGTCAGTCTCTATTTGTCTTTGATTTTATCATGCTGGTCCCCGAGGTTGTAAATTAATGTATGCATTTATAGTAGAATTGGATTTATAAAAATATCATTCTTTATAGATATCTTTCCCTTTGTTCTCAATTGGTAGTGCAGGGTTTTTTTTGTTTTTTTTTAAATGAGATGACCTTGCTTGACCCCAAATTAATAAACTGAACTGAAACTGAATGGAATTGTGTTAATGATCAATGCAATTTTATTTTAAGTTTTAAGTATTTTTGTGATCAAAAGGACAAAAATATTGTATGTTTATTAAGACTTAATTTTAGAGAATTAATTTTAATGGAAGTTGCTTCTTTTTTTCCAGAGAATTCAAGAGGTCGTCTGCACCACCAGGTCATTTGAAGGAGAAAATGGAAGCTGCTTTGCAACAATCAAAACCAGAGATGCCAAGAGATGCTGACTCAGACTTTGCTGAAATAAATCCTTTAGATGACATTGATGTCTCTGATCAGTTAGTTAAGAAAAAAGAAGTATGTTTATTTATATGTATTACAAGAGATACTGTTACACGTTTTTTTTTTTTTTATGGAATCAATGTTTGGCGACTCTTTAAAACAATCTTTAAAACCTGTCTAAACCGAACCCTGAATGTAACGTAATCATCTATTAAGCGAACTTGAAATAAAATCTCATTGTAGCAAATCGTAAAACCTGTATAGACTGTCTATTCCAAACACACACAAACGTATCGGTGATGTAATGGTTAGCGTGTTCGTCTTGAGTGTGATAGATCATGGGTTCGAGCCCCGGTCGGGTCAAACCAAAGACTAAAAAATTGGTATTTGTTGCTTCTCCGCTAAGTACGCAGCATTAAGGAGAAAGAGCAAAGACTGATTTGCTCAGAATCAGAATAATGTGCCCAAGTGGAGCGACATGTCTATCTGTGGACTGTTGTTTTAGTGAGCTAGCACTATAAAAAAAAACAACTAAGCTTGTTGGTCTAGGTCAAAGCAGACCTCATCATCATCTTATTGAAAATTGACTTGTTCTCGCCATGATATAGCTGAAAAATTGCTGATTTGGCATTAAACAACAATCACTCACTCACTCCAAATACAAAAGCTGGTCCCAAGGAAGTTCAGTATAGACAGGTTTCATTGTAATCTTTTCTTATGTAGAAGGCAATTTTAAATTTTATGGACTGCCTGTTGACCAGAATATCTTTACCAATTATTAAGTGAATTGTGTTTTTTTTAAAACCTCACCTTCTTTCAGCCACATCATGGCAAAGTTGATTAGTGATGGAACAAAAATGGAATTTCAAGTTTGTGAAGAAAGATAAACAGTGATGGTCGATAGCACGTTTCTAGCTCATCTCAAACTCCAAAAACAACTAAGAAATAAAAAAAAATAAAAAAAACAACAGGCAATAAATTAAAGACAAAGATTAACCTAGTTAATCAGATCCATCGAGAACCCTCTCTTTATTTGAAGTTTTCCAGCATCCACCAAAAAAAATGTATGGATTAACTTCAAAGCAATATATCACATATCACAGAAATCACGACAACATTAACAGGTGCACTCTATTTGTATGCATCATCTTTCACATCCAAGTAGAGTGCACCTGGTCAAAAAAAAATTTTTTTTAAATCAGATTTTTTTTTGCAAAGAAAGGTAAAAAATAACTGGAACAATTCATATAATGTTTACATCTTTTATTCTTTAGGATGAAGACGGACCAACTATTCGAGGAGGTGCGATCGATGCTTTGATTGTCCATGCCTCAGCAGTTAATAGAAATGGTAATTATCCCCTTAATATTAGGATAATATTATTGAATGAATTGACAGGGATATTTCTGTGTTTACAGAAAAATTACGATCGTTATGACCACTAATTGTTGTTGTTTTGTTTCGTTTCATTGATTAAAAATAAGTTTTGATGCTAATTCAGCGAGATTGATTTTGCATTCAGGAGATTTAATACTGGTATGCATAATCCATTGTTTTCCAATTTTCCAAGATAGAGTTTGTCAAATTTGTTTAATGGAAGGTGTGTTTACTTAAACCCGAAACATATGATCAGCCTGATCGGGAGACATGCACATTAAAATGTCAATATTTATAGTCAAGTGAGCTGGGAGTTACTGATAACACAGCTGATAATGGTAAACATAGGCACAATGACATGGATGAAGAATCTTACGTGAATATATAAACACAACATCAAACACATAAAATTAGATTTCTAAATTTTCATACTTAAAATGTTACGTCTTTAAAAGAACAGTTTGCTGACTCAGCAGGTATGTTAGTACCTGTAGATACTTTAGGTAAACACAACCTTGCATAACAAAATACAAACTCTGATCTTTTAAAATAAAATTGAACCACAACTAGACCTTTTACACATACCTGATTTGATTCTAAAAAAATTTTTTTTTTTTTTCAAAAGAATTCATTCCCCTTACGACAGGCAAAATGGTGGCCATTTTAACAAAGCAACAAAAAGGACAAAGAATTTGAATATAATTTTCTTATTATTTGTAGATAGATATTTGAACCTTATTTTAAAATATCAGAGGATAATTTATAACAACTGGACAATTCACAAGTATACAATTGCAAAAGTAAAGTTTTGTATAACTTTTAGGGAAAATATAGATTATTTTCATTATGTCTCCCCTTTGAACATTGACCTTTGACCTCAAGGTCAAATAATTGTTTTTTAAATAGTATTTTCTTGTCAGGGCCATAACATTTTTGTCTTTCGAGATAGGTCAATTATATTTAGTATGTGGGTGCATGACCATAAGGCGGTGTGTCACGTACCATAATGACCTTCGTGGGACCTTGACCTTTAACCTCAAGGTCAAATAATTGTTTTTTAGATAATATCGTTCAACTCATAATGTGTAACTTATTGTACAGATGGCCGCATTAAGGGGAGACATAAGTTTTAGGTATCTAAGACAGTTCTGCCTAGTTAAACTTTAAATAAATTAGGACCTTTTGCAAACCCTAAATGGAAATAACTTCCATAAAAATCATGAAAATGTATAATTTTAGAATCTAGTCGGAAATGTGCAAATGGTCTTATTACAAAACACGGATGCTCATTTTGAATGATGCAAGATTTTATAAAGTAAAAAAAATTATCTTAAAAAAAAACAAAGAAAAATCCCTGACAATGGTTGTGGGTTTAAGATAGGAATGTTTATTTATACCAAGAATGTACCATTTATGAAACATTATAATTATGGAATGTTTTACTAGAATTCGTAGTTTTGACAGAAAATGTTTTTTTTTATTTTTAGTATGTTCATTTTATTTGATATTTCACTTTCTCCAAATAATGATAATCAGTGGAATATATTTTCATATTTAACAACACAATATGGAAACTTTTTTTTGTAATAATTAAATTATTTAGTCATAAAGAATTATTATGTTCATTCAACATTTTTTAATTATCTTGAAAAAAAAAGATAATTTTGTCCATTATATACTACTTTCAATTTTAAAAAGGCTCTGAAAGTGATTCTGTCAATCAAGAGGGTAAGTTCAATTTTAGCGTGACCTTTTCGTCAGCCAATCAGTATAAATATGTTGTTGTAATGTTATTCTCAGAAAGTGTGGATTGTTTTGTTTGTTTCCTTTCTTGTATTGACTGTTATCTGAAGTGGCTCACATTCCTACTGACCTTTGAACTGTTATCTCTCTTCTGCTCTTTCTTTGTATCACATGGGTAGCAATAGTCAACATTTAGTTATCACAGATCCGTTGTCTTGTGTCGTCCACATCCATGTTGTCCACTTCATCATTACACTATTGTTAAATTTTCTACCACCTGACAGAAATTAGCCAAACCTGAAAGAATTTAACCAAACCTGACAAAATTTAACCAAGCCTGATAGAAATTAGCCAAACCTGACAAAATTTAACCAAACCTGAAGGAATTTATTCAAGCCTGACAGAATTTAACTGAACCTGGCAGAATTTAATCAAACCTGACAGAAATTAGCCAAACCTAACATAATTTATCCAAACCTGACAGAAATTAGCCAAACCTGACAGAAATTAGCCACACCTGACAGAATTTAGCAATAGCCAAATAATTCAACCAAATCTTACAGAATTTCTATTAATAGAAGAATGATGTGTACCTTTTATTTCATTTCATTAGTATTGATTTTTTTATAGGTTTCCAAATGCGTATTCAAGTTTATGCCATTTTTCAATTTTGACATATTGCATATCGATTGAAAGTAGTCAGCATACATCTTACACTAAGAAAACCCATTGATTTCTTAGAGGAAAAAAGACTTCATAGAATGACTTTTTTTCTTTTCCATTACATAGTATTTCCTTCACAAAGAGATCAATTTGTCATATTTCAATACACCGTCATCATAAGTGATTGTTTTGTTACATGTTGAATGTAACCTTATCTCATTTTCCATCCTTCATGCCAAGATATAGCTGAAATACTGCTAAAATTGGCATTAAACACCGATCAATCAATCAGTTTCCAGCTGTAAACAGAATTGTTTTTCACAATAAATTTAAGTTTTTTTTGACAGATCATTCTGAAATTTTAACACAATGGTCTTTAATTAGCAGATTGATTGATTGATTTTGGGGATTCTCGTCTTACCCGTTTCAAAACAACAGGCTCAAAGGTGCAAAAAATAGACATGATGTACTGTAGTTGTATCAAGCTGCCACTAAGCATATGTAACAGCAAACACATCTCTTTATGTAGAGATCCCAGTAATCATTAAACCGAGAGAAAAAAGTTGTAGAGAAGAGTTTGCAGATACCAAAGGGGTAATCGAATCTGTAAATTGAAGGACATACAATACAATGGCCAAAAGGACAAACAACAATCTGCAAAACATTACACAGAAAAACCAGGGTGAAAAGTGCTTTAGACAGCTTACATGAAGTGTATGCTAAATACTAAAACATACATGTGATAGCTCCCGTATTCTGCGGGAGTCTCCCGGATTCGACCCTTCAAAATGCAAGTCCCGGAATTGGTAGAATATCTCCCGGATTCATAATCTTTGTCAAAAAGTTGAAATTACGTCCAATCTATCGACTTCCGGTATCGATTTTACCTAGGTACTTTCCCTGTGTTTATAATTAGCAACACATCAGCTGATTACACCTGTCAATCTACCTGTTAATCTACGAAGCTTGGGTGATTTTGTATTGATTTTCAGCAATTAAATCTTAAAAACTAATCACTTTGTTTGTTTAATAGTAAAGTTTTTGACAGGGGTTCAGCATTTTTGAAATGGCTTCTCGTAAAAGACACTCGTCGTGTTCCGATGGACCAGCTAACCCTAAACTGGCCTAAGAAAATTAAATACGCCTGCAAATTTCAAGAAAAGTGGAAAATAGAATTTGACTGCATCACCAATAGTGATAAAGGGGAATCGTATGTGTACTGCACAGTATGCAATTCGCATTTTGGTATCACATACGGAGGTAAAAACGATGTACAAAGACATGTTACATCAACGAGTCATAAGCAGAATTCCGTTTGCGTCGATAAGAACAAGAAATTGACAGACATTTTCTTGAAAAAGACAACTACTATGTAAAAGTTGTTGATAAATACGTCGATAAAAAATCTCCCTGATCAGACCCCCAGGTTTTTGAAGGCAAATATCCCGCAAAGACCTGCTGACATTATCACATGTATGCTAAAAGCTTTGTTCAACACCTTTCTTTCTCATCCCTCATGGGATTACAGCATTACTACTTAAATTGGCAGCTTATCAGTCCATCCTTTGTGGCCAGTTCTTTTGCAATTTTGCGGCAGAGAATAATGTTGACAGTAAATCAGACTAAACCTGTAATTATAAGATTGTTGAGCCATTTCACATATTAATAGTGCATGGGTTAGAGTATTAAATGCTATATAATATAATGTATCAATTTGTTGGATAGAGTTGGTGTAGTCTTTCTTTTATTCACAAGATTTTCCCTGAATTTAACCGTTTTAATCAAATTTGTTGAATTTGTAAATTTCTTTTATTTTTCAATATTTCCAAAAAATCAGTTCATTTTAATCCAATTCATATGGCATGCTGTAAAGATATTTTAAATCTGAAATGCAACATTCAGTTATTAAAAGATAAATAATATTTTCTTTAGATGGAATTTCATTCTGACATATATTTTAGCTATATTTTCTTCTATCTTAGCATAGTTTAAATATGATCTAATATTTTCATAGCTAGCCTACAAAATATCGTACATCTATACATCTTGTGAAATTTGAAAAAAAATGTGTTGATGTTAGAAATAGAATTATATGTGTATATAATCTGTCAAAGTGGAGCATGCAAATTTTAAAGGGAGGTCACTCTCATTTTCTAATATTTTCAAATCATATCATGGAATAACCTTATTTTTGTATCACATTTATATGGAACTGTAATATAAAGAACATTCATAAAAGCATTGCATCTTAATTTTTTATTTCTACAAGGTCTTGAGTTTTATTTTATTTCTAAGTTGACCTATTTCTTCTTCTTTTTTTTTATTAATAAAAAAACATCTTTGAGATATTAAATACACATTTTTTATTTGTTTCCAACATGAATAATAGACATCTGTAAAATGGGAATATTTGCTCTTTTTTTTTACTTTACTGCAACCAATTTTCAGTAAAAATGGATTTGAAATCTGTTGTAAAATAAAATTGATAAGGTTAAATTTTAAGATTTGCAGGCTCCATTTTGACAGACTATAAAATTGATACCTGCATGCTCTGTGACACTTGCATTGTGTATATTATATGTATATATTCGGGTGGAAAGTATGTCGTAATATAGCATGAAATGGTAGTCATTAATTAGTTATTTTAAGATATTTTTTGTTGTCATTTTAATTGTTTGAAGGGTATTATTTTTTGGGTTATTTACATCTACAGTACTAGCAAGATGTTTCTGTCAGAAAACACTCTAGTCCAACATCAGTGAATCACAGTGGAACACTGTTACCATGGTGATTGCTGGTGTTTTTTAGACACATTTACCACACTGTGGGTGTATTTTTATGTAATATACAAGATGTAATTTTATGGTGTTTTGCTTACATTCACACTGGTGCAATGGTGACACAACTGTAAACAAAATCCCCAGGTGGTGTGATTTTCAACAGAAACACATAGATAGTACTGTACCAGTTTTTTATGAGATTTTATACAGTCAAACCTCATTTCTCTTTCATCTCTTATAAGTTATTTTCTAGAAGTAAAATTGTGTTCTCTTCATAGTAGCCTTTTCCGACTTAATTTATCCCAGATATCTTGAATGATTGGATATTTCGAAGCGAAACCATTGGTTCCTTAGAAATATAAATATTTCGAAGCGAAATCATTGGTTCCTTAGACTTTGACATAACAAAGTTTGTCTGTGTCAAAACAATATTGATAACTTTTTTATTAATTGGGTAATTGCCTCATATAAATAAGTCCATTTTTATCAAATTTCAGAATTTGAACTTAACTACTATAGCTAGTATTATGGGATACAATCCCAAAGATGATAAAATTCTAGTTAAAAGGGATTATTGACCCTTAAAAAAGTAAATAGCTGAATATTTCTTTATTTGTTTGTTGTTGTTTTTTTTTCAATTTCCCACTTAATACAGGTAAAAATCTATTTACTGTTGAAAAGTATGATATAAGAAAAATAACCATTCTTTGGTATTTGGTATTACTGAATTTAATTTCTAAATTGATCATTTTTGTAGAATTTCTGTTTCAAGAAGCGTTTTTAACGACGTACAGAACATTTATAACTCCTATGGAGTTAGTTGACAAGCTTCTATACAGATTCCAGAAATTCCATCAAGCTCCCGACAAAAAGAAGAAAGTAGCAGGCAACGGCTTTGCTTTGCTTATACGTATTATTGACGAAGTGAGGCAAGTATAATTGGACAGTTTTATTACAGGACTACCTGTCCTCACAGTGGAGAATGAAGGGTGGAGTCAATTTGGTCATCCACTCAAATGCATGGAGAATTGAAATTCCACGTGAGCTGTACTGTAGGTGTGGTAATGGACACAAAGTGGCACCCATAAGTATGTCACATCAATGAATGTCGTAATGCTCAATATATTTAAGGAATTTCTAAAACAGTATTGCATTCGGAAAAAGTCTGCTATATGACCTTATGATTGATTGATTGATTGATTGGTTTTTAATGCCAACATAGGCAGTATTTCAGCTGTATTGTGATGTGAGCAAATTTTATAAAGTAATTTTCTTACCTAGAAGACTCTTAGAAATAAGACCCTGTTAATTTAAAGTATTTACCGTGGGTGCAAGAACAGAAAAAAAAATATAAAAGAAAATCGTCAGGAGACAAAACTTTCCAATTGCAAAAAAGGAAACATTGTTTGGTAATGGAAAACTTATCTGTATGTTTAAAAATAAATATTGATCTAAGGAATAAGTGTGCTTGATTTATATCTTGTATTTTAACAGTTTTCAAGGAACTTGATAATGTTCAAATATCTGGATTATTCCCACCTTTTCAAGTCGAGTTGTTGAAAAAAAAGTGGTGGAAAATATAGATTTTTTTTTTAATTCTGATTTTGTATTTTGTAGGTGCAATGAATTGAAAGATGACACTACAAAAAAAATAATGGATTTAGTGTTTGAACTGTTATGTCAAGGTGATTTGATGTTAGCCAAAGTGTTACGGAAAAAAATCATCGAAAAATGTGAATCAAAGCAAGGCCTAGCTGATATCTTTCCTTCTATGACTATAATGTCCTCTATATCTTTACAAACGAGGTAAGTCAATAAAGTATCACAGTATATCCTACGGTCGCCACCATGACTTGGTTGACCGTAATGGAATATTTTTGTCCCTTTTCTTATGGCCATTGTGTTGTCTGTCTTTCATAGATTTGTGGATTCTGATTATCCCTTTGGTATCTTCAGACTCTTCTTATATTAAATTCAAGTGTTTCATCAATGCAGTAAGGGGCCATCATGGTCGTGATCCTATGGTAGTTGGATTTACATCTACCTATGCAGTCAGTACCTATCATCACTAAAATTGTAAGTTTGAATCCCACTTATGTCGAGTTGTACTCGATACAACACTATGTGATAAAGTTTGTCAGAGACTTGCCACAGGTCGGTGGTTTTCTTCGGTTACTCTGGTTTCCTCCACCGATAAAACTGATCGCCACGATATAACTGAAATACTGTTGAAAGTGGCATTAAACACCATAACCCTAACCCTTAATGCATTAATTAGGTAAAATTTTATGTCGCAATGTAACTTGTCTAAGCTGAACCTTGAATGAACCAAAAACCCCTTATAAGCTTAACTAAAAATAAAGTTTCAAATGTAGGAAACCTGCATAAACTGAACATTGTCTGTTCCAAACACAATAGTTGGTCCCAAGGAGGTTCTGCTTACTGTATACATGTTTTATTGTATATTTGAAACTTTTGTATGAAGACTGTTACGAATAAAAAGAATGAATAGTTTTCAGTAGTATTGTGCCTAATAAGTGAATGTTTAAGGGATGGGGAAAGGACTGTCCAGGATAGGAACTGGAGTAATATTTCCTCGTAAGGTGAAATGCTGTTCCAAATATCAAAAATCAATCACTCGAAAACCGAACAACAATGGATTCACTCATGATTTACTGCATTGCTACTTTACGAGTGATAATTGTCAGAGTTTGAATTAACATGGCTCTGCTGTGATTCAAAATAAATATCCAATGATATATTTTTCAGGCCATCAGATATGCTGCATGTAAAGTCACATGATGTAGCTGAACAAATGACGTTGTTGGATGCCGAACTTTTCCAAAAAATTGAGGTAAGCTTTATTTGATTTTCCAATTTCCTATAAAGAAAAAAAGTTTTGTTACTGTCAATATTTGTTTTACTTCGTTATAAAATAATCCAAGACTTTCTTAATTTCATAATGGTTAGAATACTCACCTTGAGTGTGGTAGATTGTAAGTTTGAACCCTGATCGGGTCACACCAAAAACTATTAAATTGGTATTTATATCTTCTCCCCTTAGCATGCATCATTAAGGAGTAGCGGCAAAAACTGGTTGGATCAAAATGGATAATGTGGTCAAGTGAAATGACACGTTTACTTGCAGATCTTTCTTTCCTGTGAGCTAGTACTATTAAAATCCAACTCAGCGTGTTGGTCTGGTATAAAGTGTACATCATCTCATTGACATGTAATTATACCCCCACTCCACCGGTATACTGTTTTACCTCTGTCTGTCCTTCCGTCCGTCCAAGATATTTTACGTCACATTTTTCTCTGCAACTATTGGTGGCAGAAATCTGATATTTGGTCACAAGCTTCATATAGGTATGCCATATCTTGGGAAGCATTTTTGGACCCATCAGATTCCTACTTCCTGTTTGCCGACTTATTTGGTTTTTATACACATTGAACATATATGTGGGGGTATCATAAGTGAGCATTAGCTCACAGTTCATCTTGTTTGTCCTCATGATAGAGCTGAAACATTGCTCACTGGGTGGAAAACAACAATTACTAACAATAAAGAAGGACACAGTGTATTGTTGAAAGTGGTATTTAGCACACAGAAAGTCTTATCAAAACTAAAAGGGGTCAAAACATACATTCACAGGTGTGTTACAAAAAATTGTTTTCTTTAAAAAAAAATATAATAATGACATCTATGGTTAAAAAAAAGTCTATTATATCACAAAATACTCTCTAAGCATAAAGAAGACAACTAATTCAATTGTTTTGATATTTTGTTTTTGGACAGATACCAGAAGTATTATTATGGGCTAAGGAACAATCAGAAGAGAAAAGTCCAAATTTAACCACTTTTACAGAACATTTTAATAAAATGTCATACTGGTAAGTTTTCTTTGTTTATTGTACTGTTGTCTTTGTGATCAAACAGTTTAAGGAGCCAGGGTGGCAGAGTCCTGACCACATTCCTTACATACTCAAACAATTTATTTAATGTCTTTTTGATAAGACATCCTTGATTGAAGACACTTGAAAGAAATTAAAATTTCAATATTTATCCAGCAAAATATTTTCTGGAAGTTTTTTACCACCATGTGAAGCATGTATAGAGTATATATTCCCAGTTAACCTCATCGGTGGTGTAATGGTTAGCGTGCTCGCCTCGAGTGCGGCAGATTGTAGGTATGACCCCTGATTGGGTCAAACCAAAGACTATAAAATTGGTATTTGTTGCTTCTTCGCTGAACACGCAACATTAAGGAGAAAAAGCAAAGATTGGATACCTCGGAATCATGATAATGTGTCTTAGTGGGGCGACATGTCTATCCACAAACTGTTGTCTCAGTGAGCTAGCAATATAAAAATCTAACTAATGTTGGTCTAGAGCAAAGTGGACCTCATCATCATCTCATTGAAAATCAACTTGTTCCCGCCATGATATAGCTGAAAGATTGTTGAGTTGGCATTAAACAACAATCACTCAATTCCCATTGAATAGATGCTGAAGATTTTATCAACAGTGCAAGGACTATAATTGAAATAAATACTTTAAATTGGTGCTTACATTATTATATTATTTTATTTCATATTTTTCTGTTTTTCAGGGCACGCACCAGAATTTTAACACCAGAAGATCCAAAAGATAGAGAAAAATTCCTCATGAAATTTTTAAAAATAATGAGAGTAAGTTTAGACATAAAGGTCATAAAACCAAATAATTGAAATTATTTCCGTGTGGATACATATAAAATTTTATATTAATTAAAATGTATTAAAAAAAAGTTTTTGTAATCTTTTCTACTAGGTCAAATTAGTGCTAAAAGTAAAAAAACCCACCTTATCTGAAAGTGATAGAAAGTTTTAGATAACACTATAGTTATAACTATTAATAGATCAACGGGGTACCATACACTACAGGGAGATAACTCTTTAAAATCGAACGTTTTGATCATATGATGCTTGTATGCAGATTTCAAGCATCTCTGTGATCAAAACCACAGAGAGAAAAGCTGCTATGTGGCTAGTGAATTTATAGCTCTGAGTCTGTTGGTTGGAATTTGTTAAGATTTGGATATTTATTACAGTGGATTATATTCAAACACACTGCCAAAAAAATAAGAAAATTAAACGAGCAGATCAAATTTTACCTGAAGTGTATGGTACCACCTTAAGATGATAATTTAGTTTGCCTTAAATATGTGTAATTCAACAATTATTATTGCAATTTGACAGTTTGACACACAAAATGTGGAACGTTATCAACTGTTGTTTAATTTTCCACTTTGAAATACTGACTCGTTTGATGTAAAATAGTTTGTCCATTTATTATAACCATTCGTTTGAAGTTATGTAAAGAAAGTTTAACCAATGATGGCCATCCATTCCACCTATATCAACAAATCAAAAGAAAGTTTAACCAGTGATGGCCATCCATTCCACCTATATCAACAAATCAAAAGAAAGTTTAACCAGTGATGGCCATCCATTCCACCTATATCAACAAATCAAACAATCACCTCTCATCTTAACTGAGCTCACTGAATACAAAAAAAAGCCATGCCATATGATGTTGGAAATCCAGGTCATGGCTTGGGACAGGCACAAACAATGTGGCAGGGTTTAACCGGTTAATGGGATCCCAACACTCTTATTTGTTTACAATATCCAATAGTTTTTTTTAAGTAAATTATCTTTTTGAAAAGATTTATAATTTGTGATCGTGATATTTGAACATCAACAATTATAATGTTATTTTTTCAGGTCTATACATAATTTTTTTTTCCATACAATTCCTTTAGAATTTTTTTAAAATATCTTATTCCATATTTTGTAGAAATTATATAATATATTGTCATTCTGTTTTTTATTTCAGCATCTTAGAAAGTTAAATAACTTTAATTCCTATCTAGCAATACTGTCTGCCGTTGATTCATCGCCCATTAGAAGATTGGAGTGGCAACGACCTAATTTAGAGGTAGTAATTTTATAAGGATATGCAAAGAAGGTTTAAACATTGACAGTCCTTGAAATGAAAATTTTAAAAATAAAACTGAAAAATTTACTGGTCCGAACAAAATTTTATTGGTCTTGGGCCAGAGGACGAGTGCTCACCGTGAGGACTGCAGTGATAGTGAACAATTCCAACAATATTAACAAAACAATCACCATTGAACACAAAAAAAGACCATGACATTGATGTTGGGAATCCATTCCAGGCCTGTTTTAGGTGTTTGACGCCACTTTCAACGAAGTTGCGAAGGGATATAGTAATGCTACCGTCCATCCTTCCTTCCTTCCGTCCGTCCGTCCTTCCATAGCATCCTTGTGAACACTCTAGAATCAACATCCTTCAATGGATTTTGACCAAACTTGGTACATACTTAGTCTTTAAAAGAGAATCTAGAACCCTATTGATTTTCAAGGTCAAAGGTCAAGATCACCGGGTCAAATTTTTAGGCGAGGGGATATGCCACGCTTTGCATTGCCCTTGTTTTTCATGGATCACCACTATAAAAAAAAATTGTTTACAAACAAAAGTGCTTAAAATGAACTGATTGTTGAAGATTGTTCCAGAAATGTGTCATGCCTACTAGATTACATATGTATCTTTTTATTGATGTGGTAATGTCAGGTTGGTTTATGGTGTTTAATGCCACTTTCAACAATATTTCAGTTATATTGTGGCGGTCAGGTTTATTGGTGGAGGAACACAGAGTACCAGGAGAATACCATCGACCTGCCGCAAGTCGCCGATAAACTATATCACATAATGTTGTATCGAGTAATCACAGATTGTTGCTAGGGGTAACCCTTTATATCATATTTGATAGAATGAACTTAGTGTACTGAAAAAGGACGCAGATGTTTTTTTTGAATGTCTAAAAATTACATATATGATTATTTGTTTTCAGACATTGAAAGAATTTTCCCTGCTTATAGATAGTTCCTTGTCATTTAGATGTTATAGACAAGCTTTAGCTGAAACAGAACCACCCTGTATACCATACATGTAAGATTCTTAAGTATCAGATTTAAACCTTAATAGTTTCTGATTGGCTGAAATAAACAAATGTGTGTACCTTAAGCCTTCCTACAGGGAGTGGGAAATGAATACAACTGTGATCTAGTTGAAATGTATTGTTTGATAAAATTTTATTATACCCCCGCTCCACCGGAGGGGGGGGTATACTGTATTACCTCTGTCCGTCCGTCTGTCCAAAGATATTTTTCGTCGTAATTTTCTCAGCAACTATTGATGGCAGAAATCTGATATTTGGTCACAAGCTTCATATAGGTATGCCATATTGTGGGAAGCTTTTTTGGACCTGTCAGATTTCTACTTCCTGTTTGCCGACTTAGTTGGTTTTTATAAACTTTGAACATATATGGGGGGGGGGGGGG